>CATIWC010003740.1:0-421091 GCA_948472305.1 Vicia faba
TATCTCAAATTAGGGGTTTCTACTTTCATCAGGGTGTGGGAGCTCCAAAGATCCAAAATGCTTTCCATGGTCCTAATATGTTCTCAAGATCATCCATGTCAAGTTGCATTGCCTTGCACAAGAAGTTTGCTCAATCAATTGCCCAGATGCTTGAAAATCAACGATATTAGGTCAAAAGTCAACTGTGGCCCACATACAATCAAACTTCAATATTTTTTATTAACATCAACATTTTGAATTGATATCCATCTTTTGATCAAGGGTTGATCATGATTCCTCAAGGGATGCCCCCAAATTCATCAAAACCCAAAAGTTGCTAAATTAGGGTTTCATAGGAAAAGTCAACCAAAGTTTGACCAGGCATAACTTTCTCATACTTTATCATAAATTTTCCATACAAGGCTCATTTTGAAAAGGATGCAATTCCCTACAATTCATCTTCATCCCCCAAGTTCAAAATGTGCACTCGTCAAAAGATATGAATTTCTACATTATAGGTCCTTTTGAAAAGTCAACAAACACCTTTTGGGTCAAAGCTCCTTACATGAATATGGAAGACCCAATTGAGATGAGACTAAAAGGGTTGTTTAGGAGACATCCTAAGCTTTCTAAAAAATCTAAGAACACATCTCTAGGGTTAAAATTGGAGGAGATATGCCTTGTCAAAATTGACCATTTTTACAAAATTGCCAAAAGTCAAACGTGCTCAAAAATATATTTTTTTGTCAAATGGGCCTAGTTTTTCATGATTTCATCTTGCTTATGACATGGTCCACGACCCAAATCAGTATCTACACTTTATTTGCTTCATTATTTATTTTATTTTGATTTTTTATATTTAAAATTCAAATTAAATTAAATAAATAGCAAAAAAATACAAAAGATTGATTTTTTATCTGATTTTTTGTAGGAATCAAATCCAATTAGGCTGGAAAATCATATCAAATCAGATCAAGGCAAATTGAAGCAAAATTGGCATGATCATGCTTGTTTTAGAAACATATAATATAAGAACAAAATCAAATCCAATTGCCATGATTGACAAAGATTCAACTCGTTTTTGTTAACATAATTTTTTCTAATATATATGCTGAACAAGAACAATGCATAAAAAACAAGGATAAAGGTCGTGAAAATAAAAAACAAAAACTGCAAAATTATCAAAAAAGTGGTGAATCGTTTTCCAACTTAGAGGACGATTCAAAGAATTCTAAGACTACCAATAGACTCTTGGACATCTCCTGAACGTGTTTCAATCCATTACATGCATCCTCACGCCCAGAATCGCCCTCCAGACGTCACACGGTTTGCGTTTTTTTCCAGATTCAATTACTATGATTCTTGCATCATGAACATGTTTTAATGGTATATATGTGTTTGTTGTCATGTTTGCAACATGTCTAGACCGTTTAATTGAAGTTTTAACGCATGTATGCATATTTGCCATAAATAGGGTTGTAATGTCGTTTTAGGGCTTTCGAATGCAGGAACAATTGGCCCTAATGAAGGATACCATTGTGATCAGAGGGTCAAACCCAACCGATCCATGGTCTTGAATCTTATTTATATTGCTTGAACGTGATTTTTGAAGTGCACAGGTTATGGCTACAGAGTTGGCCTGTAGGTAAAAGTATTTAACCTAAAGCGACAGACAGGGGAAAAAGAAGATATGTGGCTGATGACCATTGGTCTATTTGAATCTGGCGTGCGTTTTTTTCTTAGCCACTTGGTTTTAGATATTATTCATTGGTTTTACTATATTTACAAATAAGAACAGGTGCCCCAGTGGTGAAGCGTGCGTTTGGAAATGTAGAGGACCTAGGTTCGATCCCAGGTTCCAGCATTTTCTTTATTTTTTAACTTTGTCCCAACAGATCTAGCGCATTACACTGCCAGGCGCCCACCATACGCTTCCATCATCCAGCCACAAGATTCATCTCTATTCAGATCAAACGCTCAACAAAAGGGCAGTCCATGGTGCACCCTCCAAAAGGGGCTACACAAGATCCACGCGTTGACTTGGCTTAGGCACTAATGGGCCTAACAATCCAGACCTACACCCCTCTTTTCAGCTTCAATACAGGCCCAAATCTCTTTTCTTTTCTATTATTTCCTTTTAATTATTTTATTAATTATTCCTTTTTTTTACAAAATAACAAAAATCATTTTTTCATTAAATCAAAAAATATCAAAAACATTAAAAATTATTTTTTCATAAAATATTTTATTTTTTAATTAATTAGTTTAATTGAAATTAGGGAAAATTTAATTCCTTTTTTATAATTTAAATTAATTAGAATTTAGGGTTTTAATTTGTACATAACCTAATTAGATTTTTTCTCAAAAAATAATAATAACCTAAATATCTTTTCAATTAAATTTTTAGGGTTCTTTAATTATCGCATTTAATTCGCCGCGCGCATTTATTAATTTCTTTTTATTATTATTGTAACTGTTTCGAGGTTGTAATAGTAATTAGGGTTTAAATTTCACATTTTTATTTTCAGTCAAGATAATTATGTATCTGCAAAAGACTTGTAATTGCTAGGATCTTTAAACTTTCCCGCATTTTAATTTTGCAAATTATAAACTACTTAGATGTATGTTAATAGGATTGTATGGAAAGACTAACTGAAAATTAAAACAGCAGATCACCTTAATTATGCAAAGATTAAATAACTGAAATCAAACACATGCACATGCTCACTCTTAGGGTTTACTCCACTCCGTTTGTCTTCGGTAAACGGTCATGAAGTATAGGGTTTGTTAGTGGTTGTCCTTTAACCCTGAAAGATCTAAAATGACCCATTCGGATGTTGCCTCAGAAAAAGATCTTTAAGGCTTTAGGATGATTACTAACATTTCCTAATATTGCTTTTCTGATTGTATTTGTCCCTTCGAACGTCCCTAAAAAATTCCAACGACTGTGCTACCTATTCCTTAATAATAGGATAGCATTGTCTAAAGGAAAACAAACAGTCTTTTTCGAGTAAGTAGGTTAGTTCTTAAGTACTTGCTTAAATGAACAAACTTTTTCACACCAAACACTTTTCAAACAGTTTTCAAAAACAACTTCGTAACACTCTTGAGGACAGAAACAAGGGTTAAAACGAAGTAAAAAAAACTTTTCAAAACAAGCACACGCAAGCAATTTCAAAATGAGCAAGTACCTAAGATTCTGTGGAAAACCATAGATAGAAAGGGTGCTAACAGCTTCCCTTTCTATAATCTACCCCTTGTACTCAGAAACATCTCAAAAAAGGTTTTTTCTGTTCTTTTTCCTTTTCCTGATTGGATAAAATAAAAGTCGATGGCGACTCTTGCTTACCGCGACATTTTGCAAACAAAAAATGCAAACCAGTATTAACAGTTGGTTCTGCCACCGCATCACAGAACTGGCGACTCTGCTGGGGAAATATAATGTAAGGTTTACCTTAGGATCTAGGTCATTTCAAAATTGCTTTCTTGTTTTGCTTTGCCTGCTTTATATTCATGGGTTTTGTTTGGGTATTATTAAAGAACCTACACTCGGATCTGGGGACACTTTTTAGGTAAACAACAATAGATCGTGGAGACTGTACAGCATAGACCAATATGGTTTAAGTGATGGCTGTGTTGGTGTGACACTTTGGTTGGTATCGGTATCCTTCGTGTCGAAACGAGGAGAATACGGGCCCGCCGCGTGGTGTCATGAAGCACTAACGGACCTTAGAACCTTAGTTGAACAAACTTGGCCATTAGAAAGTAGTGAGATAGTCGGCCTCAGTATAAAGCTGAGGATTGGTTGATACTCGATGCTACACTCATTGGGATCATACTTTCGGGATATTTAGGCCGCAAGAAAAGATTGTTTAAGCTGAAACAATGCCTGATAAAGGATGGTTAGTGATATTAAGAATCTTTAGAACCCGATTACCTTTTAAGATAGGTTTGAAACCAACTAAACTTCAAGAGGGTACTTACCTTTAACCTCATGCAAGCCTTTGAACCTAAGGTCTATTGTATGTTTTGTTTATATGTGATTTATCCTGTTTGAACATGACATCATGCATCATAACATATCATCCATTCTTATTGCACTAACCATTTCAAGGACCAAGGGAATTTATCTTTGTTCTGTTTTGCAGATCATGGCTTCCGCTCGTAGAAACACTATCTGAATCAGCTTTGTGAAATTACCTTGTCAACTTAAGGAGATAGTGTCAAAGGTCCCTGAAACTTTTGCGTTCACTAAGAGACATGGTCGACTTCTTAACCTGGTTACTTCAAACTTTGATGAAAAGATGATGAGTGTACTCTTTCAGTTCTTTGATCCCAAGAACCACTGCTTCACCTTCCCAGACTATCAGTTGGTGCCTACCATGGAAGAGTTCTCACATTTATTGGATATACCCATTCTTGAACAGTTGTCTTTCACAGGTCTGGAAGAAGTTCCTAAGCCAGAAGTCATTGCCTCAGCCTTGCATCTAAAACGAGTCGACGTGGAATCCAATTGGAAAACAAGAAGCGGAGTCAAGGGTTTGCTAGCCAAGTTCCTGATAGACAAGGCCCAACTGTTTTGGGATGATATGGACTTTCAGGCTTTTGAGGAGGTCTTGGCCCTTTTAATCTATGGGTTAGTACTATTCCCTAATCCAGACTTACTCATAGATGTGAATGCTATCAAAATCTTCCTCTCTCACAACCCTGTGCCTACCTTGCTCGGAGATATCTTGCACGCTCTCCATACTCGTACCATGAAGAGAATAGGGGTTCTTATGTGTTGTATGCCATTGATGTCGAGGTGGTTTATTTCTCACCTCCCTAAGTCCATACTGAAGAATGAAGAAGGTTTTGGTTGGTCACATAGGATAATGTCACTCGCTCACACAGATATTCTCTGGTGTTCCCGAGCTATGGAAAACACTGCTATTATTGACCACTGTGGGGAGTACCCTAATGTCCTGTTACTTGGCATCAGAGGGGGTATAACCTACAATCCTTGTTTAGATCTGCGACAATTTGGTTACACTTGAAGGGATGGTTCCCATGAGTTACTTATCGAGGGCATTGTGTTTAACTATGAGGATGATGTTCAAGGGTATCGCCAAAGGTTCATACGGGCTTGGAGCATGGTAAACAGATCTGGCACCAAGGCTTTGGGGCCAAAGGCTTCCATTCCTATGGAACCTTACCTCCAATGGGTACGAGCTCGCACCTAGAAACTTATGATGCACTATATGGCCGTTTTACCAGTAATTGTGGAACCCACTACTGAAGGGGGTATTCCTTACACGGTTCTCTATCCTGATATGCCCACTGATCTTGGAGAACTACAAAGGTCTTGGATTCAGTTAAAGAAAGAGTGGGATATCTACAGGGATCAGTTCTATGCCCAGGAGAGGAAGGTTTTAGAGCTCATAAAGCAGCTCCATGAGGAAAGAGGACTCAATGTCTATCTCGGCACAAAGAGGAAGCATCCATGGGAATTTTGATTTTTTCTAGTTTTTAGATTGTAACGCCTAAAAGGCATTTGAACTTTGAATTCAAATAATTAAATCTTTGTTTCATTTTGGTTCGCAAATTTAAATTTCCCAAAGTCTTTGAAATCATTGCATACATATCATACATATCATTGCATAACAGGATTCATAACAGGTTTCTCATCTCCTCCACTGTTTATTTCAGCAATGGCTCTTGAACAAAATGTGAAAGATCTTCAGACTCAGAACACGCAATTCCAGCAAATGATTGTGGCTCTGGCCAAATGACAGGAAGAGTTGAAAGCTCTGATTGTTAAGAAGAACAAGAAGACCAAGAAGACAGCTGGTGTGGCACATATGAGCAGAAGGTTCAGAGGGCCGCCAAGACGGGTTGTTGATTTAGCTTTTTCATCTAAAGAGGGAGAGAACCAAGAGGTTGAAGCCAGAGAAGAGGACCCTAGTCCTAAAGAGTCTGATAATAAAACTAATTACAATGAGGAGCAGTACCCTCCGGCTGATGAAAGGTATAAGTAGTTAGAAGAGTGTATGAGTGCTATGGTAATCTAGAAGGTTCCTGGGCTGGATTTTGAAGAGTTGGGGCAGGTCTCCGGGGTTGTCATCCCCCCAAAGTTCAAGGCACCGCTATTTTCTAGGTATGATGGGATCTCTTGTCCCAAAATGCATCTCCATTCTTATGTGAGGAAGATACAACCTCATACTGCTGACAAATACTTATGGGTTCACTTCTTCCAAGACAATCTGTCTAGAACACAACTGGATTGGTTCTATCAGCTGGAAAGAGCCAATGTTTGTAACTGGGAAGACCTTGCTGCTGCATTTTATAAGTGTGATCGATGGATCTGGAACTGACTGTTTAAAGCTGGTTCGCGAAATGTCGCGGAAGCAAGAGTCGCCACCATCTTTTATTTTCTCCAAATGGAAAGGACAAAAGCACAGAAAAATTCCTTAAAGAGATTGCTCTCGGTTCGGGAGGTAGGTTATAGAAAGGGAAGGTGTTAGCACCCTTTCTATCCATGGTTATCCATGGGCTCTTAGATACTTGCTCATTTGTGTTTTCAAAAGTGTTTGTTTGCTTTTCAATGTGGGTTTTAAAAAAGTTTCTTTGAAAATTCCAGTTCGACTCTTGTATCGGTCCTCAAGAGTGTTTGAAAAATTGCTTTCGAAAGCTTTTTGAAAATGTGTTGGTGTGAAAAGTATTTTTGATTTGTTTTGAAATTAGAGCAAGTATCTAGAGTCGTCTACCTACCCTAAGGAATTCGTCTGTGTAAATGTCCTTTAAAGTAGTGCCATCCCACCATTGAGAGGTAGGTAGCACCACTGTTGGAGGTGTTCGGGTCAATTCGAGGTTCGGGACATAGTGATCACCAGAGCAATGGGAAGACACCTTAGAAGCTACCCTCATGCCAGGTTCCCGGATCATGAGGACTTACTAAGACATCCTCTACTCGACGATCACCTTTCGAGGCAAGGCAACAGTGAGGCGTACCCTAGGGGTGGTGTGTGATTTGTGTGTCATGTTCAGTTATTTTGTCTTATTCATGTCAAGGTGATCTATGCGTTTGTTTTTATTTTTGTCCATACATTCTTTCATGCCTTGATTAACAGTTAAAAAATTGCGAAAAGTAAAGGATTCTAAGCTATTACAAAAGGCGCGGGTCCACATCGCCAAATTTAATCCAGGACCCGATTTGACAGAAAAATAAAGAATTAAAGAAGAATAAAGTGCGAGAAATTAATTTACAAGGCCTTGGGGGAGATACATAAATATTAAACGAAAAAGAAATAAATATGCGAATTAAATAAGAATTAAGACGAGGGCGTTGGACCCTTTTGCAAAATTAAATTAAATGATGAAATTAATTAATTAAAAAGGAAAGAAATTGTTTTTGGTATTTTTTGGTTTTAATGATTTTAATGGAAAAAGAATTAAATGCAATTAAACCTAATTCTACAATTTTTATTTTATTGTGAAAACGTATTAAAGTTTTAACCTAAAATTAACCCTAATTAATTTACATGCAATTTAATTACAAAAATAAATATTTAATATTTTAATTATTATGGAAGAAAAGAAAAAAGGAATAAAAATTATCATAAACCCTAGTTTTACAAATTTTAAATTAATTAAGAAAACATTACTATTAAACCTAATTTAATAACTAAATTTAATTAATGCAATTTATTTACAAAAAATACTAAAATAAAATATTATATTTTTTCTCTTTTCTGATTTTTTTATTGTTTTGTGTTTTTTATGGAAAATAATTAAATCAATTAAAAAACAATAATTAAAGAAAGTAAAAATAATAAAAAACAAAGAATGAAAAAGTTTGCAAACCTAGGGGGTCTTCCCCTAATTTTGGAGGGTTTTCCTTTAGCAATCTGGCCCAAGATTCTGAGGCCCTTTTGACTTTCCTTGCCAGCGTGTGGAATCTTTGACTCATGTTCATGGTACCCTTCTCATCAGGACCCTTGGATTGCCTTCAACGGCCAGGTGGCGTGCCTGGATTGTGAGTGCATGGTAGTCTTCAGGGTTGAATCTGCATGGGATTAAGCTGAAAGAAAAAATGTTGAAACAAGAAGGGGGACTTGGGGATCGAACCCAGGTCCCAGGGGCTATCAATTCACTTTCCTTGCCAGCTGCGCTACTGAACCACTTTGTTAATATAATGGGTGACAATTAATATATAGAAAGCAAACACGCTAATGCTGAAATTCAAAAAAACGCGCTAAACCTGGAATTGTCCTCTCACATCAAGACACATAAGCATCTTCTTCCTCTCCTTGCTTCTTCGCCTGAAACACAAAATAAGATTGCGGGGGTTTTAAACCCCCACTATATGCACAGTGTAAAAATAGCGATTAGAGCTCTGTCGCTCATAAATTGAGCGCGAGGTATGGAAACAACTGGCCCTGAGCTGCTGATTCTGATGATATGGGTCTTATAGGCCAATTTTTCCAGAACAAGGAAGCCCTCTTTTGAACCTCTGAAAACCTAGAATATGTCAATGGCAGATTCTTGTATGATGCACGAAAATTAAATCAAACTACATGGTTAGCTTCAGCAAGGTCTCATTAGTATAAATCACTCAAAAAAATGCAAGCATGATGCGTATAAATTGATGCACGAATACAAGAAATATGATGAACATGGTTGTCTCGTATTACCAATTCTTGAGGTTAGAAGATATGATTTTGATCCAGAAACCTTTCTTGATGTCTCAGGGAGGTAATAGAATGGTTATTTTGGCCTGAATCCACCTAAAACCTGGTTTTCAGTTTTGAGTTTTTGGCAAAAATTTTCAAGTTTGGTGGTTGGTCTATGGCGCAGCTTTTTTGGTCCTGAGGCATTAGGTCTTGATCAGGCTTATGTATGGAGTGAATTAGGTCAAAGAAAACAATCAAAAACCTTGGCATTCCTGGTTTGAAAGATTTGATTTTTCAAGATCTTTTTCAATCTTTTTTCATGCTATTTTGCTCTCAATCATATCCAATCCTTCCCTAATTGATCATGCACGAATTTTGAGTGTCCAATGAGAGTATTTTCTGCACAAAAAGATTTTATTTCATTAGTTTAGCATTTTTTTTCATATTTTATTTAGTTTAAATGAATTAATTGTAATAAAAAATTCAAATAAATAAATAAAAATAATAAAAAACTTCCCTTTGGGCCAAATGGTCGTGTGCATGTCTTGGATGATGAATTGTGGAAGAAAAAGAGGCCCATTAGCAATTTTAGGTCATTTGAATCAATGTTGACTTTTCAAAATATCCAAACATTTCCCAACTTCCACAAGGCATAACTTGCTCAATTTTTAAGATTTTCTCATGTTATTGGACATTTTGGAAAGGTCTTAGAGTCCTCTAACCAATGCCTTTGGTCCCATGTCATTTTGATTTACCAATCTCAAGTTATGGCCTTTGACTTAAAGTCCCTTTTTGTTGACTTTTGAAAATGACCTATAATGTTGAAATTGATAACTTTTTGTGAGAGCATTTCTTGGACTTGAAGTATGAAGATGAGTTGTAGGAAATGTCTTTATCTTCAAAATGAGCTTTGGATGGAATTTTTCTGATAATCCATGTGAAAGTTATGCCCTGGTCAATTTACAGTTGACTTTTTCAACTGTCCAAATAAGGAAACTTTTGCATCTTGATGATTTTTGAGCCAAGCTTTGAGAATCATGATCAATCATTGATCAAATGATGTTTGTGGCTTCAAAATGGGGTGTTGACCAAAAATTTGAACTTTTGACTGCCAAATGACCATTTTGCCCCTACAGTTGACTGTAGTGCAATTAGGGTTTTGACTGTGTAATTTTGTGCTGAAAGTCTTGAAACTTTGTATGAGGATACTTGACCATATTTGTAGGCATGTGGGACTTGATTGGACCCTTGGAAACTTCATTTTCTTGATCAGAACCAAAACCCTAATTTTGACTGTTTAGGAGGCCCTTGACCTGTGCAACCCTTGAGGGAACTTTGAAGCTTGACTTGGCAATTTCTTGAAGAATATGGGAGGGCAAATTTTTGGGTACAACAGTTGCCCCTGTTCAATCTTCTTAGACCTGAGGATGCAGGTTGGCTGACGTGCCTTTCGTAATCCGAGGGTAGAAGATGATTGAACACTAGAGTGCCCAGAAATTTGCGCTCACATAGTAGCAGTGTGATGATGGGAATGGGCTTATAGATGCCATTTGGAGATTGATCGCGTAAGAGATTCCTTAGCGAGAACTTGCGTACCTGCAAAAGAAAAAATGAGTACCTGACATGTTGCAGGTTCTGGTCTTCAGATGCTTGGTATAGATGTGTCCTGACTGGTTACAAGAGCTGGATCTGGAGCTTCAAACGATGATGAATGAACCAGGGATGGTTACTACCTCAACAGGAACGGTGAGAGAACCTTGGGCGAATTCAACTTCAACAACAATCGTTGAGAGAATCTTGGTGGGAATTACCATCTCCGCAGCATTGGGGAGAGAACCATAGGCAATTATAATCTCAATAGCAATCGATTGAGAAAAACCTGGGATGGAATTATCATCTCCGCAGCATTGGGGAGAGAACCATAGGAAATTATAATCTCAAAAGCAAGCATTGAGAAAAACCTGGAATGGAATTATCGTCTCCGCAACATTGGGGAGAGAACCATAGGAAATTATAATCTCAAAAGCAATCATTGAGAAAAACCTGGAATGGAATTATCGTCTCCGCAGGATCGGGGAGAGAACCATAGGCAATTATAATCTCAATAGCAATCATTGAGAAAAACCTGGAATGGAATTATCGTCTCCGCAGCATTGGGGAGAGAACCATAGGAAATTATAATCTCAAAAGCAAACATTGAGAAAAACCTGAGATGGAATTATCGCCTCCGCAGCATTGGGGAGAGAATCATAGGCAATTATAATCTCAATAGCAATCATTGAGAAAAACCTTTGATAACTTCTACTGAGTCTTCATCAGAAAAATCTGTTTGGGGTCGATTTAGCTGGACTAGAGAAGGCCTTGGACTGGATAAGAAATCTTTGGAGTTGATTAACTGAACCAGATAAGGTCTTAGAGTCTTGAAATATGATTGAGAATTTAGCTGAATCTTTCCTGAAAGGTAAAGGTCAGTCATATGCAATGCATGATATGGACCAAGCAATGATGTTCTCAACATAAATGAGATTTGTAAGATATGATGCGTCTATGCATGCTATAACGATGTATGTGATGTTTAGGAATGTATGTTTTCGTCTAGGAAAATAAATCCTTGACGGGTGCCGGGAAGTCACTCCTGGGCTGATGTTGAAGTATTGATTTATTGCTTCCGCTGGGGATGAGAGTTGCAAGAATACCGGTAGGAGAAGATAACTCCGTTAGGGAATAAACTTGGCGAATGGATTACTCTGCGGGGAGAAAAGGTACTCTAACGGTCTTGCTGGGAAGCAATACTCTGTGGGGAGAGAGATACTTTGCTGAGTTGTTGATAATAACTTGCTGGGGATACTCTTGTTACGTTGGAAGTGTTGATAGACTTCGCTGAGGATAAGAAGACTTCGTTGAGGACGCTCTTTCCGTGGCTTTTGGCTGAGGATAACCCAGTTATATCCTGGTAAGGAAATAACTCTTTGAATAAAGCCGGGAGACGCGTTCGTGTTCTGCGAGAATAAGCTTCCAGAATCTACTAGGGATAAGCTTACTACTTGGGGAGATGGATTCCAACTTTCCTGGGGAAACTGGGCTGGACTCTCCTGAGGAAGTTTTTGAATTGCGAGGGAAGTGATTCCTTTGAATGTTGGTATGCCGCCGGGGAACAATCTTTAGACCAAGACTGCCGGGGATGCTTGTTAAGAATATGTGTATGCTGCTGGGGAGATGTTTGAGATCCACTGGAGGATACCCAACTTCCTTAAGGCCTGATAATATAACTTGGAGAGAGTGTACTGACTGCTTACTCTCTGGGGAATTAGGATATCTGGTTATGTTCTTTAGCTGAACCTACCTTGGTACCTTGGAGGATGGAACAATTAGATTGCTCAGACAGCTCTTTATTGCCCCTGTTTCTAATGTTACCTGTAATTAATCCTTTGTTTCGTATGCAACTAATCATGAGTTAGCAAATTATTGTCAATGCATATATCACAAATTGAACCTTGGACGTTCTTCGCAAAACAAAACAGAAAAAAGAAAACAATTGGCACTTTTAACTGAAAAGTATATTTGTATTGATTTTTTGAATGGCCTGAAAGTAGGCGTTTTGTGTACAAGAGGCTGACGTCCTAGTAAGAGAACGCCGCCGAACGAAAGAGTTTATACAAATTTTGTACAGAAGAAAATAAAACAGCTGTGTGAAATATGAATGATCCCACTGGGTTTCAACTCTGCTATTGCCATTATATCTCCGAGCGTCTCATCACTTGATGACCTAAACGAAGATGAAACTGACTGATCGATGCCGTCTGAACTTGATGCCGATACCGGATTCTGGATGCAAATTGATCAATGAGACATAGTATTACGCTTTATCCCTAATTTTTGCCTGGACCGCCCTTTCGGGTTTTCAGTCCACCGGGATACCCATTTTTGCCCAAGCCGCCTTTTCAGGTTTTCGACTTGCCGGGTGTACATATTTTTTATTTTCATCCCTTCATTTTGCCCGAACCCTTTTGGTTCGACGGGAAGCCCTAATTTTTGCCTAGGCATGTCAGCCTAGCGGGTCTTTTTTATGCGTAGTATCTTTTTACTATGTCTGCATTGGCGGGGTGAGGAAGGTCGTCACCATCCATGTTGGTCAATATCGTTGCTCCTCCTGAGAACACATGCTTGACCACAAATGGCCCTTCGTACGTAGGGGTCCATTTGCCCCTTGGATCACTCTGAGGAAGGATGATTCGCTTGATTACCATATCCCCAACTTGATATTCCTGTGGCCTGACCTTTTTGTTAAATGCCCTGATCATCCGTTTCTGATACGTCTGACCATGACAGATAGCAGCAAGTCTCTTTTCATCAATGAGGTTGAGCTGATCAAGTCGTGTCTGGATCCAATCATCTTCGTTCAGATTTGCATCCTTCATTATCCGGAGAGAGGGTATTTGCACTTCGATCGGTAAGACTGCCTCCATACCATAAACCAAAGAGAAAGGAGTTGCCCCGGTTGACGTCCTAGCTGAGGTACGGTACTCATGTAGAGCGAACGGTAACATCTCGTGCCAATATTTATTGGTTACTGTCATCTTCTGCACGATTTTCTTGATGTTCTTATTTGCTGCTTCTACAGCCCCATTCATCTTCGGTCTGTAAGGAGAAGAATTGTGGTGCTGTATTTTGAAATGCTCGCAGAGCTCAGTGATCATCTTGTTATTCAGATTGGTACCGTTGTCTGTAATAATTCTCTCAGGGACGCCGTATCGACATATCAGATTATGCCGAATGAACCGCTCCACAACCGTCTTGGTTACCGTAGCGTAGGAAGCTGCCTCGACCCACTTCGTAAAATAATCAATCGCCACTAGGATGAAGCGATGCCCATTGGATGCCGTAGGTTTAATCTCGCCAATCATGTCTATGCCCCACATTGCAAACGGCCAAGGCGCAGTCAGAACATTCAGGGGAACTGGAGGAATATGCACCTTGTCTGCATAAATCTGGCACTTATGGCATGTCCTGGAATGTTGGTAGCAGTCAGCTTCCATTGTGGACCAGTAATACCCTGCCCGAAGGATCTTCTTCGCCATTGTATGTCCACTGGAATGTGTACCAAAGGTCCCTTCATGTAGCTCTTCCATGATCCTTTCTGCTTCGGTCTTATCCACACAACGCAATAAGGTTGAATCATGGTTTCGCTTGTACAAGATGCCGTTGCTAAGGAAGAACTTTGCCGCGAACCTTCTCAGGAACTTCTTATCATTGATAGAGGCACCTTCAGGGTATTCCTGAGTTTCCAGATATCTCTTCACCTCATGGTACCAAGGCTTCTCAGTCACCAATTCAGTCTCGAGATCGCAACAGTATGCCGGTTCGTCCAGTTTCCAGATGATGATCCGGGGAGCCTCATTATCCCATTTAACTTTGAACATAGAAGCCATTGTAGCTAACGCGTCCGCCAACTGATTCTCCTCTCTCGGGAAGTGTTCAAAGGTTATTTCTGTGAAGTGGGGTATCAAGGTCAACACACATTCTCTGTAAGGAATAAGGTTCGGATGTTTCGTATCCCACTCTCCTTTGATCTGATTGATCACAAGAGCGGAATCTCCGAAGACACTCAGAAACTTGATCCTTAGATCGATCGCAGCTTGAAGACCCATGATGCACGCCTCATACTCCGCCATGTTGTTGGTACAGTTGAAACATAGTCGGGCAGTGAGTGGAGTATGAGTACCTTGGGGGGATATGATTATGGCGCCGATACCGTTACCCAAAGCATTGGAGGCTCCATCAAAGTGCATAGACCATCGGGATCCTTCCTCAGGTCCTTCATCCGGTCCAGGTACTTCATAATCAGTTACTATCATGATGCTTTCATCCGGAAACTCGAAGTTCATTGACTGATAGTCATCTACGGCCTGATGTGCTAAGTGGTCTGCCAATACATTTCCCTTGATGGCTTTCTGGGTCATGTACTGAATTTCGTATTCTGTCAAGATCATTTGCCATCTTGCAATTCTCTCAGACAGAGCAGGCTTTTCGAATATGTACTTTATAGGATCCATCTTTGAGATCAACAAGGTAGTATGAGTCAGCATATACTGTCTCAGCCGGCGAGCAGCCCATACCAAAGCGCAGCAAGTTTTCTCAAGCAGTGAGTATCGGGTCTCACAGTCGGTAAACTTTTTGCTAAGGTAATAAATGGCATGCTCTTTTCGGCCAGACTCGTCATGCTGCCCCAGCACGCACCCCATTGAGTTGTCGAGCACTGTCAGGTATAATATCAGAGGTCTCCCTTCAACCGGTGGCATAAGGATGGGTGGTTCTTGGAGATACTCTTTAATTCTGTCGAAAGCATCCTGACATTCATTGTTCCAACGTACTACCTGATCTTTCTTCAGCAGCTTGAAGATTGGCTCACAGGTAGCAGTTAGGTGTGAGATGAAGCGAGCAATGTAATTCAGGCGTCCTAAAAAACCTCTGACCTCTTTCTCTGTCTTGGGAACCGGCATCTCTTGAATAGCTTTGACCTTGGCAGGGTCCACTTGAATACCCTTGTCACTTACCACGAAGCCTAGCAGCTTTCCTGATCTTACCCCGAAGGTGCACTTGTTCGGGTTCAACCTCAGTTTATACAGTTTCAGCCGGTCAAACAATTTCTGCAGATGATCTAGGTGCTCTTCCTCAGTCTGGGACCTCGCGATCATATCGTCAACATACACTTCTATCTCATGATGGATCATGTCATGAAATAAAGCAACCATGGCACGTTGGTAGGTTGCCCCAGCGTTCTTTAGTCCAAAAGGCATGACCTTGTAGCAGAAGGTGCCCCACTGAGTAACAAATGTAGTCTTTTCCATGTCTTCAGGTTCCATCTTGATTTGATTGTAACCTGAGAAACCATCCATGAAAGAGAACACCTTGTGCTGAGCTGTATTATCAACAAGGACATCGATGTGAGGTAGGGGGAAGTCATCCTTGGGGCTGGCCCTGTTCAGATCCCTGTAGTCGACAGACATTCTGACCTTACCGTCCTTCTTAGGTACCGGCACCACATTAGCAACCCACTGAGGGTAAGAAGTCACTGCAAGGAACCCAGCATCAAACTGTTTCATAACCTCGGCTTTGATCTTCTCAGACATTTCTGGACGCATACGGCGGACCTTTTGCTTAACCGGAGGGCAGTCTTCCTTAGTAGGCAAATGATGGACCACAATATCGGTATCCAACCCGGGCATGTCTTCGTAGGACCAGGCAAAGATCTCCATATAATCATGAAGCATTTGAGTCAACCGTTGCTTCACGCTGAGCTCTAGGTTGGCACCAATCTTTACCTCTTTCCTGTCTGCCTCAGTACCCAAGTTTATTGTTTCCACTGGCTCTTCATGGGGCTGAATTGCCCTCTCTTCCTGAAGCAGCATTCTTGCAAGCTCGCCAGGCACTTCGCAATCATCTTCACCTTCGTCTTCGGCTAAGTTGATCGGATTTTCGAAGTCATAATTGGCAGTAGCAGAGTCGTTATCAGTGAGATCCAGAGTGGATTGGAACCTGTATGAGTGAGTGTGTGTGTAAATACAGCTGTTTTGAAATATATGTAAAGGAAAGAAAGACAGAAAAGGAGCATAAGATTTGTAATGCGAGAAAACGTCCAAGATTTCCATTCATGATATATGAAATGACAATTTATATGCCCTCACAAATAAAACCACGGTGCCTCGGGTAAGACACCGGGCCATATAGTTTATTTATTGTTTATTACAAATAACGAAACAAAGAAATTTATTACTGAGTCACAAAGGTAACAGGAGTATGGTCTTTGGCAATCCAATTGGTCAATCCGCCTTCGGTTGTCGGGTAGATCCAGCTATTGAATTCTGCCTCATCCACTTCGTTGTCTTCCCCAACAGCATTCACTCCTGGATTTGTAATGAACACATGAGGTCTTCTGGTCTTCGCCTTCCGCATAGCTTTCTGACCTTCTGCAGTAAAACCCAGCCCAAATTTGTCAGTTTTTTGTGTGAAGTCTGGAAGCCTGCCCCAGTTAGCACAGTCACCTTTTTGAACCACAGCCCGGGCATCCTTTAGGGAAGCCATCTTCAAAGGAACATTCTCCTCTACTGCTGTTTCTACTGCCGCTGAAATTGGAAGCACCTCTTCGAAATGCTGAAAGGGGGTTTCAATAAACTCCCCATCCATCTCAATGTATCTGAAGGAATTCAGGTGGCTTACCATATATTCCTCCTCTCCCTGTACAGTGACGATCTTCCCTCTGACAGGGTACTTCAGCTTCTGGTGCAAGGTAGAGGTCACTGCCCCGGCTTTATGGATCCAAGGTCGACCCAGTAGACAAGAGTACGATGGACGGATATCCATCATGTAAAAAGTAGAGTCAAACACCTGAGAGCCCACACGAATAAGAATGTCAACCTCTCCATGAACCATCCTTTTTGAACCGTCAAAGGCCCTGACGATGATATTGCTGGGTTTCAATTCCAGGCCTTCACAATCCAAGTGATCTAAAGCCTTCTTTGGTAGGACATTCAAAGACGAACCAGTATCCACCAATACATGTGCCAGAGTAGTGCCCCTGCATTCGATAGAGACATGCAGGGCATCATTGTGGTCTCTTCCTTTCGCAGTCAAGTCAGCATCTGAGAAACCCAAGCCATTGTCTGCTGTCAGATTTGCTACGCAATCAGTGAATTGGACTGCAGATGTCTCCTGTGGCACATGGGCTGTCTTGAGAAACGAGATCAAGGCCTTAGCATGGGCCTCGGAGCACAGCAATAAAGAAAGCATGGAGATTTTGGAGGGCGTGTGCCCCAGCTGTTCCACAACATTGAAGTCACTCTTCTTTATAATTTTCAAGATTTCCTCCATCTCTTGTTGGGAGGCCTCAACAGTTATAGGTATAGGTGCCTCCATCTGGGCAGGCTCAATTTCAATTCCTTTGCCCCGAGCATTAGATGACTCGGCAGCAGGAGAAACAACTTGATCAGCAACAGGAACATGTACACTTGTAGGAGTTATAAGGAGTGGTCTTCGAGCAGCAGGCGGTGCAATGTCAGGCGAGAAGAGCCTGCCACTGCGGGTAACCTTGGCCGGGCCAGTGATATCACAGATGCTGGCGCCAGTGTTGAATTCTTGTTTGATCCCATTCACATACACGTCTGCCCCGTAATGCCAGGGGACAGCTTTATCAGATACATAGGGAAGAGGCCCGGGAACAGTGATAACCACAGGTGCAACAGTCATGATTTGAACAGGCTTCTTCGGGAGAGCCTTGATTGGATTATTGAAGATGGTAACCACAGAAACTTCTTCCACCGGAACCAACTGAACAACAGACTTCTTAAACAGAATCTCCTTGCTATCCATTAGGCTTTGGATGCCTATCTTCAGCAAGGGACAACCAGATAGGGAAACAACACAGAACAGGCAACCCTCACTGCAACCCGGAAATAAACCGGCCAGCAGTAGGTTCCTCTTGACGGTCTTCAGAGGAGTGGCCAGATCATCCACAGAAACAGCGTAAACATCTTCATCAACAACATTTACCCCATGCTGAGGCATAGGAGCAGTAACCACATTCGGCCTCTCAGGCGCTTCAAACTGTATCTCCTTTGCGTCAATAAGGTCTTGCACCTTGCTCCTTAATGCCCAACAATCATCAGTGGAATGCCCCGGGCTATCAGAATGATAAGCACAACGAGCATTTGGGTTGTACTTAGGAGATGTAGTATTTGGAAACTTCGGAGCCTCTCTGACAGTCACTAAGTTGGTTGAGAGCAACTGTGGCAAGATCTGCGATAAGGTCATGCTCAAACGGGTAAACTCTCTCCGGGGTCTTTCAGCCCTTTGAGGATTGGTTGGCCGAGGAGCGGCAACAGGCTTAGCAATCATTACCGCACTGACAGATTGGCGGCGCTCAGATCTCTCTGGTCTCTTGGAACCGTATACAGCACTAGCCTCCTTCTTGAAGGGTTTCTTCTCAGAACTAGATGATGCACCCTTCGGAATCTTACCAGACTTTAACCCAGCCTCAATTCTCTCTCCAGTCAGAATCAGATCAGTGAACCCTGCAGACGAATTCCCGATAAGATGGTTGAAAAATGGCCCAGATAGGGTCCCCAAGAACATGTCTACCAACTCCCGATCAGTCAACGGAGGCTGCACCCTGCCAGCCAGATCCCTCCACTTCTGAGCGTACTCCTTAAAACCTTCGCTTGAACCTAACGACATACCCTGGAGTTGGGTACGTGTAGGGGCAAGGTCGGCATTATATTGATACTGCTTATAGAAAGCAGTAGCCAACTCCTCCCAGTTACGAACCTTGGTCCCATCCAGCTGATAGAACCATTCGAGATGAGTCCCTGAAAGACTCTCCTGGAAGAAGTGGATCCAAAAATTCTTATCCGCTAAGTATGGTTGGATTTTCCGAACATAGGACCTGAGATGTAGCTTGGGACAAGACGCCCCGTCATATTTAGTGAAAGATGGTGCTTTGAACTTCCGAGGAATGATCACACCAGTAGACAAACCCAGATCTCCAAAATCCAGCCCAGGTACCTGTTGTATTTCCATAGCATTCAGCCTGTCTTCCAGCTGCTTGTAACGGTCTTCTGCCGGAGGATATTGCTCTTCATCAAAATCAGTCTCGTTGTCGGAGACTACCGGACTAGGACCCTTTTCTGCTTGAGGAGTACTCTTGCCAATGGAAGAACCAGCCTCTTCATTCTGCAAGGTGTTGCCAAACCTTCGGCCCGAGCTAAACAGAACAGTTCTTCTCTTCTTCTTCTTCTCTTTCTTCAGGAGCAGAGCCTTCAGCTCTTCTTGGCCTTGAGCCAAACCCTTGATTAATTCCTGAAATTGCGCATTCTGCGCCTGAAGAGCTTTGATGGATGTCTCAGTTGATGATGAGTCAGGATTCATGATGTTGAAATAAACAGCGAAGAACTGTAAGCAACCTGAAAAGAAGAAACCTGCTATGCACATGATGAATGGAATGCGTATGATTTATGTTTTCAAAGACAATCGGGAATCAACTTTGTAAACAAAAAGGAACACACTTCATTAGATTCAACTTTGAAACTGAAATTATTCAACAGGTTGCCCTTAGGCGTTACATGAAGGGAAATACTGAAAAGGAAAATAAAATTGTAAAAGAACATCCAGAGCTCCTTATTGATCCCATGGTCTCCTCTTCTCAGTACGGATGTAGGCATTCAGAGCTCTCTCATTCTCCAACTGCTTTGTCAGCTTCTGGATCTTTAATTCCTGCTCGTTGAACTTTTCCCGGTAAGAATCCCGCTCTTCTCGCAGTTGCGACCAAGATCTCTTCAATGTCTCATAATCAGTAGGTATCTGAGGAGGAAGGACAGTTGGAGGGACACCCTCTTTGTCAGGATACTCAAGAATGATAGGTCTAACAGCTTCATATGGCATACCTAACTTCTGAGCACGGATGCGAACCCATTTGTAGTAGGCTTCCATAGGTAAAGAAGTCTTTGGCCCTAACTCCTGGGGGTCAGCTTTATGAACTTTGTCCCAAGCCTTGATGAACCTACGACGCAGCTCGTCACTATCCACCTGAAACTCAAAACTGATGTGAGGCACCAACATCTCATGGGGGCCTGCTCTTCTGGCTCTTCCAAACTGACAGAGTGCTAGACATGGATTGTAAGAAATCCCTCCTTGAGTACCAATCAGTGGAACATTATGGTATTCCCCGCATCGATCAATGACAACTGTCTCATCCAGACCTCTGCAAGTCCAAATGATGTCTTTGTCGGTAAGAGACATTAACCTGTGAGCCCAACCTCTTCCTTCTTGGTTCTTCAGTACGAACTTGGGGAGGTGCGAAATAAACCACCTCACCAACAAAGGGATACAACACCATAGGGTTCCTCGTCTTCGGGTAGTACGAGCATGAAGTTGTTGCAAGATGTCACCCAAGAGAGTGGGCACAGGATTCTGAGACATAAAGATCCTTATGGCAGTGACATTGATGAAGTTGTCAGGATTAGGAAACAGGACTAACCCATAGATTAGGAGAGCCAAGATGTCTTCATATGCCCTAAAGTCCAGGTCATTCCAGAAACTGTTAGCTTTACCAATCAGGAACTTGGCCAAGAAACCCTTAACTCCGCTTCTAGTTACCCAGTTGTCTGTTACCTCTTGATGGGTCAAAGGAAGAGCTGCAGCAACATCCTCAAGCCTGAGGGTCTTTTCCCAACCAGTAAAGGGAGTCTGATCCAAGATAGGGATACCAAGCAAATCAGAGAACTCTTCCAGGGTAGGGACCAGCTGGAAGTCTTGAAAGGTGAAGCACTGGTACCGAGGGTCATAGAACTGGGTCAGAACACCCATCAACTGTTGATCCCGCTTTGCAGTGACTAAACTGAGAAGAGAACCATGCCTCTGAATGAAGGAAGTGGTATTTGGAATTCTGCTAACCAACTCATCAAGCAACTCAGGTGAACGAACAAAGTTGAACCGGATAGTATTCCTTCGCACAAGCATCATGATGTCCTACAAAACAGAGCAAAGGTGAAACCTTCTTGTCTTTGAAATGGTCAGTCCTTATGCAGGATGCATGCAATGCTCATGATGTTATGATGTTATGATAAAGCACACCACAAATAGGTACAAAGGCAAACATGGTAAGGCACACAAGTCACACAAGGCAAGCCCTTAAAGTTTAGGCCAGCATGAGGTCTAGGTACTACCCTCTTTCAGTTTGTTGGTTCATACCTGTCCTATCAAAAGTAACCGGGTTCTTAGAGGATCCAAATATCATTGACTACCCTCAATCGGTCATAACTCCAACATCGCAATCTTCTCTTGCGGCCAGAACCATCACGAGAGTTTAGCCTCAATGGGCGTAGCATACTGCTACAATTCTAAAGGCCAAGTTGTGTCAATTAAGGTTCTAAGGTTGTTGGTGCTTAATGACTCCTTAGAAGACCCATATTCTACTCGTTGCGACACAAGGGATATCGGTACAGACCAAGGTGCCACACCAACGTAGCCACTGCTTCACCCGTGTCGGTCTACGCCGGACAGGTCCCTCACAGCTTATGCTACCTAAACAGGGTATCCCCAGATCCGGGTTAGGATCTATGTAACTCCCATGCAACCCACAAAGTTAAAGCAGACAAGTCAATACAATTGAAAACACAGTTATGAACTAGCCCTAAGGTACACCTCACTTAAAGATTGATCCCCAGCAGACTCGCCAGTTCTGTGATCGGTGGATCTGGAACTGACTGTTTAAAGCTGGTTCGCGAAATGTCGCGGAAGCAAGAGTCGCCACCGTCTTTTATTTTCTCCAAATGGAAAGGACAAAAGCACAGAAAAATTCCTTAAAGAGATTGCTCTCGGTTCGGAAGGTAGGTTATAGAAAGGGAAGGTGTTAGCACCCTTTCTATCCATGGTTATCCATGGGCTCTTAGATACTTGCTCATTTGTGTTTTCAAAAGTGTTTGTTTGCTTTTCAATGTGGGTTTTAAAAAAGTTTCTTTGAAAATTCCAGTTCGACTCTTGTATCGGTCCTCAAGAGTGTTTGAAAAATTGCTTTCGAAAGCTTTTTGAAAATATGTTGGTGTGAAAAGTATTTTTGATTTGTTTTGAAATTAGAGAAAGTATCTAGAGTCGTCTACCTACCCTAAGGAATTTGTCTGTGTAAATGTCCTTTAAAGTAGTGCCATCCCACCATTGAGAGGTAGGTAGCACCACTGTTGGAGGTGTTCGGGTCAATTCGAGGTTCGGGACATAGTGATCACCAGAGCAATGGGAAGACACCTTAGAAGCTACCCTCATGCCAGGTTCCTGGATCATGAGGACTTACTAAGACATCCTCTACTCGACGATCACCTTTCGAGGCAAGGCAACAGTGAGGCGTACCCTAGGGGTGGTGTGTGATTTGTGTGTCATGTTCAGTTATTTTGTCTTATTCATGTCAAGGTGATCTATGCGTTTGTTTTTATTTTTGTCCATACATTCTTTCATGCCTTGATTAACAATTAAAAAATTGCGAAAAGTAAAGGATTCTAAGCTATTACAAAAGGCGCGGCTCCACATCGCCAAATTTAATCCAGGACCCGATTTGACAGAAAAATAAAGAATTAAAGAAGAATAAAGTGCGAGAAATTAATTTACAAGGCCTTGGGGGAGATACATAAATATTAAACGAAAAAGAAATAAATATGCGAATTAAATAAGAATTAAGACGAGGGCGTTGGACCCTTTTGCAAAATTAAATTAAATGATGAAATTAATTAATTAAAAAGGAAAGAAATTGTTTTTGGTATTTTTTGGTTTTAATGATTTTAATGGAAAAAGAATTAAATGCAATTAAACCTAATTCTACAATTTTTATTTTATTGTGAAAACGTATTAAAGTTTTAACCTAAAATTAACCCTAATTAATTTACATGCAATTTAATTACAAAAATAAATATTTAATATTTTAATTATTATGGAAGAAAAGAAAAAAGGAATAAAAATTATCATAAACCCTAGTTTTACAAATTTTAAATTAATTAAGAAAACATTACTATTAAACCTAATTTAATAACTAAATTTAATTAATGCAATTTATTTACAAAAAATACTAAAATAAAATATTATATTTTTTCTCTTTTCTAATTTTTTTTATTGTTTTGTGTTTTTTATGGAAAATAATTAAATCAATTAAAAAACAATAATTAAAGAAAGTAAAAATAATAAAAAACAAAGAATGAAAAAGTTTGCAAACCTAGGGGGTCTGCCCCTAATTTTGGAGGGTTTTCCTTTAGCAATCTGGCCCAAGATTCTGAGGCCCTTTTGACTTTCCTTGCCAGCGTGTGGAATCTTTGACTCATGTTCATGGTACCCTTCTCATCAGGACCCTTGGATTGCCTTCAACGGCCAGGTGGCGTGCCTGGATTGTGAGTGCATGGTAGTCTTCAGGGTTGAATCTGCATGGGATTAAGCTGAAAGAAAAAATGTTGAAACAAGAAGGGGGACATGGGGATCGAACCCAAGTCCCAGGGGCAATCAATTCACTTTCCTTGCCAGCTGCGCTACTGAACCACTTTGTTAATATAATGGGTGACAATTAATATATAAAAAGCAAACACGCTAATGCTGAAATTCAAAAAAACGCGCTAAACCTGGAATTGTCCTCTCACATCAAGACACATAAGCATCTTCTTCCTCTCCTTGCTTCTTCGCCTGAAACACAAAATAAGATTGCAGGGGTTTTAAACCCCCACTATATGCACAGTGTAAAAATAGCGATTAGAGCTCTGTCGCTCATAAATTGAGCGCGAGGTATGGAAACAACTGGCCCTGAGCTGCTGATTCTGATGATATGGGTCTTATAGGCCAATTTTTCCAGAACAAGGAAGCCCTCTTTTGAACCTCTGAAAACCTAGAATATGTCAATGGCAGATTCTAGTATGATGCACGAAAATTAAATCAAACTACATGGTTAGCTTCAGCAAGGTCTCATTAGTATAAATCACTCAAAAAAAATGCAAGCATGATGCATATAAATTGATGCACGAATACAAGAAATATGATGAACAGGGTTGTCTCGTATTACCAATTCTTGAGGTTAGAAGATATGATTTTGATCCAGAAACCTTTCTTGATGTCTCAGGGAGGTAATAGAATGGTTATTTTGGCCTGAATCCACCTAAAACCTGGTTTTCAGTTTTGAGTTTTTGGCAAAAATTTTCAAGTTTGGTGGTTGGTCTATGGCGCAGCTTTTTTGGTCCTGAGGCATTAGGTCTTGATCAGGCTTATGTATGGAGTGAATTAGGTCAAAGAAAACAATCAAAAACCTTGGCATTCCTGGTTTGAAAGATTTGATTTTTCAAGATCTTTTTCAATCTTTTTTCATGCTATTTTGCTCTCAATCATATCCAATCCTTCCCTAATTGATCATGCACGAATTTTGAGTGTCCAATGAGAGTATTTTCTGCACAAAAAGATTTTATTTCATTAGTTTAGCATTTTTTTCATATTTTATTTAGTTTAAATGAATTAATTGTAATAAAAAATTCAAATAAATAAATAAAAATAATAAAAAACTTCCCTTTGGGCCAAATGGTCGTGTGCATGTCTTGGATGATGAATTGTGGAAGAAAAAGAGGCCCATTAGCAATTTTAGGTCATTTGAATCAATGTTGACTTTTCAAAATATCCAAAAATTTCCCAACTTACACAAGGCATAACTTGCTCAATTTTTAAGATTTGCTCATTTTCTTGGACATTTTGGAAAGGTCTTTGAGTCCTCTAACCAATGCCTTTGGTCCCATGTCATTTTGATTTACCAATATCAAGTTATGGCCTTTGACTTAAAGTCCCTTTTTGTTGACTTTTGAAAATGACCTATAATGTTGAAATTGATAACTTTTTGTGAGAGCATTTCTTGGACTTGAAGTATGAAGATGAGTTGTAGGAAATGTCTTTCTCTTCAAAATGAGCTTTGGATGGAATTTTTCTGATAATCCATGTGAAAGTTATGCCCTGGTCAATTTACAGTTGACTTTTTCAGCTGTCCAAATAAGGAAACTTTTGCATCTTGATGATTTTTGAGCCAAGCTTTGAGAATCATGATCAAGCAATGCTCAAATGATGTTTGTAGCTTCAAAATGGGGTGTTGACCAAAAATTTGAACTTTTGACTGCCAAATGACCATTTTGCCCCTACAGTTGACTGTAGTGCAATTAGGGTTTTGACTGTGTAATTTTGTGCTGAAAGTCTTGAAACTTTGTATGAGGATACTTGACCATATTTGTAGGCATGTGGGACTTGATTGGACCCTTGGAAACTTCATTTTCTTGATCAGAACCAAAACCCTAATTTTGACTGTTTAGGAGGCCCTTGACCTATGCAACCCTTGGGGGAACTTTGAAGCTTGGCTTGGCAATTTCTTGAAGAATATGGGAGGGAAAATTTTGGGGTACAACAATAAGCAATATCAGTATAATGCAGACTTCGCTCCCACCCGTACACAACTCCAAAATCTGTCTATGGGTTCGAATGAGGGTTTCAAGGATTATGCTCAGAAGTGGAGAGATTTGGCTGGAAGAGTTCAACCTCCCTTTGCTGACAGGGAGCTCGTGGATATGTTTCTGGGAACTTTGACTGGGCCATTCTTCAACCATCTGATTGGAAGTTCATCGGTGGGTTTTACTGAACTGATCTTAACGGGAGAAAGAGTGGAAGCTGGAATCCGAAGTGGAAAAATTCAGAAGGATGCCTCTTCTAGTACTGCAAGGAAGCCGTTTGTAGATAAAAAGGAAGTCAGTGTTGTCTATAACCAAAAGAATCAGAATCGAACCGAGCTCCGTCCGGCAGTAGGGGCTGTTATGATTCCAACCTTGCACCTGCTCAACAAAGAAATAATCAGCCGAGAGCAGAAAGGCCAGCTAGACAGTTCACTCGAATCAACATGATGTTTTCTCAGATTTTACCTCAGTTGCTGAAGTCTAATCTGGTTACTCTGAGGGAAGCTCCGAAGAATCCTAACACCACCTCTCCCTACTATAAATCTAATGCTCATTGTGCTTACCATTCGGAGAGTCCAGGCCATGACACCAATGACTGCTGGACTTTGAAGAACAAAGTGCAAGATCTGATTGATGCTAAGGAGATTGCATTTGATTCCCTGGAGACTCCTAACATTATCACTGCTCCTATACTGAAACATGGTCAGGGTGTTAATGCCGTTGAAGAGAATATGTTTGTGACCTCTGCGGAATAATTGGTGACCCCGCTCATGATTATCAAAGAGAGTTTGTTGAAGGCCGGTTTATTTCTGGATTGTGGTGAAGGTTGCCACTTTTGTTCATTTCTACCGACTAGTTGCCCTTTGTTGAAGGTAGGTGTTCAGTGCCTGATGGATGACAAAGAGATCCTGTTTGAGAAGACTCCTGTTCCGACTAATTCCTGTGAAGACATTGCTATCATAACCATTTTCGCCAATCCTCCCAGGGCCTCCGCTAAGAGACCCATCAAGATACATCAATTCTGAAGGTGACTCCGTTAATCATAACCATGCTTGGGCCAATCCCATACTCCTCGGACAAAGTTGTTCCTTGGAACTATGGGGCCGACGTATATTACTACGGCGTAAAGTAGGACATGCTAGCCATTGAAGACAAGATTGCTGAAAATACTGATTCCGACATCGTCAATATTGTCAGAGCCAGTAAAATAATAAGAAGTGGAAGAGTGTTCTCCCCTGAGATTTCTCCTCCAAAGACTGCTATCGATCCCGTGATCATTCCTGTTGTGGTTCCACCCAATACTACTCCTACAATTCCAGTAATCACTCCTGTTGACCCTCCCATCACCGAGTCGGCCGAGACTCGAGGCAAAGACATACTGATTGAGCCTGTCCTGACAAGGGCTAATTCAGTAACCATACCAGAAGCTTTCAAGAAAGAAATGGAAGAAATTTTGAAGATAATAAAGAAGAGCGACTACAATGTGGTTGAGCAGCTGGGGCAGACCCCATCCAAAATTTCTATGCTGGCTTTGTTGTTATGTTCCGAGGCCCATGCAAAGGCTTTGGTTAAGTTTCTAAAGACGGCTCATGTGCCACAAGAGACATCTGCTGATCAGTTTGAAGATTGTGTGGCTAGTCTGACTGCTGATAATGGTTTGGGTTTTTCTTACGTGGATCTGACACCAAAAGGGAGGAAGCATAATGATGCTCTTCATGTTTCCGTTGAATGCAGGGGCACGACTCTGGCCCATGTTTTGGTAGATACTGGCTCCTCGTTGAATGTGCTACCTAAAAAATCTCTGGACGGATTGGAATGCGAAGGCTTGACCTTGAAGCCTAGCAATATAGTAGTGAGAGCTTTCGATGGTTCGAAGAGGATGGTGCACGGGGAAGTGGATGTCCCTATCAAAGTTTGTTCCCAGACCTTCGACTCCACTTTCTATGTAATTGATATCAAACCATCATATTCTTGCTTGTTGGGACGCCCTTGGATACATGGGGTTGGGGCTGTTACTTCTACCCTCCACCAAATGTTGAAGTATCCAGTAAGAGGAAAGATTGTCACTGTGCATGGTGAAGAGGAGTACATGATCAGTCACTTGAACTCCTTCAAGTATGTAGAGATGGATGGTGAGTTCATCAAGACTACTTGCCAGAACTTTGAAGAGGTACCTCAGATTATGGCTACAGCAGAAACTACTGACAGTCCTCCGAAGGTCACCAAACCTCCCTTGAAGATGGCTTCTCTCAAGGATGCACGAGCAGTGGTTGAAAAAGGTGGGTCTACCATTTAGGGTCAGCTCCCGGTTATTCATTACAAGTCTGACAAATCTGGTTTGGGCTTTACTATAGGTGCTCAAACGGCTGTTCGTCATGCTCGGGATGGAGGACCTCCCCTATGCATCAGCAGTCCTGGGGTCAATGCACTTGAAGACAGTGATGGTGATTCCGACATTGACAGCTGGATCTTCCTGACTACCAACGGTGGACTCAGTAACTGGACTGCCAAGGACTTTGTACTGATTACTTTTGTTCAGGAGTAATTGTCTTTTTCCTTTTTTCGGATATGTAATTTAAAAACAATATAAACTCTATAGCCAGGTGTCTTACCCGATGCACAATGGTTCTATTTGTGAGGGTTATCATGTTTCATTTTCATATGAAATTAATAAAGCATTGGACGTTTGCATACAAATTTTGCGCTCTTTGTCTTTCTTTTCTTTTATTCTGTCTATACAGCTATGCTCTTATACACACTCACGTATCCAAATGTAGATCCATATCCACTCTGGATCCCATTGATAACAGTTCTGCTACTGCTCATTATGACTTTGAAAATCCGATCAACCAAGCCGAGGACAAAGGTGAGGAAGATTGTGAGGTACCCAGAGAACTTGTTATACTATTACAGCAGGAAGAAAGGGCCATACAGCCTCATGAAGAGCCGATTGAGACAGTGAACTTGGGTACAAAGATAGACAGAAAAGAAGTCAAGATCGGTGCAAATCTAGAGCCTAGTGTCAAACAACGGTTGGTACAGATGTTGCATGAGTATGTTGAAATCTTCAGCTGGTCATATGAAGACATGCCGGGACTAGACACGAATATAGTGGTTCATTGTCTGCCAACTAAAGAAGACTCCCTCCGGTAAAGCAAAAGGTCCTTCGTATGCGCCCTGAGATGTCAGAGAAGATTAAAGCAGAGGTTATGAAGCAGTTTAATGTCGGGTTCTTAGCTGTCACCTCCTATCCACAGTGGGTTGCTAATGTGGTTCCAGTACCTAAGAAGGATGGTAAAGTACGAATGTGTGTGGATTACAGAGACCTGAACAGGGCAAGCCCCAAGGATGACTTCCCACTTCCCCACATCGATGTTCTGGTTGACAACACCATACAACACAAAGTCTTTTCCTTCATGGACGGGTTCTCTGGCTACAATCAAATCAAGATGGCACCTGAAGACATAGAGAAGACAACCTTTGTTACACAATGAGGCACTTTCTGCTACAAGGTGATGCCGTTTGGGTTGAAGAATGCTGGGGCAACTTATCAGCGAGCTATGGTAGCTCTGTTCCATGACATGATTCACCATGAGATAGAGGTTTACGTCGATGACATGATAGCCAGGTCTCAAACTGAAGAAGAACATCTTGATCATCTACAAAAGCTGTTTGATAGGTTGAAGACGTACAAGCTGAGGTTAAATACGAACAAGTGCACCTTCGGGGTAAGGTCTGGTAAGCTTCTGGGATTCATCGTCAGTGACAAAGGTATTCAAGTAGACCCTGAAAAGGTGAAGGCCATACAAGAGATGCCAGCTCCCCGTACTGAGAAGGAAGTTAGAGGTTTCTTGGGACGCCTAAATTACATTGCTCGATTCATTTCACATCTGACTGCTACTTGTGAGCCAATCTTCAAGCTTCTGAAGAAAGATCAGGTGGTAAAGTGGAACGACGAATGCCAGGTCGCCTTTGATAGAATCAAACAATAACTCCAAGAGCCTCCTATTCTGATGCCTCCGACTGAAGGAAGACCTTTGATAATGTACTTAATAGTGCTAGATAATTCAATGGGGTGTGTGCTGGGACAACATGACGAGTCTGGTCGAAAAGAGCATGCAATATACTACCTAAGCAAAAAGTTTACCGACTGTGAAACACGATACTCACTGCTCGAGAAAACTTATTGCGCTTTGGCATGGGCTGCTTGCCGACTGAGATAATATATGTTGACCCACACTACTTTGTTGATATCTAGGATGGATCCAATCAAGTAAATTTTCGAGAAGCCCGCTCTCTCCGGAAGAATAGCAAGATGGAAAATGATCTTAACCGAGTACGATATCCAATACGCAACCCAAAAGGAAATCAAGGGAAGTGTGTTAGCTGATCATTTGGCGCATTAGGCCGTGGACGACTACCAGTCCATGAATTTCGATTTCCCGGATGAGAACATCATGTTAGTAACCGACTGTGAAGAACCTGGACCGGATGAAGGACCTGAGGAAGAATCCCGATGGTCTATGTTTTTTGATGGAGCCTCAAACGCACTGGGTAACAACATTGGCATTGTAATCATATCTCCCGAGGGCTGTCATACTCCGTTCACTGCCCGATTATGTTTCAACTGTACCAACAACATGGCGGAGTATGAAGCATGCATCATGGGTCTTAGAGCTGCTATTGACCTAAGGATCAAGTTCTTAAGTGTATTCAGGGATTCCGATCTGGTGATAAGTCAGATCAAAGGCGAGTGGGATACAAAGCACCCGAACCTTATTCCTTACAAAGAGTATGTACTGACACTGGTGCCGCATTTTAAAAAGATCACCTTTGAACATTTCCCACGAGAAGAGAATCAGTTAGCAGATGCGCTAGCTACCATGTCGTCAATGTTCAAGGTCAAGTGGGACAATGAAGCTCCCCAAATCACTATTGATAGGTTGGATGAACCAGAATACTGCTGTGAGATCGATACTGAGGAGGTAGCCGATAAACCTTGGTTTCATGAGGTGAAAAGGTATCTTGAGGCTCAAGAATACCCCGAGGGGGCATCTGTCAATGACAAGAAATTTCTGAGAAGGTTTACTGCAAAGTTCTTCCTCGGCAATGAAATCCTCTATAAGCGCAATCATGACTCTACCTTACTGCGGTGTGTAGACAAGAGAAAAGTAGAGAGGATCATGGAAGACCTACACGAAGGTACCTTTGGCACTCACTCCAGTAGACATACCATGTCAAAGAAGATCCTACGGGCAGGATACTATTGGTCCACTATGGAAGCCGACTGTTATCAACACTCTCGAACCTGTCATAAGTTCCAAATCTATGCTGATAAGGTGCATGTACATCCAGTTCCCTTGAATGTTTTGACGGCTCCCTAGCCCTTCACAATGTGGGGCATTGACATGATCGGCGAGATCAGACCTACTGTGTCCAACGGGCATCGCTTCATCCTAGTGGCCATTGATTACTTCATGAAGTGGGTTGAGGCTGCCTCCTTTGCTACGGTTACTGAGAATGTGGTGGCACGGTTCATCAAGCATAACCTGGTTTGTCGTTATGGTATCCCTGAGATAATCATCACAGACAACAGTACCAATCTCAACAACTCGATGATCACTGAACTCTGTAAACAGTTCAAGATTCAGCATCATAACTCTTCTCCTTACCGGCTGAAGATGTATGGGGTTGTTGAAGCTGCTAACAAGAATATCAAAAAGATCATACAGAAGATGACTGTGACATACAAAGACTGGCACGAGATGTTACCGTTTGCTCTTCACGGGTACCGTACTTCAGCACATACATCGACAGGGGTAACACCCTATTCTCTGGTATATGGCATGGAGGTTGTTCTACCCATAGAGGTCCATATCCCTTCTCTACGAATTATGAAGGATGCAGGTTTGAGCGAAGATGATTGGATCCAGAATCGACTTGATCAATTGAACTTAATCGACGAGAAAAGACTTACTGCTATTTGCCATGGTCAAATGTATCAGAAACGGATGATCAAGGCCTTCAATAAGAAAGTCAGACAACACGTGTATCAAGTAAGGGATTTAGTAATCAAGCTCATTATACTACCGCAAGGTGATCCCAGGGGAAAATGGACTCCAACATATGAGGGACCATTTATAGTCAAGAACATATTTTCTGGTGGAGCCATGATTCTGACCACCATGGATAATGACGACCTTCCACACCCTGTCAATGTGGACATAGTGAAAAGATACTACGCATAATAAAGACTCGCTAGGTTGACATACCTAGGCAAAAATGAGGGCATCCCGGCGAACCAAAAGGGTTCGGGAAAAAATTAGGGATAAAAATGAAAAAATCTGTACACCCGGCAAGTCGAAAACCCGAAAGGGCGGCTTGGGCAAAAAAGGGTATCCCGATGGACTGAAAACCCGAAAGGGAGGTCCAGGAAAAAGTTAGGGATTAAAGCGTATCACTATGTCCCATTGGATCACCTTGCGATCAGACTTCAGTAATCAAATATCAAGCTCAAACGGTGCCGATTAATCCAGTCAGCTTCGAACAAGCAGCAAAGTGATGAGATGCTCGAAGACATAGGGGCAATAACATAATTGAAACCCAATGGGATCACTACACATAACTGTTTTCTTTTTGTACATAATTTCTGTAATAATTTCCATGTTTATGGCGGCGTTCTCTTACTAGAGCATCAACCTCATTGTAAAAAAACGCCTGTTATAGGCAAATTTCAAATCAATACAAAGCGTCTTTTGAGTACAAAACTCTGTGTTCGATTTTTCTGTTTTTCTGTTTTTTTTTGCAAAAACGTCCAATGTTTTACTCTTGACATATGAATTTGAATATGATTACAGTTCACAAATATCTGCATATAAAACAAAAAGGACAGTTGCTAAGAACTCGAAGAAACTAGTACAAAACCTAAATGTTGACAGTTACCCCGTCCATCATGGCACAAGGGGAAGAGACAGTTGGAAGCAAAGTCACTATCACGAATAAGCCAATGATACCTATATTCCCCATAGAGCCGAGACAACCAAAGTCTGATCTCCAAGTCCCTAAGCAAAAATCACTTCCCCAGCGGGTTCATTCAGAAAGCTGATGTCTGTATTCCCCAACCGAGTTTTATAACCATGAGCAGTTTATAAAGCCATCTCCCGAGCAGAGTTTATTTCTCTGACAGCGGAAGCTCAATCTCCAACAGAGCTCTTCTCTCCAACAATGGGAGTTCATCCCTAGCTGAGCTTATTTCTCTAAATCAGCAGATCTTCCAACAAATACCTCTCTTCCCCCACAGAGTCATTCCCCCCGCAAGATTATTCTCAGATAGAGTCTCCTCCGGCAGAATGTTCTCAAGCAGAATGGATGTTAATCCCTAGCTAATCATCTTCGTTCACTATCCCCAACGGAAACGAAGAACTCAACTCCTTATACTCTGCAACAGCGGTCCAGGATTTATTTTCCCCAACTAGATAATACCACAATGGCATTACGTATTCATACATCATGGCATGCGCATACGTATCATACAACACAATCTCATTTATTTTGAGAACATCATTACTCAATGCATTTCATACATCATGGCATTGCATACGACTAACAGTTTACCTTTCAGGGAAAGATGCAATCAAGATCTCAAGAGTTCTCTCTGGTTCAGTCAAACCGACACCAAGGTTTCTTTTCCAGTTGAAGATATTCCAACATTTTTTCTGGTTCAGTCAAACTGACACTAAGGTTTCTATTCTAGTAGAAGATGTTTTAAGACTTTCGTCTGGGTCAGCCGAATCACCGCTAAGATTCCCCTGATTTCTATGCCAGTCAAAGTTAATCCGAGACCTCTCCCGAGATCAGTCAAATAGATACTAAGATTTCTCTCCTAGTTGAAGTTCTCACAAATTTCCTCTGGTTCAGTCAAACCGACACTAAGGTTTCTATTCTAGTTGAAGATGTTTTAAGACTTTCGTCTGGGTCAGACGAATCGCAGCTAAGATTCCCCTGATTTATATGCCAGTCAAAGTTAATCCGAGACCTCTCCCAGGATCAGTCAAATTGATACTAAGATTTCTCTCCCAGTTGAAGTTATCACAAGTTTTCCCCTCTTCAGTCAAATCGATACTAAGATTTCTATTCCAGTCCAAGCTATGAAGCCCGGAAATCGACCGAATAATATCTTGATTTCTCCAAAATACTACGAAGCCTGGAATCGACCAGATAGTGGTATATCTTAGATTCAAGCTATGAAGCCCGAAAATTGACCAGATAATATCTTGATTTCTCCAAAATACTATGAAGCCTAGAATCGACCAGATAGTGGTATATCTCATATTCAAGCTATGAAGCCCCGAAATCGACCAGATAATATCTTGATTTCTCCAAAATACTATGAAGCCTGGAATCGACCAGATAGTGGTATAAGACACCGTGAAGCCTGACGCACAACCAGATAACGGTATAAGACACTGTGAAGACTGGAGCACGACCAGATAGCGGCAAGAGGAACTGTGAAATCTGAAAATTGACCAGATAACAATATGTGGTACTGCGAAGCTTGGAATTCGACCAAATAGCAGTTTACTCGGCCAATTACTATGAAGCCCGAAAATCGATCGAATATTAGTATGCCTTAAATTCAAGTTGAAACCCAGATGCGACCAGATAACCACTTAATTCCTTCTGAAGCCTGGAGCACGACCATATAAGAATTGAGAAATTGAAAAGCCTGGAGAACAACCAGATAGCAAGTTTAATCTCATCTCCCCAATAAGTCGCTGTGAAACCTAGAGCACGACCAGATAGCAGTTAATCTTATTATCCTCAGCAAATCACTGTAAAGCCTGGAGCACGACCAGATAGCAATTCAATTTCACCTCCTCGACTAAGAGATGATTCCCTAGTAGAGTAACGGATAACTGAAGCTCCTAAAATTCTATTTCTCCCAAGACAGAGACCAATATTCCTCGTCAGATCCCTCCTCGGCGACAGGAATAGGAATTCTCATCAAAGGAATATCTCATAAAATCAACATCATCCTGGATGGCATCTTTAAGCCCATCTCCGACGATCTTCCGTCATCTTTTCCAAATGGAATATGTAAGCCCATTCCTGATACTACCTACACAGTCCAGCACCATCTCAGACGAGTGCAAATTTCTAGGCATTTAGTGTTCAATCATCTTCCACCTTCAGAGTACGAAAGGCAGACAACCAATCTACATCCTCAGGTTTAAGAAGATTGAACAGGGGAAGATTTTGTACCCCAAAATTTTCCCTCTCATTTTACTCAACACATGCCCATTGAGGTCCTCAATTTGCTCAAGGATGCCCAAGAGTTGACCAAACAAACTCTCTCCTAAGGCAATGTACCTCAAATTAGGGTTTCCATTTTCATCAGGGTGTGGGAGCTCCAAAGATCCCAAATGATTTCCATGGTCCTAATATGTTCTCAAGATCATCCATGTCAAGTTTCATGCCTTGCACAAGAAGTTTGCTCAGTTAATTGCCCAGATGCCTGAAAATCAACTGTACTAGGTCAAAAGTCAATTGTGGCCCACATACAGTCAAACTTCAATATTTTTGGTCAACATCAACATTTTGAAGTGATATCCATCTTTTGATCAAGGGTTGATCATGATTCCACAAGGGATGCCCCAAATTCAGCAAAACCCAAAAGTTTATAAATTAGGGTTTCATAGGAAAAGTCAACCAAACTTTGACCAAGCATAACTTTCTCATACTTTATCATAAATTTTCCATCCAAGGCTCATTTTGAAGAGGATGAAATTACCTACAATTCATATTCATCCCACAAGTTCAAAATATGCACTCATCAAAAGATATGAATTTCTATATTATAGGTCCTTTTGAAAAGTCAACAAAAACACCTTTTGGGTCAAAGCTCCTTACATGAACATGGAAGACCCAATTGAGATGAGACCAAAAGGGTTGTTTAGGAGACATCCAAATATTTCTAAAAAGTCCAAGAAGACCTCTCTAGGATTAAAATTGGAGGAGATATGCCTTGTCAAAATTGACCATTTTTGCAAAATTGCCAAAAGTAAAATGTGCTCAAAAATACATTTTTTGTCAAATGGGCCTAGTTTTTCATGATTGCATCTTGCTTGTGACATGGTCCACGACCCAAATCAGCATATACACTTTATTTGCTTCATTATTTATTTTATTTTGATTTTTTATTATTTAAAATTCAAATTAAATAAAATAAATAGAAAAAAAATACAAAAGATTGATTTTTGATCTGATTTTTTTTTGTAGGAATCAAATCCAATTAGGCTGGAAAATCATATCAAATCAGATCAATGCAAATTGAAGCGAAATTGGCATGATCATGCTTGTTTTAGAAACATATAATATATGAACAAAATCAAATCCAATTTCCATGATTGACAAAGATTCAACTCGTTTTTGTTAACCTAATTTGTTCTAATATATATGCTAAACAAGAACAATGCATGAAAAACAAGGATAGAGGTCGTGAAACAAAAAACAAAAACTGCAAAATTGTCAAAAAAGTGGTGAATCATTTTCCAACTTAGAGGACGATTCAAAGCATTCTAAGACTACCAATAGACTCCTAAACATCTCCAGAACGTGTTTCAATCCAGTGCACGCATCCTCACACCCAGAATCGCCCTCTAGACGTCACACGGTTTGCGTTTTTTTCCAGATTCAATTACTATGATTCTTGCATCATGAACATGTTTTAATGGTATATATGTGTTTGTTGTCATTTTTGCAACATGTCTAGACCGTTTAATTGAAGTTTTAATGCCTGTATGCATATTTGCCATAGCTAGGGTTTGTCATGTCGTTTTAGGGCTTTCAAATGCAGGAACAATTGGCCCTAATGAAGGATACCATTATGATCAGAGGGTCAAACCCAATATATCCATGGTCTTGAATCTTATTTATATTGCTTGAACGTGATTTTTGAAGTGCACAGGTTATGGCTACAGACGCTGGCCCGTAGTTAAAAGTATTTAACCTAAAGCGACGGACAAGGGGAGAAGAAGATACGTGGATGATGACCATTGGTCTATTTGAATCTGGCACGTGTTTTTTTCCTTAACAACTTGGTTTTAGATATTATTAATTGATTTTACTATATTTACAAATAAGAACAGGTGCCCCAGTGGTGAAGCGTGCGTTTGGAAATGTAGAGGACCTTGGTTCGATCCCAGGTCCCAGCATTTTCTTTATTTTCTAACTTTGTCCCAACAAGATCTAGCGCATTACACTGCCAGGCGCCCACCATACGCTTCCATTATCCAGCCACAAGATTCATATCTATTCAGATCAAACGCTCAACAAAAGGTCAGTCCGTGGTGCACCCTCCAAAAGGGGCTACACAAGATCCACGCATTGACTGGGCTTAGCCACTAACGGGCCTAACAATCCAGACCTACACTCCTCTTTTCAGCTTCAATACATGCCCAAATCTCTTTTCTTTTCTATTATTTCTTTTTAATTATTTTATTAATTATTCTTTTTTTTACAAAATAACAAAAATCATTTTTTCATTAAATAAAAAAAAATCAAAAACATTAAAAATTATTTTTTCGTAAATATTATATTTTTTAATTAATTAGTTTAATTGAAATTAGGGCAAATGTAATTCCTTTTTTATAATTTAAATTAATTAGAATTTAGGGTTTTAATTTGTACATAACCTAATTAGATTTTTTCTTAAAAAATAATAATAACCTAAATATCTTTTCAATTAAATTTTTAGGGTTCTTTAATTCTCGCATTTAATTCTCCGCGTGCATTTTTTGATTTCTTTTTATTATTATTGTAACTGTTTCGAGGTTGTAATAGTAATTAGGGTTTAAATTCCGCATTTTTATTTTCAGTCAAGATAATTATGTATCTGCAAAAGCCCTATAATAGTTAGGATCTTTAAACTTTCCCTCATTTTAATTTTCGCAAACTATAAACTGCTTAGGTGTATGTTAATACGATTGTATGGAAAGACTAACTGAAAATTAAAATAATAGATCACCTTAATTATGCAAAGATTAAATAACTGAAATCAAACACATGCACATGCTCACTCTTAGGGTTTACTCCACTTCGGTTGCCTTCGGTAAACGGTCATGAAGTATAAGGTTTGTTAGTGGTTGTCCTCTAGCCCCGAAAGATCTAAAATGACCCATTCGGATGTTGCCTCGGAAAAAGATCTTTAAGGCTTTAGGATGATTACTAACATTTCATAATATTGCTTTTGTGATCGTATTTGTCCCTTCGAACGTCCCTGAAAAATTCCAACGACGGTGCTACCTATTCCTTAATAATAAGATAGCGCTGTCTAAAGGAAAATGAACAATCTTTTTCGAGTAAGTAGGTTAGTTCTTAAGTATTTGCTCAAATGAACAAACTTTTTCACACCAAACACTTTTCAAACAGTTTTCAAAAAACAACTTCGTAACACTCTTAAGGACAGAAACAAGGGTTAAAACGAAGTAAAATAAAACTTTTCAAAACAAGCACACACAAGCAATTTCAAAATGAGAAAGTACCTAAGAGCCCGTGGAAAACCATGAATAGAAAGGGTGCTAACACGTTCCCTTTCTATAATCTACCCCTGTACTCAGAAACATATCGAAAAAGGTTTTTTCTGTTCTTTTTCCTTTTCCTGATTGGATAAAATAAAAGTTGGTGGCGACTCTTGCTTACCGCGACATTTTGCGAACAAAAAACGCAAACCAGTATTAACAGTCAGTTCTGCCACCGTATCACATACTTATTCTAAACATCCAATACACTACCTTAAGTCAAATGCTCAACATTCCTCATGCTCAAACTCTTCACAAGCTTCTTGAACACATCATTTTTCACACATTTCCTCAACAAATTTACAAGTTGTTCTTCGCTTCGACAATACCTTAACTTCAGATGGCCTTCACATACCAATTTCCTTAAGTAATGAAATCCCATCTCTATATGCTTGCTCCTCCAATGTGCAATGGGATTCCTTGGAAGGTTAATAGCTGAAATATTGTCAACCAAGAGCGTAACAACTTTTTGTTTATTGCTTCCCAACTCCCTTAGTATATTTATAAGCCATATAGCCTGACATGCACACATCGACACAGTGATATACTCGGCCTCACAAGAAGAGAGTGCCAGCACAAGTTTATTTTTAGAGCACCAAGAGATTGGAGCTTTGCCAAACATAAAGACATAATCAACTGTAGACTTTTGATGATCCTTATCTCCGCACCAATTGGAATCCGTAGAACCGAGTAACTCGTAGTTTCTGCCCGTATCAGCTACGGGAAAGAGAATTCCACAACCAAGAGTTCATTTGATGTATCTTAGGATCCTCTTAACTGCTGCCAAATGAGAAACCTTTGGTTTCTCCATGAATTTACTTGCAATACCAACACTAAACGCCAAATCTGTCCGTGTATTGCACAAGTAACACAATGATCCAATCAACCTCCTATATTAAGTTCGATCCACACCTTGCTCATCTTCACTTTTGGACAACTGCAACCTTGCTTCAGCTGGTGTTATTGCAGCATTACAATGCTCTATATCACACTTCTTCAAAATCTCAAGAGCATACTTTCTTTGATGCATAAGAAACCTAAATTTTGACTTATGGAACTCTATACCAAGAAAGTAAGTCATAATTCCAAGGTCACTCATTTCAAATTCTTCCATAAGCTCACTCTTGAAATTAGCAATATTCACTTCATTGCTGGCCGTAATTAATAAGTTGTCCACATATAAGCAAAGTATAATCACTTCTTTGCTTGCATCCTTCTTCACATAAACACCATGTTCAGATACATACTTCTTGAAGCCAACCTTAACTAGAAATGCATCTATGCGTTTGTTCTAAGCTCTAGATGTTTGTTTCAAACCATAGAGTGCCTTCTTCAATTTGTAGACTCTTCCCTCTTGATTCTTCACCATAAAACCAGGGGGATGCTCTACAAAGACTTTCTCCTCAAGTGGACCATTCAAAAATGCAGATTTTACATCCATTTGATACATTGACCAATTATTGTTATTCACAATACCAACAACCAGCCGTATAGTTTCCAATCTAGCCACCAGAGAAAATACATCATCATAGTCTATATATTCTCTTTGCAAAAATCCTTTCGCTACTAGTCGAGCCTTATACTTAACAATTTCACCTTTTGGGTTTGCCTTCACTTTATAGACCCATTTCACTCCTATTGGCTTTTTCCGTTTCGGTAAATTGACCAGCTCCCAAGTACTATTTTTCTTAATCGATTCTAGCTCCTCTTTCATTGCACACACCCACTTTGAATTGCTCAATGCCTCATCCGTGCTCACAGGCTCAGATTCGGTCATAAGCACAAAGTGAATAAGATCACCATAATTGTTTATCTCATTACCATGGAATACTTCACAATCTCGGAGCCTTTGAGGTAGACCTTTGTGCCTTGTTGGACGTCTATTGGATTCACCGTTTTCAACTTTGAACGACTACTGAATTATTTTTGTAGAATGCTAATTTTTTGAATTTTTCTGTGGAAACTGGTTTCCGCAAAATAAGGAAACTGGTTTCTGCTTCAAAAAATTCAATTCCATCAGCTTCAGTATGCAAAAATCGTGAAGTAAATTGGTTTCTGCTTCTGTCATGTGAATTTTTATGCTGTCAAACAGCCTCAACTCATCCACAAGCACATCTCAACTAATCATGATCTTCTTGCTACTCACATCAAAAAACTTGTAGCCTCTAGTAGGATGATAACCAACTAGCAAAATTATCTCTCCTTTGTCATCCGACTTCTTTCGAAGCTGGCCCGAAATATGTCGAAATGATATTGAACCGAAAACCTTCATATGACTCAAACTTGGTTTATAACCAGACCATACCTCTTCTGGTGTCACCTTTTCCAACTTCTTAGTAGGGTAACTATTCAACAAATAGGAAAATGTAGATACGGCTTCACCCCATAGTTCCTTCGACAAGTTTTTTCCCTTTAACATGCTACGAACCATATTCATTATCGAACAATTTCTTCTCTCGACAACACCATTTTGCTGAGGCGTATAAGGTGGTACAACCTCACACATTATACCCTCAACATCATAATAATTCCCAAACTCACTCGAGGTATACCTGTCTCCACCATCGGTTTTGAGAATTTTCAACTTGTGAACACTTTTCCACTCCGCCATGGATTTAAAATGTTTGAACATATCAAATACCTCATATTTCCTCTTGACTAGATAAATCCATATCTTCCTACTAAAATATTCAATAAAAGTGACAAAGTACCCATTTCCACCATACGAGCCGACTTGCATTGGATCACAAACATCAGAGTACACCACCTCAAGATGATGTTTGGTCCTATGACCTACATCCTTGTTGAAACTATTCTTGTGCTGGTTCCATTGAACACACTCTTCATAACTCTCAGCTGGAATATTGATCTTGGGCAGCCTGGTTAGCATACCATTCCATTATAACGTGTCGAGGTCTCGAAAATTGAGTTGTCCAAGACGGTGATGCCACAACCACTCATCACGACTTGCCGTTGTAGCAAGACACTTGTGCTCCATCACTTTCAACTCTATATTGAAAGTACGATTTGCAGCCATGGGTGCTCTAAGAATTAAGACTTTGTTTCGATCCAAAACACGCAAAATCTTGTTTTCCATTTGAATTATGTAATTATTCTCAAGAAATTGGCCAATTTTCAAGAGATTACATTTAATTCTAGGAATTTATAACACATCTTTGATCAAGGAGTGACTCCCATCCTTCTTCATGATCAAAACATCACCCACACCATCGACTGCTAAAGTGGTGTCATCCGCGAATTTTACTCTATTCTTTGTGGCTTGATGGATTTTGACAAACCAATCCTTTCTATCTGTTATATGTTGAACAACCAGAATCCAAGTACGACTCATCACTGCCTGAAGCTCCATCTCAAACGTTTACCATTGTGTTTAGCTCCAAACGCGTTTCTACACTATAGACACAGCTGCCTAGCTTCTAACAACTGCTATTGCTGTTGTCGAGCATCTTTTTCATGCCATAATTCTCCTTCGTGATCATGACTAGAAGCGTGTTATCATCATCCACCTCTTTTCTAGCTACCGTAGATTTATCACCTTGATTTTCCTTCGATTTTGCATTACATTCTCTTGTGAAATGCCCAAGTTTGTGACAATTGTAACACTTTACACCACTCTTGTTAATCTTCTTGGTGTAGTTACCTTGACCACCACCTTTGGATCTGCTATCTCCCTTTTGCACCATCGAAGCCTTTGAATTTTGTGACTCTTTGCCACCAAAATTCTGAGAATTTTCCTTCCCTCTTGAAGACCGTTTTCCTTTCGATCTCTTGTTCTTCTCATTGAACCGTGCTTGCAACACAATCTCCTATTTGTCCTTGTCATTTCCTATTTCATTCATTCTTTGCTCATTAGTCTCTAATGATATTTGAAGCTCCTCCTTGCTCATGGTAAGAATATCCTTTAATTCTTCTATTGCAACCACTATGTTGTCAAATCTTGGCGTTAAAGAATGCAAGATCTTTGCTACCATATTTTGCACCGTCACGGTTTTACCACAAGACTTCATTTGATTCACCAAATGCGTTATACATATAATGTAATCATTTATCGATTCCTTCTCTTCCATTTGCACTAACTCGAACTGCCTCATGTGAGTTTGTTGTAATATCAAGCTTCTCAATGAAATTTATTTTGATGAAGACAAACCATAATGGCAAGAAGGAAAAGATATTGATCAAGTTAAAGTATCAATGGATAAAAGTATTTGATTCAAGCTCTTGGCAAATTTCATAAGGTATAATAACAAATATTGCTATAAACTTAAGTCTTAGATGCTAAATGATCAAAAGAAGTGTTTAAAACTTGTCCAAATTTTTTCTCAAGTTTTCTAAGCAAAAAATCCATTTTTACTTCTATTCAATAGATTTACATATTGGTGCAATCAATTGCATGACTCACAGTTTCAACTGTTTCGCTTATGTTTCTTAGTGAAATCGATTTACACAAGATTGCAGTCGATTGCTCTCTGGTTAAAAAAGCTTATGTTTTAAAGTGCAATTGATTTGCATGTTTGTGCAACCGATTGCTCACTGAAAATATTTGAATTTTCTAGCTGTTAGAACCCGTGCAATCGATTTGCATCAAGTGTGCAATTGATTGCTTGCTGGACGTTTTTGAAAAACAACAGCTTTGAACATACCTTTTCATAACACCACTTCATGGAATCTTTTCATTTATTCTTGGCAGTTGTTCATGATTAAGTTACAGAAACTTATGTTGTTTCAAAGGGGTTCTATGAACATATAAATACTGAAATTTCAAAATAAAAAATAATCTCTTCCAATCAATATTCTTCTGAATTTTCAAATATTCAACTCAAGCCTTTTTCACTTTCATTCAAAAACTTTTCTGGATATTTTCATATCTTGTATAACAGAAAACTTTGAGCAATATAAGTCTTGAGTCATTGTATATCATTGTTATTGGAAGAGAAGATCAAGTTATTGATAAAATCACTCAAAGTGATTATTGCTCTACAAACTCACTCAATCAAAATATTATTGTACACTTTCTTATTTTTCAGGGATTGTTGAAAATAAGATTAGTGGTTTGTGTGCTCTTGTTTTCCAGGATTTTTGGAAACAAGTAAGGTCACCTTGAGATGATTGTTCTCATTGTTGACATAGTGAAAATCCAAGAGGATTGTTCTTGGTTTTGGTAGTTATTGTTTAAGTTTGCCAACTATAAGGAAATCTCTTTCATGTTGAAAGGGGACTGGAGTACTTTCGGACTGTGACGGGAACCAGGATATCTCGCTTGTGTCTCTATTTTTCTGCACTTTACTCTTTCATAAACTCACCATAAACCAGAAAAATAATATCCATCATCACTAAAACTAGAAAAAATTTTAAAGTACCTAATTCACTCCCCCCCCTCTTAGGCGCACTTCATACTTACAATTGGTATCAGAGCAGGTTATAGGTAACCTGTTCCTAGAGATCCAAAATGGCTTACGCAAATCAAAATACTGTTTTTGGAGATGGTGGTAGTAACAACAAGCCTCCTCTATTCCGTGGTGAATATTTTGACTTCTGAAAAATACGCATGAAGGCACATCTAGAAGCACGGGGAGAAGAAAAATGGGATACCGTCGAAAATGGTCCATTTATTCTTATAACGGTGATCAACGATGCTGGTTCATCAAAGCCTAAAACTGCATGGGATGAAGATGATAAGAAAAAGATCCTCTATGATAAAAATGCAATCAATCTTCTTCAAGGTGCACTTAGCATGGATGAATTCTTTCGTGTCTCGGCATGCAAAACAGCGAAATAAATATGGGATACCTTGGTACAAACTCATGAAGGAACCGTTGAAGTTAAACGATCAAGATTAAATACTTTAAGTCAAGAATACGAGTTATTTCGAATGAAGACCGGAGAATCCATCCTTGACTTGCAAAAAAGATTCGTGCACTTGACAAATCATCTAAGTGCTTTTGGTAAGACTTTAACTAATGATGAAATAAATCTGAAAGTGCTTAGATCTTTAACTAGGGAATGGCAACTAAAAGTAACAGCAATTTCTGAAAAGAAAAGTCTTTCTACAATGACGTCTGCAACGTTGTTTGGAAAACTTCAAGAATATGAAACAGAACTCGGAAGATTTGAAAAGCATGAAAACCAAGAGAAGAAATCCAAGAATATTGCTTTAAAGATTGATTCCAAGGAATTTGAAAAGGAAGACAATCCGGAAGAAGATGAAAATTCCATGCTTCTTGTTAAAAGGCTTGGTAAGTTCTTTGGTAGAAATGACAAATCCTTTTCTCATGCAAAAAGAAAGAAACAATTTAAGAAAAAGGAAGCTTCCACATCAACACAAGAATTCACATGTTATGAATGCGGTAAGCAAGGTCATATAAAGCCAGATTGTCCGAAACTCTCCAAGAAAGGTGGCTACAAAGGAAAAAAGGAATTTAAGAACAAAAATGCCTATGTTGCATGGGAGGATAATGAGATAAGTTCTTCGTCCGATTCTGATAGTGATGAAAGTGCAAATCTAGCATTGATAGCCTCACACCATTCCGATAGTGAAGATGACAAGGTTAGTAATGAATTTTCTATTTTTGATAATGATGCATAAGATGATATAGATGAACTATTAAATGAAGGCAAAATTATGTACAAAACTATTTCATCTCAAAAGAAACAAATTTCATCTTTAGAAGAAAAATGTGAATCAATGGAAAAAGATCTCAAAGATGAAAAACAAAAATTTAGTGAGCAAAAGCATAATTTTTTATTCAAAAATTGTGAATCACTCTTTCCAAATTGTCCAATTAAAAAGAGTTATTGAGAGATATGAGATAGGTCAAATTGGATTGGAAGGTGTTCTTAACCAACAAAGATATTCCAATGATAAAAGTGGACTTGGATATTCAAAGTTTTCAAAACCAAATTCTAATAAAACTATCTTTGTTAAGGCTAGTGATCAATCATCCAAAGATAAAGTGAACAAACCTAAAGTGGTTCATCATTATCCTAAAAATAAAAAAATTTCCTAAGAAGAAATATTATCCTTCTAGATATAAAAGTAACTTTGAACCTACTTGTTTTTATTGTGGTATTAAAGGTTGCACACCTAATGCTTGCTATGTTAGAAACTTTAGTGTGGCAAGTGGGCATTATGTGGGGGTAAAGAAAGGTATTAATTATGAAGGACCCAAAGAAACTCGGGTACCTAAAAAAACCTAATTTGTTTTGTAGGTATGCTTGAAGACCACATGCAATCTATGGTATCTTGATAGTGGTTGTTCAAAGCATATGAAGAGAGACTGTTGTACCCCAATTTTTGCCCCTAATATTCCCCTATCATATCATGTCAACTTGATCATAACAAAATCACATTAGGGTTGGTTCTTCCTATTTTTCTATCTCCTATCTTTAAGCTTGCTCTTGAGGAATTTCCAAGCACCTTGGTTTTGTATTTTTTATATGTGTTGTTGACTAACTTCTAATCAAAATACAAAAAACATTTGTCTTTGTCTTTGCACAATTTGTGTTTTATAGGTACCAAGTCGAAGCATCCAAAAAAATAAGGTCATGCAAGTTGATTTGATTATGTATTGTGGCGAAATATAGCATGTATCGACCCATAAAGGTATGTATCGACTCATCCAGTTGTGTACAACTAGCATGTGTCGACACATGCATATATGTATCGACTCATCCTGTTTGTATAACTGGCATGTGTCGACACATGCATGTATGTATCGACTCATCCTGTTTGTATAACAAGCATGTGTCAACACATACGTGTTATGTATCAACTCATGCAGTTTGTGTGATTCTGTAATGTGTTGAAGAAACAGTATGTATCGACACATATAGGCATGTATCGACACATGCTGTGTTATACATCTAGGATGTATCGACGCATACCACCCATGTATCGACTCATAATAGCAAAATGCACGTGTTTTTTTTTAAAAAGCCAGCAAATTCAAAATTGTATCATTTTGGCTCCAATTTGTTCTGCATAATTTGAAATTATATCACTAATTCAATTTTGGCTCCAAGAATAAATTACCAAATTACCACTAATCCCAATCATAAAACTCTATAAATAGAGACCTCATTTCATTCAAATGACAAGCTTTTGATAGCCAAACTCATCTTGCTAAAAATCTCTCAATTCTCTCCATCTACCAAATTCACTCAAAGCTCCATTTTCAAAAAGTTAGTAAGCTTTGCATTGAAGCTTACTAATCTTTGAGCTAAACCTTCATCCAAACATTTTTCTCCATTAATTCTCTACATCCAAGCTTTGGTAATTGATTCTTGTGGTTGAATTGAATCAAATTCTGGAAGTTGTTTGATAATTCTCAAATTCTACCTTTGGTAAGTTGGATCATCATCTTTCACAATGTGATCTCTTGTGGATTTCTGGTTTTGATTCATTGAGCACTGTTTTATGCTTCCATTAGTGCTATTTTCTCATAATTTGATGGAAATTTCATGCTTAATTGGATCCATGATCATAAGGTGTTTGATGAAAAGTTGGAACAAGAATTTGATCATTAAAATGTTGTTTTCTACTGATTTTTAACAGGTTGCAATCAATTGTTGTAACATTGCAATTGATTGTCACAGAAAAATGATTTGATAAAAAACTGCACTGATGCAATAGGTTGCTGTCTAAGCACAATTGATTGTAACAATGCCAAAAATACTTTTGTTGCCTTATTTTGGGGCTGTTTTGACTCAAATATTTTTCTGCTCACTCTCTTTGATGGATAACTTGGATTGCAACTTTAAATGTTTAATTTGATTTTAAACTCAATGGACTTTGTGATGTAGATGAAGTTGGATAAATGTTCATCAATTCAAATCTACCTAAGAGTGAATTATTTAATTCATTTTTGGTGCTTTGGATTAATGATATGTTTAGTGCTTTAATCCATCTAGAGGAGTGGTTGAATTTAAAGATGAAAGAATTTTGAAATGGTGATCCAAATTAGCTTATCATTCCCCTCCCTATTCATCTTATCCCTTTCTTTTATTGTGCTACATGTTAAGGGATAGTGATCTCTATATCATTTATCCAAACATTAAGTACATAGATTGCTATTGACCAGCCTGAAAATAGGTGCGACTTCTACATAAGTCCACTTACGTTTGCTTAACATAGCACTAAATTTTGTCCCGATTTAGATAAATGATCATTCGTGGCCCAAACTTATGATTGCAAGCCCAAGTATGTTAATTTGATCTCTTTGATCCAATAACCTTGAGATTCATTGTGTGGAGGCTTTTGTTCTATCAATTCTCTAATGGATCTACAACACCTTTGGTCAACGCGGATCATTTAAACATCATTGATCATTAAATGTTACTTTTGAGGATTTCAAAATGGATGATATACTTGACAAAAAGTAAATGCAACTTGTTGTGTGGAGGCTTTGGTTCTACCAATCCTCTAATGAGTTCCAAATACAAGTTTCAAAATGGTCATCCAACTAACCACTAATTTCTAACAATTGACTTTACTTTATGCTTTTATTTTTTATGCTTTATGTACCATTTAATTTGAGCATTTACATTTCATGCCATTTTTATTTTTCTCATTTGAGCATTTATTTTTATGTCATTTTTATTTTGCTCACTTGAGCTTTTCTTTTCCTTTTAAAGACACCTAATAATCAACATGAACCATAAAAAATCTTTAATAATACTTGGACTATTTGGTTACTATCCTTGGCATTATGGAGTATTGGACTTCTTGGACCTAGGATTAGAGACCTTGGCCTATCTTGGAGACTTTGTGACTTTATTTAATATTTTGTATAGAGTTCTTGAGGTTTACCTCAAGACATTGGGTTTTTTGTTTGTTTTGTATGCAGGTCATTATGATTACATACTTTGTTTGTAAATCTGAAATTCACCTGTATACAGCCGTTACTCTGCCCAATTTTTGCGAAGACTTAATACACTTGAAGTTTGGTTCTATCAAGAGGTCTAGTATCTTTGCTTGCTTGGTTTCAACCCAAAGAATGGGAATTCTATATTGACTCATAATGTCAAGTATTGGCTTCTTGTTGGTTAAATGGTTCTTATCCCTAGCTTTTACCTTATGCTTTAGGATAATCTCTTCATCTCCTCCCACCTTCTTTAATTTCAAAAATCTTCTCCCTCCTTTTAAAAACTCTTCTTATTTCTAAACTTGAAACACTTTCATAATAAACTTGGACTTAGGTCCATGCATTTCAAAAAACATTTTCATAAATAAATTTCAATCAATTTAATAATACCTTGACATTTTTGTGAGAAGACTAAAAGTCAATCAATCTCATTTCAAACCATTTTTGCCACTTTGGGCTTTTTATTTTAAAACTTTTCTTAAAAGATTAGACTCTTTTCAATCCTTGTAGTGATGCAAACAACTATACTTCTACAATATGTAGTAAAGAAAGATATTTTCCACTTGGGTGTTGAGTGAGGCATTGTTGATTTTAAAATCCAAGCCATATCCTCCACTTTGAGATGATGCAAATTCTCCTTTCTCATGATTATGGGTAGTAAGTATGTTTTCCACACGGACAATGACGATGATGTCTTATCTCATAAAATTAACCAACACACTTGTGTTTCAAAATTTTTAAAAGAGGAACTACGTGTACCCTGATCCCCTATTGCACGAAAGGTGGTACGTAGACACTAAAGGTTCACAACTGCGGCGGGTGCAAAAATCATAAAAAATATATTTCTTTTCTCACCTCCACCATCCATTTTATATATAACACATTTTTATAGCCAAAATATACAGATTTTACAAAGAGGTTCATGTGGAGTACCGTAGATGTTTAGGGTGCTAATACCTTCCCTTTGCATAACCAACCCCCTTACCTTGAATCTTTCCCCCTTTTTTGGGTTATTCGCTCTTTTCCCATTCCTTTGGAAACAATAAAGCACAGTGGTGATTTTTATTTTGATTTGTATAAAGTATAGTCAATCCAATGGCTTAGTCTTGAACATTTCTACTGCTACAGAAAAATGGCGACTTCACTGGGGAAAGATTGACCTCTTGCTGGTCCATCCCTAAGTGGGTTGAGCCTATCTTTGTTTATATCTGTATATGTGTTATTGTGTTTATGTGTTATATTTTGTATATATGTTTGTCTGGATTTTCCTGGTTTACAAGGTGCTTGGTGATTACTCATAAGTCCTATACCCGGACTTGGGCAAACTTTAAGATAGTACGGGCGGTATAGTCATGTTAACTTTGAGGGAGTAATCCCAAAAAAGGAGGCATGAGATCCCCCACTCAGTGGAGGCCCCTTTGACTGTAGTGTCATTTATCGAGTAATGGGAAAGACGTACTGCTTTCGACCTGGGAGCTTGCTGAAGCTGAGGACCGTAGATTACGTAACCCATCTTGGCCTTTTAGATGTAGTGCCGAAGCTATGACGGAGTAATCCGGAAGCAATTGTCACGCGATACTATGCTCGGACGAGTATTTGTTGAGAATATTACTAATTACCGAGTTAATCGGGAAGTTGGTAATATCCGAAGGAAGGATGTAGACTCTGGGAACCTCTAGAACCTTGTTCGGCAGGTGATAACTTTTTATACCAACACATTATGGGTAGTACCTTCGGCCTCATGCTCGTGACGTTGAACCTATGAACCCTATACGTGTGATCTTGTGTATGATTGTTGCATCATGCATCCATGCACTCATAAGCATCTTTTGAAAAAAAAAACAATATTTCAAGGGATTTAAAGGTTGACTATTTGTGAATATCTCAGGTACTTTAAACCATGGATTCTGGAAAGAGAAAGACCGAGAAATACAGTTTCAAGGATCCTAAGATAGATGAGTTGATCAGTCTAATTCCCGAGATCGAGTGTTCTGCAGACTTTCGGAAGAAGTATGGATCTATTATTCCTCTCATGAAGCTTAAGATGAAGGAGGGTATTCTCTCAACTTTGGTCCAGTTCTATGATCCGGTGTATCACTGCTTTACTTTTCCCGATTATCAGCTGATGCCAACACTGGAAGATTATTCCTATCTATTGGATTTGCCTGTTACCGATCGTGTTCCTTTTACTGGTTTGGAGGGTGATCTAAAACCATATGAGATAGATGCTTTGATTCATCTGGGGAAGTCTGAGGTGGAAGCCCATATGACTACCAAAGGATGGATTAGAGGATTACCAGCTCAGTTCTTATTGGAGAAAGCTCATTACTTTTCCAGGATGAAAAGTACGGTTGCTTTTGAGGCCATCTTTGCTTTACTCGCCTATGGATTATTCTTATTTCCTAATGTGGACAAGTTTGTCGACGTTAACGCTATCAGGATTTTCATGATTAGAAACCCGGTTCCTACACTGTTGGGTGATGCTTATTACTCTGTTCATCTTCGGAGTTCCTATCACGGGGGAATGATTATCTGTTGCACGCCTTTGTTGTACTGGTGGTTTATCTCTCATATGCCTCAGTCTGATGCTTTTTGGGATGTCAAGAAGGATCCTCGTTTGTAACACCCCTTCTAAATACCCCAATTAAAGGTAAAGATAAAAAATCAGAGAAATAAAATTGCACGGAAGGGATGCCACAACACACATCACATTCCAAAGTTTTTAAGGAAAACGGACAGGGTATGTTTGAAAGTATAAGCATTCCAACACAAAACAAACATACAATAAATATTTACTTCATTCTCTCGTGCAAACGCAACAGAGTTTCATAATTTCACATCATCTCCATTTATGGAGGAATCAAAACATAATTCAAGGCATCAAGCCATCATAATTCACATAAGCATATGTTATCAAGTCTCACATCTACAAAACACCATATACACGAATAAGGATTATATACATCATAATCCAAATACAAAATAATCGAGTTCGACACTAAATAAATCCCCCCCCCCCCCATGTGTTACTACCAGAGCATCGACTCGACTCTAATCAAAATAAAACAGATTGCAATCCAATGCATCCGTTAGCTAGCGCCTCGCGCTACCGTCCTCGGTACCTGCACAATGCCATCAAAAGCATTGGCCAACAAAAGGGTAAGAATTCCAATAATCATATAACATGTAATTTTAAGTAAATGAAATGGCAATAAATAAAGCAATACATAATGATCATGTTCATTTATCACCTGTAGCATCCTTACTCAAGGAATCCATTTCCAACACATTAACCATGTAAACCGATTATCCGAATACTCACATCCTTGGCACATAACCATAATTCAAACAACAACAATATTGGCACATAATCAAACACATCAACACACATACATATCATGCACAATTATACATGTGACTCACAACAAGACTCAACGTATGCAAATGCGGTACCGACTCGTGGACCCAAGGTTCCACCACCTATGTTTCCATTCCGGATCAAGGTCACTACGTCTTTTCCCACAATAGGGTCACCGTCTAGATATTGTGGACCCAATGTTCAACCACCTATGTTTCCCTTCCGGATCAAGGTCACTACGTCTTTTCCCACAATAGGGTCACCGTCTAGATATTGTGGACCCAATGTTCCACCACCTATGTTTCCCTTCCGGATCAAGGTCACTACGTCTTTTCCCATAATAGGGTCACCGTCTAGATATTGTGGACCCAATGTTCCACCACCTATGTTTCCCTTCCGGATCAAGGTCACTACGTCTTTTCCCATAATAGGGTCACCGTCTAGATATTGTGGACCCAAAGTTCCACCGTCTCTGTTTCAAGACCACCATGCCATGCAATGTACAATATAACCAATGCATGCAATTAAGACTCACAACAATCTTAACATACACATGCCATTAAATCCAACCAATGGAACATCAACTATTGTACATGCATGCATACATATAATTTATCAATCTCAACGTCAAGTAAAATGTATACAAACGAGATTACTTACTCAACCAAAACATAAACCATCAACTATCAACAATTCCAAATCGGAAAGTATATTTAGACAATATCAATATGATCATCACATCATCATGTACAAGGACATATATCATCATTATCAACAAAAATCATTTAGTCATGAACAATTCATCACAAGCCTCCCATATCATCATGTAGCATCATCATTTTCATACAAACATGCATATTAAACATAAGCATACATGTTGTCATACCCAATCATTCAAACCATATCAAAACATAATGCATTTTTCATTTGATGTATAACTCACAAGATCATTCATTTAGTACACCAAACATCACCAAACACTTCACTAAAATACATAACAATCAAATTCACCTATAAACATAAACACTTTCTGCAATAATCACTTATTAAAATAAGCTCTTAAATCCACCTAATTCCTCATAATCATATAAAAATTTTCACTAGCTTTCCAACGCATCAAACGGCGCCTAAATTGGAGTTACGGTTCAAAAGTTATGGCCGAAACGATTTTTGGGAAAAACCTACCCGAGCATCAACACGGGTGCCCGTGTGCATCAACACGGCCCGTGTTGATGACTCTGCAACACCATTTTTCACGTTTTTATGCTTTCCAAAATCACCCCAATCCATTCCTAATCATCCCCAAACATCCTAAAACCATCTAAATCGAATTCCTACCATATAGCAATGATCTAAGGCATACAATAGGATCAATACCACATCAAAACACCAATCAATTCCATTCATCTCATGCCATCATTTCCTCATTTCTATGGTTTTGCAAAATAGGGCACAAATGGGGTTTCCACCAAAACCCACATTTCATGGTTCTTATTTCATCCTAACTAATATCCATTCATGTTTCATCATCACAACAACCATGGCATCAAGAATCCATCATCCCTACAAACCCTAACTCATACAGAATGTATCACAACTTTATTCATAGTAAAAGAATGACCAAACCCCTTACCTCAAAGTGTTCTTGCAAAGCTTCATGATCTTTTACCCAATCCAAACCCTAGCCTTTGATGTTCTTGTTTCTTCCTCTTCTCCAAGGCTCTCCTTCTCTTTCTCTTCTTCTTCTCTCTTTTCCTCTTTTCTTTCTTTCTACCTCTTACCAACTATTCTTTCTCTATTTTATAAAACAAACTTTTCTACTACTAACTTCTATCCCTCCAACTTTCTATAATTCTAATTTGGCCCCAACATAATTAATTCAAATTATAGCCCAAGATAGTAATAAATATCAATTAGTCATATTAATTCAATTATACCAATTAATCAAACAAAGCCAAATATTATTACACACCAAATTAATCTTATTCAAAATAATATTTCAACAATATAAATATATTTATTTCATATAATCGAATTAATATTTTAATCGATATCAAATGAATATATTTCTCAAAATAGATATAATTTGATAATTTTGGAAATTAATAATATAAATATTATTTAATCAAATCGGGGTGTTACAACTCTCCCCCACTTAAAAGATTTTCGGCCTCGAAAATTTTGACCAAAACGAACAAATCGGGACATGCCTACGCATTCGTCCACTCAATCCTTGCGTTAATTAAACAACATACAAAATACACCTAACACAAGGGCATCTCCCTAGCCATAACGTTTAGACAAGAACAACCATGCCGAGATGCGAAGCCCATACAATGCACTCGACAATCAACTAACACCCAACAACTAAACAAGTCGCAGACACACCGGTTCGCTCGAGAACTAAACAAACAAGATCGATACCATCCTAACGTCTCAACCATAGAATTAGTCATACACTCGAACCGACGCCTCGGAAACGAGTCACCAAAGGTAGGAACATAAAGTCCTACGACACAACACCGACACCATCGCTAAAACAAAAACAACAAAATGGTTATACAAACAAAAACTGAAACAATCAGAAAGGATAAAACCACGCGTGCTACGCAAACATGAAAAGATGCCATCATTCTGTTAGAACAATGTTTGAATCTACTACCCTATATTTAAGTTTTGATGATAACAAAGTGAAAAGATATAGTACTTATAAGTGTCATGAATGAACTATCTGCTGCCTAAAATTATTATGTTCTGACTTGCAGATACGCTGATTAATATAAGCAAAATCACATCTATTCAGCATCAGAACTTGATTTCAGACACCAGCATCAGAAGTTGCTAGATCAGAACGTCAAAATCAGATGATCAACTCACGTACATGCTGAAGCCTGATGAACAAGACTGCGCTCAACACTCTGATACAGAAACACAATAGTTCATCAGCAGCGAAGCAGAATCAGAATGAGCCAAGCCAGAACTTGCATTAAGTAAGCAACGGCACTGTGCATTGAAAGCAAATTAATTCCAACGGCTTCATTCCAGACAAGATATGCTCAATAAGGAAAGTTGTTATTAGCATTGAATCAAGAATATTGCATCCAACGTTCATCATCTCAGTGCTATATAAACAAAGCTTTGAAGATTGAAATGGTTAATGCTCTCAAAATCTCTACACGCACAAAAGCTGAACCATAATCTTCGTTCTCTGAGTTTTTGCTAAACCACACACTCTGATATTTCATTACTGTTTAGCAATCTAGTTTCTAAGCTTCATTTTGTGTATACATCACAGTTGTGATACAGTTTTGTAGAAAACATCCACACACATAGTTTTATCTCTTTGTAAGAAAGTGTTACCTTGACAAACCGGGTTGTGGTTTGAATCAAGAAGGCTTTAGCAGTTGTTAAAGCAGTCTGTAATATTCAGTTGAATATAGTGGATTAAGACCTCGTTGGAGAGAGGCGAAATCACCTTGACGGGTGGACTGGAGTAGTTTGAGATCAAACGAACCAGGATAAAAATATCTTGTCAATTGCTTTAGATTTCAGTTTTACAATTCAACCCCCCCTTCTTGTGTTTTTCACCACTTCAATTGGTATCAGAGCGCCTGGTTCTGAGCTAAAACACTTAACCGTGTCAGTACAAGATCCAGCGTCAGAAAAACACAATGGCAGGAAACAATTCTCACATCAGCAATGACAACAATGAGGACAGAGACAGATTCAGTGGCAAACCTCCAGTCTTTGATGGAGAAAACTTTGATTACTGGAAAGACAGAATTGAAAGCTTCTTTCTAGCACATGATGCTGATCTGTGGGATATGGTGATAGATGGATACACGCACCCTGTGAATGCAAGTGGTCAGAAGATTGATAGAAAATCAATGTCTGATCAACAAAAGCGTGACTTCAAGAATCACCACAAGGCCAGAACCATCCTCCTCAGTGCCATCTCCTATACTGAGTATGAAAAGATCTCCAACAGAGACACAGCAAAAAATATCTTTGATTCTCTCAGAATGACGCATGAGGGCAACGTTCAGGTCAAAGAAACAAAAGCTCTGGCGCTCATTCAGAAGTATGAGGCGTTCAAAATGGAAGAATCTGAATCCATTGAAACTATGTTCTCTAGATTCCAGATTCTGGTAGCTGGTCTCAAAGTTCTGGACAAAGGATACTCTACTGCTGACCATGTCAAGAAAATCATCAGAAGTTTACCCAAGCAGTGGAGGCCTATGGTTACTGCTCTAAAGCTAGCTAAAGATCTCAACAAAATCACTCTGGAGGAACTTATCAGCTCCCTCAGAAGTCATGAGATAGAGCTAGAAGCTGATGAGCCTCAGAAGCAAGGTAATCCTTTAGCATTAAAATCTAACAGAAAATTTGAGTCTAAAGTTTTGCAGGCAGTTGAAGAAACATCTGATGGATCCTCATCAGAAGAAGACGAACTTTCCCTTCTCTCCAGAAGAGTAAATCAACTGTGGAAGCAAAGACAAAGGAAGTTCAGGAATCCCAGAAGATCTGATCAGAACGAGTCTTCTTCCAGATACAGAAGGACAGATTCTTCCTCTGGATACAGAAGATCTGAAGGCTCCTCCAGTAGAAAGAAGCCAAACACCAAAGACATCATCTGCTACGAGTGCAATGAGCAAGGACACTACAAAAGTGACTGCCCAAAGCTTCAGAGGGAAAAGCCCAAAAAGAAGTTTGGAAGAGAGAAGAAGAAAAGTCTCATGGCCACATGGGATGACTCTGACTCGTCTGAAGCTGACTCAGAATCAGATGATGAAAGGGCAAACATAGCTCTCATGGAAAACATTTCAGAAGATAGTGAAGCTTCTGAATCAGACTCAGAATCAGACACAGAAGAGGTATTTCCTAACTTCGCTGTTAACTTTACAAAGGCTGAACTTGCTGAAAGCCTTAATGAGATTCTGGAACGTTATCAGCAAATTAGAGCTAAATTCAGAGACCTGAAGAGGAATCTTGAATCTGACTCTAATAAGTCTGAGAGTCTCAAATTGGAAAATTCTGAGCTGAGAAATAAGATTTCAAAATTAGAAAACACTTTACAAAACTCTCAGAAGGAACCAATTTCTGAAACTCCCAGCAACGCTGATGAGATCATCAAGGAGTATGATCACAGTTTCCAGAAGTTCCTAGCTAAAAGCATAGATAGAAGCAGAATGGCTTCAATGATCTATGGAGTTAGCAGAAACGGCAGGAAAGGAATAGGATACCAAGGTAAGGTTCCTACACCAAAGAATGTCATGGACTTAACCATTAAACACACTCCTCTAAATTCACACTTTGTGTATGGTCACACACATGATATCAAATATACTAGCAGTAAGCACTCTGTGAAACCAAAATTCAACCAGAGTTTTGGTAAAACTAACAAATCAGGACCCAAGAAAATCTGGGTACCTAAGGACAAAATAATACATGTTGCAGATATCTTTAGCAGCAAGTCAGAAACACCAGTCATGGTACCTGGACTCTGGCTGCTCACGACACATGACGGGAAGAAGGCATATGTTCCAAAGCCTGGAACTTAAGCCTGGAGGCCACGTTGGCTTTGGAGGCAATCAGAGGGGAAAGATAATTGGCTCTGGAACTGTAGGTAATGGAAATCTTCCCTCTATTAATAATGTTCTGCTAGTAGATGGATTGATGCATAATCTGTTATCCATAAGTCAATTAAGTGATAACGGTTATGATATAATCTTTAATCAAAAATCATGTAAAGCTGTTAGTCAGAAAGATGGGACTATCCTGTTTAATGGTAAGAGGAAAAACAACATTTACAAAATCAAACTTTCTGAACTAAAAAGTCAGAATGTAAAATGTCTTCTGTCTGTTAACAACGAGCAGTGGATCTGGCACAGAAGATTGGGGCATGTTAGTATGAGAAGAATATCTCAGATTAACAAACTCAATCTGGTCAGAGGACTTCCTAATTTGAAGTTCAATTCAGATGCTCTGTGTGAAGCATGTCAGAAAGGCAAATTTGCAAAACCTTCTTTTAAATCCAAAAATGTTGTTTCTACCTCTAAGCCATTAGAACTTCTGCACATTGACTTATTTGGACCAGTTAAAACTGCTTCAGTCAGTGGTAAGAAGTATGGGTTAGTAATCGTAGATGACTATAGCAGATGGACATGGGTAAAGTTCCTAAGACACAAGGACGAGTCACACTCTGTGTTTGTTACCTTCTGTAACCAAGTTCAGAATGAAAAAGATCTTAGAATCGTTAAAGTCAGAAGTGATCATGGTGGAGAATTTGAAAATAAAGATTTTGAGTCATTCTTTAATGACAGAGGCATTCTGCATGATTTCTCTTGTCCTAGAACTCCCCAACAAAATGGAGTTGTAGAACGAAAGAACAGAACATTGCAAGAAATGGCCAGAACCATGATCAATGAGACAAACGTTGCTAAGACTTTCTGGGCAGAGGCAATAAACACAGCGTGTTACATTCAGAATAGAATCTCAATAAGACCTATTCTGGAAAAGACTCCATATGAATTGTGGAAGAACAGAAAGCCCAACATTTCATATTTTCATCCATTTGGATGTACTTGCTTTATATTAAATACAAAGAATTATTTGAACAAGTTTGACTCTAAGGCACATAAGTGTATTATGTTAGGATACTCTGAACGCTCAAGAGGGTACAGAGTATACAATACAGAAACACAAATTGTGGAAGAATCAATCAGTGTTCGTTTTGATGATAAGCTTGACTCTGAAAATTCAAAGCAGAATGAAATTTTCGCAGGTATAGAAATTGAATTTGCAGGTTCTGAAGACAAGTCATCAGAAGCTCTCAACACAGACATTCCTTCAACGTCTGAAAGGAGCACTGCTAGAAATCCTACAACAGCTGCTGATCAACCTCAGAAGAGATTGCCCAGAAGTAGCTTAGATCACCCAGAAGAGACTATCCTAGGAAGAAAGGAAGATCCAATCAGAACAAGAGCAAGCTTCAGAAACTCTGAAGAAACACTTATGGGACTTGTGTCTCTGATTGAACCTTCTTCTATTGATGAAGCACTCCTGGATAATGACTGGATTCTGGCAATGCAAGAAGAGCTGAATCAATTCACCAGAAACGACGTATGGGATCTCGTTCCCAGACCAAAAGGATTCAACGTCATTGGAACAAGATGGGTGTTCAGAAACAAGCTAAATGAACAAGGTGAAGTCATCAGAAACAAGGCACGACTGGTTGCACAAGGTTATAGTCAGCAAGAGGGGATAGACTATACAGAAACCTTTGCCCCAGTCGCCAGGTTAGAATCTATCAGACTTTTAATTTCATTTGCTGTTAATAGAGGCATCACTCTGTATCAGATGGATGTCAAAAGTGCATTCTTAAATGGTTATATAGAAGAAGAAGTTTATGTTCACCAACCCCCAGGTTTTGAAAATACAAAACATCCAGAACATGTTTTCAAACTAAAGAAGTCACTGTATGGTCTGAAACAAGCTCCCAGAGCTTGGTATGAAAGGCTAAGTAACTTTCTGCTTAAAAATGAATTTATCAGAGGGAAAGTTGACACTACTCTATTCTGTAAAACAGTTAAGAGTGACATCTTAGTCTGTCAAATTTATGTTGATGATATTATTTTTGGTTCTACTAATCCTTCTCTTGGAAGAAAATTTGCTAAGTGTATGCAGGCAGAATTTGAGATGAGCCTCATGGGGGAACTGAAATTCTTTCTAGGAATTCAAATCAATCAAACTCCAGAAGGAACTTACATTCATCAGAGCAAATACATCAGAGATCTTCTGAAGAAATTTGACCTCTCAGAATGTAAGCCATCAAAGATTCCAATGCATCCCACGTGCATTCTGGAAAGAGAAGAGGTAAGCAAAAAGGTAGAACAGAAAGTCTACAGAGGTATGATTGGTTCTCTCCTCTATCTGACTGCTTCAAGACCTGACATACTATTCAGTGTTTGTATCTGTGCTAGATTCCAATCAGATCCTAGAGAATCTCACTTAACAACTGTTAAGAGAATTTTCAAGTATCTGAAAGGTACTACTAATCTGGGTTTGTTTTATAGAAAATCTAGTGATTACAGCTTAGTAGGCTACTGTGATGCTGATTTTGCTGGAGACAGAGTGGAACGTAAAAGTACTTCTGGAAGCTGCCAGTTTCTGGGAGAAAATCTGATCTCTTGGTCCAGCAAAAGGCAATCAACAATTGCTCTGTCAACAGCAGAAGCTGAGTACATAGCAGCAGCAGGATGTAGCACACAAATGCTCTGGATGAAAAGTCAGCTTGAAGACTTCCAGATTTTTGAGAGTAACATTCCTATACTTTGTGATAATACTTCTGCTATTTGCTTAAGTAAGAATCCTATTTTACATTCTAGAGCTAAGCATATAGAAATAAAACATCACTTCATTAGGGACTATATTCAAAAAGGTATTTTGAACTTAAAATTTATAGATACAGACCATCAATGGGCTGATATCTTTACTAAACCCCTTTCAGAAGATAGGTTTAATTTCATTCTGAAACATCTCAGCATGAAAGTGTGTCCAGAGTGAAAATGTTTTAATTCCATATATTTACTTTCAGAATGTAATTATTTTACTGTGAACTTCTGATCAATCTCCTTTCAGAAAGATAGAACATGCAGATTGTATCAGATGCAAGTCTAAAGATCTGAGAGTCTAAGCTCAAAAACAGACGTGCTGATCACTACATCAAACAAGTGTCATCCAATCATCAGCATATCTCTGAAGCAGAACGCGTGCACGCTTATGAGAAGGCAAAACGCTGATTGGGTGCATTGAGACACATGTCTGGTAACCGTTTTTAAGTATCTTTCTCAAATCCCCCAAAATCAGCAAGCATTTAATGAAAAGTAATCATGCTTTTAAATGGCAATCATGATTTTTCTCTCTCTTAAAAACGTTTATCTTTTCAAAATAGTTTTGAAAAACTCTATTTAAGCACATTAATCTCTCATTCTTATTCTTTACGCTTTCTCACTATCACTCAAGCATTTTCTGCATATTTCTGAGTTCATCTCTTGCAAACCTTTTTCCTCAGTTCGTTCTCAAAACCCTTTTAGTGTGAACATGGCAACCTCCAGTAGCGTTTCTGCAGGTAATCAGAAGAAAGCAACTTCTGAGCAATATCAAGTGCCACTCAGAACTCTCCTCACTCCGGTGAAGAACCTTGAAGTGCTCTCTGAGTTAATCATTGATTTTGAAAGCTTGAAGGAGAATGGTTTTGACCTAACTGAAGAAGTTAGGGCTCAAAAGTGGGAAAGGTATTTCGATAGGTTGGTTGGACCAACATTCCCAGCGCTGGTCAAGGAATTTTGGATTCACGACAAGGTTTCAAAACATCTAGTCATCTCCTCTGTTATGGGGAAGAAGATTGTGATTTCTGAAGATCTCATTGCAAGGCTAATCGGTCAAAGTGGTGGTGGCGTCCGTTGTGTGGACATGGCTGAAAGATGTGCTGATACAGGTGTGGTAGCTAACAGGATTTTCACTCTTGGGATGCCCAGCAGCAAGATTAAAGATCTGAAGGATCATTGCAGAGTATGGGCTAAGATTGTTCTGGGGTGCTTCAACCACAGGAAACCAACAAGTTCTCCTGATTATATAAATGTGGATAAGCAGTTTCTGATCTACTTTATTGATCAGAAGATAAAGATCAATCTGGCTCACTTCCTGTTCAACCATCTCAAAACCAGTGTGAAAGAAACAAGGGAAGAAGAAAGAACCAAGAGGGACTGGATACCTTTTGGAAGGTTGATATCAGATATTCTGACAGAGAATAGGCTGATTGAGCATCTGATAGAAGCTCAGGAACTAAGTACTATTGAACCAACAATTGGGAAACCTCTGAATGCAAAGAATCTGAAAAAGATGAAGCTGATAGAGAATATTCAGAAGGAACCCAGAGCTACTTCCACTGCTGATATCTCCAGCAGAAGAGTGCCTCTGAGTGATTTTCCGTTATTCTCTGAAACTGAATCCAAACCAGAGATGTTTCTCAGGTACCCAGATGCGTACAAGGCAGATGATACAGATCCAAAGCTGAATATCAGAGATCTGCGTCAACCCCAACCAGAAGTGACTCTGAAGAAGACAAAGAAGAGGAAAGCGCCATCAGAAGGATCATCTCAGCAGACTCCAAAGAAAAGAGGTATTTCATCTGCTGCCCCTATTTCAAATTCTTTTACTATTCCAGCATCTATCCCTCCTCAAACCTCTCATAGAATATCAATTCCCATCCCTACCATTGATGAAACCATACAAGAAGAAGACCCTTATGAGGCATTAAAGCTCAGAAGACCCAGAACCAAACACCCCAAACAACCAACAATTTCAACTACAACAGCACTTGACCAAGTGCTGTCTGATATTGAGCGTCAACATGCCTCTGCTCAACCAAACTCTGAACCACAAAATGTTCCTCCTCCACAACCAGAACAACAACAACAACCAGAACCAGAACCACAACAACAACAACCACTCTCAGAAGAACCTCTGATCCCTGAGCAATCAGAGATTCCACCTCCCTCTCCCCAACCAGGAATAAATCCACCTTCACCACAAACAGAGTTTCACCACTCTGAAACTCCTTCCCCTCATCAATCTGACCCTCACTCACCTCAACCATCACCGTTGGCAATTCAGCTGCCATGTGGAACCACTGTTATCATGCCCCAGTTACCATCCTCATCAGAATCGACACCACCAAAAACTCCCAAAACACCACCCACTCCAATCGAAATATCTGACTCTGATACCCCTTCTCCAAAACAAACAGCCTCTCAGAAAACCTCTGAAAACCCCAGCAGGACTTTCATTGACTTAACCAGTCTTGACCGTCTTGCTGATCTAAAACACAAAATTGCCATCCCAAAACCAAAGCAACCAGATGTTGGCTCTGGTATTTTGAATTTTGAAACAGGTGTGCTGCAATGGATTACTTCTTTGAAGCAAGTCTGTCCTGGGATGATTGACCCAGCTGCTTCTGATCAGCTCTGGTCACAGTTCAGATTTTGGGTACGTGCTGAAGCCCTCAAGTTGCAGGATATCAACTATGAGCAGGCACAACAAAACTTCAGCAAGCTTCTGAATGAAGTTGGAAGTATGCTTCTGAAAGAGGACGTGCTCCCTCTGGACAGTGAACCTTAGTCTGAGAAACAGCAAGCTGCAAAGGTGCAACCATCAGAAGAAGACAAGACCATTCAGGCTGAAAGTCAAGCAGAGGATGTTGCTGAAAGTTCTGAGAAGCCTCCTCCTTCTGATGCTTCTCAAGCTGCCTTGGACAGGCAGACTCTGGAAGAACTAAGGCTGAATGACATGCGTCTGCAGCAGCGGATGGATGAAAACGATCAGAAGATGAAAGAGAGAATGGATGTGCAGGACAGCAAGATTGACACTGTTGTCAGCATGGTGCATAAGCAGAATGAGACTTCTGAAAATATTCAAGCCATGCTGGAGAGCCCATTCACACGCTTGCCTCCTCAACCTTAATCTTTTTCATACATGACCTTTTTTTTATGTTTTCCCTGATTTTCTGATGTACTGTTTGATTATGTTTTGTAATATTTTCTCGTTTTGACTCTGAACTATCTTAATATGATTAGTTTTTCTGATCTTAAATTGTTTTAGCACATCACCAACACTTTTTGATTGCTGACAAAAAGGGGGAGAACAAGAATGATATTTAAATCAATAACGGCTAACTAGACAGAAATTCTCAAACATTCTAACTTTATTACTTGAAATGTTTTTTCTGTTTTGTTTAAAGTCTACAGGCACAAGGAAGCTCCTGGACACTCTGAAGACTAGAAGCTCTGATCAATGTTGCTCTGATAAATATGAAGTTCTGATCGTCCTAATACTCTGATCCAAAGCAAAGCTCTGACAAGAAAAGCTCTGAAGCTCTGCTCTCTGATAAGTCAAAGACTCTGATAATCTGATGTTCAAAGAAAGAAAAAGATCTGATCCTGAAGAACACGTATAATCAAAGGGAAGTAATAAACTCAGGGGGAGTATTTCCTTACTCCTTATTCTTTTACTTCTTATTCTGATACATATTCCAGATACCTTTTCACGTTATTTTCATTTAAAATATCTAGTTTTTGTCATCATCAAAAAGGGGGAGATTGTTAGAACAATGTTTGAATCTACTACCCTATATTTAAGTTTTGATGATAACAAAGTGAAAAGATATAGTACTTATAAGTGTCATGAATGAACTATCTGCTGCCTAAAATTATTATGTTCTGACTTGCAGATACGCTGATTAATATAAGCAAAATCACATCTATTCAGCATCAGAACTTGATTTCAGACACCAGCATCAGAAGTTGCTAGATCAGAACGTCAAAATCAGATGATCAACTCACGTACATGCTGAAGCCTGATGAACAAGACTGCGCTCAACACTCTGATACAGAAACACAATAGTTCATCAGCAGCGAAGCAGAATCAGAATGAGCCAAGCTAGAACTTGCATTAAGTAAGCAACGGCACTGTGCATTGAAAGCAAATTAATTCCAACGGCTTCATTCCAGACAAGATCTGCTCAATAAGGAAAGTTGTTATTAGCATTGAATGAAGAATATTGCATCCAACGTTCATCATCTCAGTGCTATATAAACAAAGCTTTGAAGATTGAAATGGTTAATGCTCTCAAAATCTCTACACGCACAAAAGCTGAACCATAATCTTCGTTCTCTGAGTTTTTGCTAAACCACACACTCTGATATTTCATTACTGTTTAGCAATCTAGTTTCTAAGCTTCATTTTGTGTATACATCACAGTTGTGATACAGTTTTGTAGAAAACATCCACACACATAGTTTTATCTCTTTGTAAGAAAGTGTTACCTTGACAAACCGGGTTGTGGTTTGAATCAAGAAGGCTTTAGCAGTTGTTAAAGAAGTCTGTAATATTCAGTTGAATATAGTGGATTAAGACCTCGTTGGAGAGAGGCGAAATCACCTTGACGGGTGGACTGGAGTAGTTTGAGATCAAACGAACCAGGATAAAAATATCTTGTCAATTGCTTTAGATTTCAGTTTTACAATTCAACCCCCCCCTTCTTGTGTTTTTCACCACTTCACATTCACGCATAAGTACGAACTCAAGAATTACACTTGCAGTTATCGCTCTCATTCCAGAAAATCACAAGGTCACATCGTCCTTGTAGATTACCAACGTACCACCCTTGAACAATACCAAGTTACCCAAACATAACTGAACTGTGACACACCACTCATCCTAGGACGTATACTGACGACTTGCGACTATAACTCACTAGCCCAAATCCAACAATCCCGCATACTCGCTAAAACTCAATGCTCGATACCTAAACCATGATGTGTCACTTTATGCATAAGATGCCAACCGTAAAACAACTTGGTTAATCCTCAACTTCCCAATCACCCAAAATGGATACGTTCAAAGCGTACACCTATCAAGACACCCCACAACATCAACTTCATCAACTCGAAGAATCACTCTTTCATTCTCGATTGATCAACGCCCGTTGATCCTCTGAAATACACGACATAGTTTGACCTCTTCAAATACTGTCCAAATATTTCACTTGTGAAACTTCGATGTATACACTTGACTTCCACGAAGTCTTCCCTTATAACAATTCAATTCCCAAAGTTTAATTACGTAATCACTATCCTCACATCGTCGCAACGATTAATACACTGGTTTCTTATTCGAAACATCTCTCATATCTTTCAATCTTCTAAAGTGGTAATCCAAACCAAAACACTCTCTCAAGAACTCTACTCATCAATTTCGTCTCATACTCCTGAAATTACAACATAGTTTGGACTTAGAACCATAACATCAATCATCTTTAAGTACCAGTGGTTACCATACCATCACCAAATTCCTTACCGCCAAGACTTATTTTAGTCGTAATCTAATAATCCACCATGACCATTAGTATCCGGCGAAATCCATATGGTAGTAGTGAACGAATCCTTAATAACCTTCTGAGTTTAATCTCAACAAGCGTCTCAAAACAAACATGCAACATTCTTTCAAAATAATAAATCTCAAATAAGATATTCTTGGGTTATCCTCAATATCAACTTAATAAACTCAACAACAGACGAAGTCTCTTTATAGATCATACTCAACTTGAATTGTCTTCAACAATTCCAATCTCCTTGTCGTTAACATCTGTACCTATAAGGTTCCAATGAGCATAACTGCATCAAACTCTAACTCCCGCATCCGATAATTTTCCATAAGAAAAATCAAATCGTTCCAAGGTAGTAATACACTTTTCCAACTCTATGTCGAAATACATCTTACGTCCAAAACAAAATATCACAACACGTCGCACCAGGTTCTTCAGTACAAAACGAAACCAAAATCAAGGCATTCGCTAAACTTTTCACCGGCTAAAACAAATTCGCTTCCCATTGCGAAGTCCAATTAGTGACTCAACCATTTCGGGTCAAAATACTCACGATCAATACCAACTCATAAAAATATCTTCCATCAAACTCACAAAGTTAACCATCCAAAACAAAAGAACTTCTAAACTATGAATTAGCCCCTTAAAGTCTTCGACAAGACCCAAAATAAATCTTCGCGGAACTGTCCAAAATATTGCCGCCTAAGTTGCTTACTTAAGACATTCACGTCCAACAGTTCCAAAACTCCTTCTTTAGAGGACTCAACATGCACCAATCTAACTCCACTACTGATAACGCAACACTCGGATGCTTGCCACAATCCCTTAACTTGATGTAAACCAAATAATATCCATGAACACGAAACAACTCTTCAGCTACTCATGAGAGTACTGTTGGAACATTCCAAAATCTTACCTGACGCATTAGTCACACTAATGACATCAGCTTATACTCGCCCAGACCATACACTATCTTGAAAAGCATTACCTGAACATCTTCAACCCTCACACTAACCCATAGGCAGCCAGACTTCAAAACGATCTCACTAAACACATAAACTCCAAATAACTGCTTCACTTAAATATTCAATCCTCCGAAGCAGACACTCGTCCTCAACATCCGCTTCGTTCCTTGACTACAAACGACACACCAACTTGGGTAACCTTTGCTCTTCTCGAACAACATAATCGGCGCACTCCACGGCGAACCACTCAAACAAACAAATGCTACTAAAACCAATATTCAAGTTGACTCTTCAACTCTAATTCAGAAACAAACATCCCTTAAGGATACTTCGAATCCCAACTAGTTCCAGAAACTAAATCCATCAAAACTTCACCTCGCACTACAGCGGTAATTCACTCACATTTCCACAAAAGGTTTCGGAAGAATCACAACAAGAAGCTCGCTTGCCAAAAATCTTATTTCTCACCAAAATCCAAATTCGCCCACAAGTCAAGTAACCATGCACTGCCTTGTGCCAACTCATCTGCTTCACACACTATTAAGTTGGCAAGACAAGTCTATCCCAAACAACACAATTCCCGACTACCATCAACAAGAGATTAAAGATGATCAGTCCCTCAATTTGTCAATAGACAGTCGACAATCATGAGGTGGCATTAACCATCGTTACCAAACCACAACGGCATCTTCCATCTTACCCCTCAAGCTACTTAAACATAACCATGCTTGAAGCATCAACTGCTCGGCAATACTTACATCTTACAGTCGGCGGTATACTGAACCAACCTCTTGCACAAAACTTCAGAGAAGAAACTTCTCCCCCACTTAATTCACACGTACCTCTGCAGACAACGAAAAGGAAACAATCAAGTACCGACAGTGTTTCACACACATGTCGCGTACCAAAAGGGATTAAACACATAAACAACCTGGCCGATAGACCGACCTGCTCTGATACCACTATTGTAACACCCCTTCTAAATACCCCAATTAAAGGTAAAGATAAAAAATCAGAGAAATAAAATTGCACGGAAGGGATGCCACAACACACATCACATTCCAAAGTTTTTAAGGAAAACGGACAGGGTATGTTTGAAAGTATAAGCATTCCAACACAAAACAAACATACAATAAATATTTACTTCATTCTCTCGTGCAAACGCAACAGAGTTTCATAATTTCACATCATCTCCATTTATGGAGGAATCAAAACATAATTCAAGGCATCAAGCCATCATAATTCACATAAGCATATGTTATCAAGTCTCACATCTACAAAACACCATATACACGAATAAGGATTATATACATCATAACCCAAATACAAAATAATCGAGTTCGACACTAAATAAATCCCCCCCCCCCCCATGTGTTACTACCAGAGCATTGACTCGACTCTAATCAAAATAAAACAGATTGCAATCCAATGCATCCGTTAGCTAGCGCCTCGCGCTACCGTCCTCGGTACCTGCACAATGCCATCAAAAGCATTGGCCAACAAAAGGGTAAGAATTCCAATAATCATATAACATGTAATCTTAAGTAAATGAAATGGCAATAAATAAAGCAATACATAATGATCATGTTCATTTATCACCTGTAGCATCCTTACTCAAGGAATCCATTTCCAACACATTAACCATGTAAACCGATTATCCGAATACTCACATCCTTGGCACATAACCATAATTCAAACAACAACAATATTGGCACATAATCAAACAAATCAACACACATACATATCATGCACAATTATACACGTGACTCACAACACGACTCAACGTATGCAAATGCGGTACCGACTCGTGGACCCAAGGTTCCACCACCTATGTTTCCATTCCGGATCAAGGTCACTACGTCTTTTCCCACAATAGGGTCACCGTCTAGATATTGTGGACCCAATGTTCCACCACCTATGTTTCCCTTCCGGATCAAGGTCACTACGTCTTTTCCCACAATAGGGTCACCGTCTAGATATTGTGGACCCAATGTTCCACCACCTATGTTTCCCTTCCGGATCAAGGTCACTACGTCTTTTCCCATAATAGGGTCACCGTCTAGATATTGTGGACCCAATGTTCCACCACCTATGTTTCCCTTCCGGATCAAGGTCACTACGTATTTTCCCATAATAGGGTCACCGTCTAGATATTGTGGACCCAAAGTTCCACCGTCTCTGTTTCAAGACCACCATGCCATGCAATGTACAATATAACCAATGCATGCAATTAAGACTCACAACAATCTTAACATACACATGCCATTAAATCCAACCAATGGAACATCAACTATTGTACATGCATGCATACATATAATTTATCAATCTCAACGTCAAGTAAAATGTATACAAACGAGATTACTTACTCAACCAAAACATAAACCATCAACTATCAACAATTCCAAATCGGAAAGTATATTTCGACAATATCAATATGATCATCACATCATCATGTACAAGGACATATATCATCATTATCAACAAAAATCATTTAGTCATGAACAATTCATCACAAGCCTCCCATATCATCATGTAGCATCATCATTTTCATACAAACATGCATATTAAACATAAGCATACATGTTGTCATACCCAATCATTCAAACCATATCAAAACATAATGCATTTTGCATTTGATGTATAACTCACAAGATCATTCATTTAGTACACCAAACATCACCAAACACTTCACTAAAATATATAACAATCAAATTCACCTATAAACATAAACACTTTCTCCAATAATAACTTATTAAAATAAGCTCTGAAATCCACCTAATTCCTCATAATCATATAGAAAATTTCACTAGCTTTCCAACGCATCAAACGGCGCCTAAATCGGAGTTACGGTTCAAAAGTTATGGCCGAAACGATTTTTGGGAAAAACCTACCCGAGCATCAACACGGGTGCCCGTGTGCATCAACACGGCCCGTGTTGATGACTCTGCAACACCATTTTTCACGTTTTTATGCTTCCCAAAATCACCCCAATCCATTCCTAATCATCCCCAAACATCCTAAAACCATCTAAATCGAATTCCTACCATATAGCAATGATCTAAGGCATACAATAGGATCAATACCACATCAAAACACCAATCAATTCCATTCATCTCATGCCATCATTTCCTCATTTCTATGGTTTTGCAAAATAGGGAACAAATAGGGTTTCCACCAAAACCCACATTTCATGGTTCTTATTTCATCCTAACTAATACCCATTCATGTTTCATCATCACAACAACCATGGCATCAAGAATCCATCATCCCTACAAACCCTAACTCATATAGAATGTATCACAACTTTATTCATAGTAAAAGAATGACCAAACCCCTTACCTCAAAGTGTTCTTGCAAAGCTTCATGATCTTTTACCCAATCCAAACCCTAGCCTTTGATGTTCTTGTTTCTTCCTCTTCTCCAAGGCTCTCCTTCTCTTTCTCTTCTTCTTCTCTCTTTTCCTCTTTTCTTTCTTTCTACCTCTTACCAACTATTCTTTCTCTATTTTATAAAACAAACTTTTCTACTACTAACTTCTATCCCTCCAACTTTCTATAATTCTAATTTGGCCCCAACATAATTAATTCAAATTATAGCCCAAGATAGTAATAAATATCAATTAGTCATATTAATTCAATTATACCAATTAATCAAACAAAGCCAAATATTATTACACACCAAATTAATCTTATTCAAAATAATATTTCAACAATATAAATATATTTATTTCATATAATCGAATTAATATTTTAATCGATATCAAATGAATATATTTCTCAAAATAGATATAATTTGATAATTTTGGAAATTAATAATATAAATATTATTTAATCAAATCGGGGTGTTACAACTCTCCCCCACTTAAAAGATTTTCGGCCTCGAAAATTTTGACCAAAACGAACAAATCGGGACATGCCTACGCATTCGTCCACTCAATCCTTGCGTTAATTAAACAACATACAAAATACACCTAACACAAGGGCATCTCCGTAGCCATAACGTTTAGACAAGAACAACCATGCCGAGATGCGAAGCCCATACAATGCACTCGACAATCAACTAACACCCAACAACTAAACAAGTCGCAGACACACCGGTTCGCTCGAGAACTAAACAAACAAGATCGATACCATCCTAACGTCTCAACCATAGAATTAGTCATACACTCGAACCGACGCCTCGGAAACGAGTCACCAAAGGTAGGAACATAAAGTCCTACGACACAACACCGACACCATCGCTAAAACAAAAACAACAAAATGGTTATACAAACCAAAACTGAAACAATCAGAAAGGATAAAACCACGCGTGCTACGCAAACACGAAAAGATGCCATCATTCACGCATAAGTACGAACTCAGGAATTACACTTGCAGTTATCGCTCTCATTCCAGAAAATCACAAGGTCACATCGTCCTTGTAGATTACCAACATACCACCCTTGAACAATACCAAGTTACCCAAACATAACTGAACTGCGACACACCACTCATCCTAGGACGTATACTGACGACTTGCGACTATAACTCACTAGCCCAAATCCAACAATCCTGCATACTCTCTAAAACTCAATGCTCGATACCTAAACCATGCTGTGTCACTTTATGCATAAGATGCCAACCGTAAAACAACTTGGTTAATCCTCAACTTCCCAATCACCCAAAATGGATACGTTCAAAGCGTACACCCATCAAGACACCCCGCAACATCAACTTCATCAACTTGAAGAATCACTCTTTCATTCTCGATTGATCAACGCCCGTTGATCCTCTGAAATACACGACATAGTTTGACCTCTTCAAATACTGTCCAAATATTTCACTTGTGAAACTTCGATGTATACACTTGACTTCCACGAAGTCTTCCCTTATAACAATTCAATTCCAAAAGTTTAATTACGTAATCACTATCCTCACATCGTCGCAACGATTAATACACTGGTTTCTTATTCGAAACATCTCTCATATCTTTCAATCTTCTAAAGTGGTAATCCAAACCAAAACACTCTCTCAAGAACTCTACTCATCAATTTCGTCTCATACTCCTGAAATTACAACATAGTTTGGACTTAGAACCATAACATCAATCATCTTTAAGTACCTGTGGTTACCAAACCATCACCAAATTCCTTACCGCCAAGACTTATTTTAGTCGTAATCTAATAATCCACCGCGACCATTAGTATCCGGCGAAATCCATATGGTAGTAGTGAACGAATCCTTAATAACCTTCTGAGTTTAATCTCAACAAGCGTCTCAAAACAAACATGCAACATTCTTTCAAAATAATAAATCTCAAATAAGATATTCTTGGGTTATCCTCAATATCAACTTAATAAACTCAACAACAGACGAAGTCTCTTTATAGATCATACTCAACTTGAATTGTCTTCAACAATTCCAATCTCCTTGTCGTTAACATCTGTACCTATAAGGTTCCAATGAGCATAACTGCATCAAACTCTAACTCCCGCATCCGATAATTTTCCATAAGAAAAATCAAATCGTTCCAAGGTAGTAATACACTTTTCCAACTCTATGTCGAAATACATCTTACGTCCAAAACAAAATATCACAACACGTCGCACCAGGTTCTTCAGTACAAAACGAAACCAAAATCAAGGCATTCGCTAAACTTTTCACCGGCTAAAACAAATTCGCTTCCCATTGCGAAGTCCAATTAGTGACTCAACCATTTCGGGTCAAAATACTCACGATCAATACCAACTCATAAAAATATCTTCCATCAAACTCACAAAGTTAACCATCCAAAACAAAAGAACTTCTAAACTATGAATTAGCCCCTTAAAGTCTTCGACAAGACCCAAAATAAATCTTCGCGGAACTGTCCAAAATATTGCCGCCTAAGTTGCTTACTTAAGACATTCACGTCCAACAGTTCCAAAACTCCTTCTTTAGAGGACTCAACATGCACCAATCTAACTCCACTACTGATAACGCAACACTCGGATGCTTGCCACAATCCCTTAACTTGATGTAAACCAAATAATATCCATGAACACGAAACAACTCTTCAGCTACTCATGAGAGTACTGTTGGAACATTCCAAAATCTTACCTGACGCATTAGTCACACTAATGACATCAGCTTATACTCGCCCAGACCATACACTATCTTGAAAAGCATTACCTGAACATCTTCAACCCTCACACTAACCCATAGGCAGCCAGACTTCAAAACGATCTCACTAAACACATAAACTCCAAATAACTGCTTCACTTAAATATTCAATCCTCCGAAGCAGACACTCGTCCTCAACATCCGCTTCGTTCCTTGACTACAAACGACACACCAACTTGGGTAACCTTTGCTCTTCTCGAACAACATAATCGGCGCACTCCACGGCGAACCACTCAAACAAACAAATGCTACTAAAACCAATATTCAAGTTGACTCTTCAACTCTAATTCAGAAACAAACATCCCTTAAGGATACTTCGAATCCCAACTAGTTCCAGAAACTAAATCCATCAAAACTTCACCTCGCACTACAGCGGTAATTCACTCACATTTCCACAAAAGGTTTCGGAAGAATCACAACAAGAAGCTCGCTTGCCAAAAATCTTATTTCTCACCAAAATCCAAATTCGCCCACAAGTCAAGTAACCATGCACTGCCTTGTGCCAACTCATCTGCTTCACACACTATTAAGTTGGCAAGACAAGTCTATCCCAAACAACACAATTCCCGACTACCATCAACAAGAGATTAAAGATGATCAGTCCCTCAATTTGTCAATAGACAGTCGACAATCATGAGGTGGCATTAACCATCGTTACCAAACCACAACGGCATCTTCCATCTTACCCCTCAAGCTACTTAAACATAACCATGCTTGAAGCATCAACTGCTCGGCAATACTTACATCTTACAGTCGGCGGTATACTGAACCAACCTCTTGCACAAAACTTCAGAGAAGAAACTTCTCCCCCACTTAATTCACACGTACCTCTGCAGACAACGAAAAGGAAACAATCAAGTACCGACAGTGTTTCACACACATGTCGCGTACCAAAAGGGATTAAACACATAAACAACCTGGCCGATAGACCGACCTGCTCTGATACCACTATTGTAACACCCCTTCTAAATACCCCAATTAAAGGTAAAGATAAAAAATCAGAGAAATAAAATTGCACGGAAGGGATGCCACAACACACATCACATTCCAAAGTTTTTAAGGAAAACGGACAGGGTATGTTTGAAAGTATAAGCATTCCAACACAAAACAAACATACAATAAATATTTACTTCATTCTCTCGTGGAAACGCAACAGAGTTTCATAATTTCACATCATCTCCATTTATGGAGGAATCAAAACATAATTCAAGGCATCAAGCCATCATAATTCACATAAGCATATGTTATCAAGTCTCACATCTACAAAACACCATATACACGAATAAGGATTATATACATCATAATCCAAATACAAAATAATCGAGTTGAACACTAAATAAATCCCCCCCATGTGTTACTACCAGAGCATCGACTCGACTCTAATCAAAATAAAACAGATTGCAATCCAATGCATCCGTTAGCTAGCGCCTCGCGCTACCGTCCTCGGTACCTGCACAATGCCATCAAAAGCATTGGCCAACAAAAGGGTAAGAATTCCAATAATCATATAACATGTAATTTTAAGTAAATGAAATGGCAATAAATAAAGCAATACATAATGATCATGTTCATTTATCACCTGTAGCATCCTTACTCAAGGAATCCATTTCCAACACATTAACCATGTAAACCGATTATCCGAATACTCACATCCTTGGCACATAACCATAATTCAAACAACAACAATATTGGCACATAATCAAACACATCAACACACATACATATCATGCACAATTATACATGTGACTCACAACAAGACTCAACGTATGCAAATGCGGTACCGACTCGTGGACCCAAGGTTCCACCACCTATGTTTCCATTCCAGATCAAGGTCACTACGTCTTTTCCCACAATAGGGTCACCGTCTAGATATTGTGGACCCAATGTTCCACCACCTATGTTTCCCTTCCGGATCAAGGTCACTACGTCTTTTCCCATAATAGGGTCACCGTCTAGATATTATGGACACAATGTTCCACCACCTATGTTTCCCTTCCGGATCAAGGTCACTACGTCTTTTCCCATAATAGGGTCACCGTCTAGATATTGTGGACCCAATGTTCCACCACCTATGTTTCCCTTCCGGATCAAGGTCACTACGTCTTTTCCCATAATAGGGTCACCGTCTAGATATTGTGGACCCAAAGTTCCACCGTCTTTGTTTCAAGACCACCATGCCATGCAATGTACAATATAACCAATGCATGCAATTAAGACTCACAACAATCTTAACATACACATGCCATTAAATCCAACCAATGGAACATCAACTATTGTACATGCATGCATACATATAATTTATCAATCTCAACGTCAAGTAAAATGTATACAAACGAGATTACTTACTCAACCAAAACATAAACCATCAACTATCAACAATTCCAAATCGGAAAGTATATTTCGACAATATCAATATGATCATCACATCATCATGTACAAGGACATATATCATCATTATCAACAAAAATCATTTAGTCATGAACAATTCATCACAAGCCTCCCATATCATCATGTAGCATCATCATTTTCATACAAACATGCATATTAAACATAAGCATACATGTTGTCATACCCAATCATTCAAACCATATCAAAACATAATGCATTTTGCATTTGATGTATAACTCACAAGATCATTCATTTAGTACACCAAACATCACCAAACACTTCACTAAAATACATAACAATCAAATTCACCTATAAACATAAACACTTTCTCCAATAATCACTTATTAAAATAAGCTCTTAAATCCACCTAATTCCTCATAATCATATAGAAAATTTCACTAGCTTTCCAACGCATCAAACGGCGCCTAAATCGGAGTTACGGTTCAAAAGTTATGGCCGAAATGATTTTTGGGAAAAACCTACCCGAGCATCAACACGGGTGCCCGTGTGCATCAACACGGCCCGTGTTGATGACTCTGCAACACCATTTTTCACGTTTTTATGCTTCCCAAAATCACCCCAATCCATTCCTAATCATCCCCAAACATCCTAAAACCATCTAAATCGAATTCCTACCATATAGCAATGATCTAAGGCATACAATAGGATCAATACCACATCAAAACACCAATCAATTCCATTCATCTCATGCCATCATTTCCTCATTTCTATGGTTTTGCAAAATAGGGCACAAATGGGGTTTCCACCAAAACCCACATTTCATGGTTCTTATTTCATCCTAACTAATACCCATTCATGTTTCATCATCACAACAACCATGGCATCAAGAATCCATCATCCCTACAAACCCTAACTCATATAGAATGTATCACAACTTTATTCATAGTAAAAGAATGACCAAACCCCTTACCTCAAAGTGTTCTTGCAAAGCTTCATGATCTTTTACCCAATCCAAACCCTAGCCTTTGATGTTCTTGTTTCTTCCTCTTCTCCAAGGCTCTCCTTCTCTTTCTCTTCTTCTTCTTCTCTCTTTTCCTCTTTTCTTTCTTTCTACCTCTTACCAACTATTCTTTCTCTATTTTATAAAACAAACTTTTCTACTACTAACTTCTATCCCTCCAACTTTCTATAATTCTAATTTGGCCCCAACATAATTAATTCAAATTATAGCCCAAGATAGTAATAAATATCAATTAGTCATATTAATTCAATTATACCAATTAATCAAACAAAGCCAAATATTATTACACACCAAATTAATCTTATTCAAAATAATATTTCAACAATATAAATATATTTATTTCATATAATCGAATTAATATTTTAATCGATATCAAATGAATATATTTCTCAAAATAGATATAATTTGATAATTTTGGAAATTAATAATATAAATATTATTTAATCAAATCGGGGTGTTACATCGTTGGGCTCCTAAGATCATGGCACTTACTCACTTGGATATTGATTGGTATCATCGAGCTTACCAGGATATGGAGATTATTGACAGTTGTGGTAGTTTCCCCAATGTACCTCTTCTTGGTACAAAGGGAGGAATTAGCTATAACCCTGTTCTTGCACGGCGACTGATAACGAGAAATCGTATCATATATTTACTATGAAATTAAACCGCTTTATATCGTATTGACCCGATTAACTCCCGAATACTCCGAGTTTTGTATGATTTTATGCAGGTACAACATATCTTAGCTCAAACTAGAAAGAAACATGAAATGTACAAGATTGCGGCCAAGACCAGAAGAGAAAAGATAAATCTGTCAAAAATCCAAAATTTGTTGCTATTACGGTTGTCACACCCTTGCCACGACCGTAAGACACTTTAGAAGCGTGTTACGACCGTCATGCATTGACCACGACCGTAACACGCTATTTCATGGAATCTGCACGTAACACACCAACCACGACCGTAACAAGCATTTTATTAGTTATTTTGAACGTGCAGTATGTGGTCAAGTAACGAAGCATGCATGTGTGCCTTATTTTTCTCCAACGACCAAGACCACCTTCTCCTTATTTTTCTCAGCAAGCCAAGAATCTAGCAACGTGAAATATAATCCCAATTGTATTCATTCTCTATAAATAGCTTGGACTTCAAAGAAGAAATTACAGAGTTCAGTTCAGAAAATTCTTGCAGAAGCTCTGCCGATTTAAAACCCGATTCTATTTTCCGATTTTATTTTGTTCTTGTTATTCCCTTTCCTTTCAGAACCTTTAATAGCATTTCCAACATCAAGAAATTGCTATTGTAGTTAGGATTTCTTTCAAACCTCAGCATTTTGTTTATTTAATTTTCATTCCGACGTTCCGATCTTACCGGCTTGTGGGAGAAGGATCTAGGATACTATTGCTTTTCAGGTTTTTATCGTATTCAATATAATTGCAATTTATTTATGTTAAATTTCTGTTCTTTATTTATAATGCATGTGTTATTGTTTTCTGATTTTATTTCCCGCATTTTAAATCCGAGCATTATGAGTAGCTAAATACCCGTAGTCGGGGTGTGATGAAATAACCGAATGAATTAATGTATTTCTAAGCTAAAACCTTAATTAACTTAATTTCTGGCCGTGACTTTTTATAATTAAAAATTAAGCTTTTTGTTACGAGAGTAAGGAAAGTAAAATAGGGAGAAATCAAGACCACGAGAGTGTGAGGTTTTAACCGGATAGCTAAAGTTAGGCATTCGATTTAAATACAGCGAGAGCGCTTTAAAACGAATTAGATTTATTTAGTTTTCAAAAAGATGCTTTCTAAACACTTATGGGCTAGCGAGAGCAGACATTTGGCTTTAGGAGTATGATCCGAGGTAAGACCACGAGAGTGTGAATCGAGGGTTTTTAAACTGATAAGTACTACAGAACAATTTAAGTTAAATATTTTTATATGCTTAGGTACAATTTAATTCGTATAGGTTCAAAACATTACACTCCGACCACTTTAATATTATAATTCTTTTAATTGAATTTAGTTTCTCCTTTAGTTTTAAACTTCTAAAAACCAAACGTGACAATTTCCACCTTAGCTAAACTAACCTGTTTCATAACACTAGAGTGATTACGAAGTCCCTGTGGGTTCGACATCTTTTTATTACTACCGCGATAGACTGTGCACTTGCAGTTAAGATACCGTTAGACACATTAGGTCAATCGCACATCAAGTTTTTGGCGCCGTTGCCGGGGATTTTAGTTTAGTCACTAGTGTATTCTAAAAACAACGCTGTCTAGACTAGGGCAACTTTTTATATTTCCCTCTGTTGTATGCCAAACACTCGTTCTCGAAGCGAGCCTTTGCATCTACAAATTAACAATATCGAGCGTTACTTAAGATTAAGACGCCGAATTCAAGAATACCAATCTCTCAACAATCTTCCTCCGACTAAAATTCCTGATATCCCGTTACCAGAATTTATCAAAGAATCGACAATGGATGACGTACCAAATCCGCCTCGCGCTCTTAAGGACTACGCAGTTCCTTCGCAAGCGGAACCTCACAACAGCATTGCCGCTCCTGCTATTGCTCGAAACGATTTCGAGCTAAAACCTTCACTTTTATCTGCCGTTCAGCAGAACCAATTTTCTGGATCTCCTACTGACGACCCTAACCTACATCTGTCAGTGTTTGTGCAGTACGCAGACACTGTAAAAGCGAATGGTGTAAACCCCGAGGTGATACGATTGCGCCTATTTCCTTTTTCTTTAAGAGACAAAGCCTGAGCCTGGCTCCAATCTCTTCCTTCAAATTCAATCACCACATGGGATGAATTGAAGAAAGTCTTCTTGGCTAGATATTTCCCACCAAGCAAAACTGCTATGCTTAGAGCTAACATCAATGGTTTTAGACAAAAAGATAACGAATCACTTTTTGAAGCATGAGAACGTTACAAGGATATGATTACACTCTGTCCTCATCATGGTTTAGAAGAATGGCTAATCATTCATACGTTTTATAACGGTCTCTTGTATAACACAAGATTGACTATAGACGCCGCTGCTGGTGGCGCACTGATGGATAAACCATATGCCGAAGCAAATCAACTTATCGAAAGTATGGCCCAGAACCACTATCAATGGGGAAGCGAAAGAGCTAATGTGGAGAAATCCCAAACCAAAGGTGGAATGTCTGAAGTGAATAATCTGGACCAAGTTATTGCTAAAGTGGAAGCTCTTACCCAAAAGTTAGAAAACCTTACCACTACTCCTGCAGCTACCGTAGCTGCAGTTGTCCAAACTTGCGATCTATGTGGTCTTCAATCACATCCTGCTCCAGAATGCCTACTTCTAACGGGAGTTCCAGTTGAACAAGCAAATTACGTACAAGGGAACCCTTATAGCAATACCTATAACCCTGGTTGGAAAAATCATCCGAATTTTTCATACAAAAGTAACAACGCGTTATACGCACCTGGACAAGCTCCTGCCACACCACCCGGTTATCCAAAAGCTATCCCAAACCATCCCGGTAATGGACCTAATACTCCTAGGAAATCTAACCTAGAAATCATGATAGAACACTTCATTGCTTCCCAAGCTCAGACTAATAAAGACGTTATAAATCAGAATTTACAGACTAATGAGCAGATAAAACAATTAACTAGCAAAGTTGATGCTTTAGCCACCCATAACAAGATGCTTGAGACGCAAATTTCACAGGTAGCTCAACAACAAGCACCTACTGCAGCACCGGCTGGAATTTTTCCTGGTCAACCACAACCCAACCCAAAAGGACATGCTAATGCTGTGATACTGAGAAGTGGAAAAGAACTCAACAGACCTGTTGACCCAAGACTAGAAAGTCTAGCCATGTACCAAAAACAGAGCGAGCCGACTGAAAAAGCCAATGAACCTAAAGAAAAATAAAAGGAAAACAAAACTCAAGAGGCAGTGGAGCAAGAGAAGCCTTATGTACCTCCACCGCCTTATAAACCACCAATTCTGTATCCTCAGAGACTTACAAATTCCAAAACGATGGGCCAATTCAAGAAATTCGTTGAACTTCTGAAACAACTCAATATCACAATACCTTTTACAGAAGCCATCACTCAGATGCCCTCGTACGCTAAATTTCTCAAGGAAATTCTATCTAACAAGAAAAAGATAGAAGATAACGGAACAGTTACACTCACTGCCGAGTGTAGCGCGATCATTCAAAACAATATGCCTCCTAAGTTAAAAGACCCAGGTAGTTTCTCTATACCTTGTAATATTGGAAAGTTTGTCATAGACAAAGCTCTATGTGACTTAGGAGCAAGTATTAGCGTCATGCCCCTATCTATCTGCAAAAAGCTAGAGATGGGAGAACTCAGACCCACGAAAATGTCCGTTCAATTAGCTGACCGATCAGTTAAATACCATGTAGGTATACTGGAAAATGTTCCAGTTAGAATAGGTCAATTCTATATCCCAACCGATTTCATCATCATGGACATAACCGAGGACTCAGTTACCCCTATCATATTAGGAAGACCCTTCCAAGCCACCGCCGGAGCTATAATTGATGTAAAGAAGGGAAAACTAACATTCGAAGTTGGAGAAGAAAAAGTGGAATTCATCCTTACTCAATTCTTACAAGCACCAGCCATGAACGACACATGCTATCTTCTAGATGTCATAGACGGGTGCGTAAGAGAGATGGAAGCAGAACAGATGAAATATTCTAAGATAATGGAAATCCAAACCCCTCCAATATTCGAAAACGATGACAGTCTAACCGAAAGCTTAGCACTCACGCCCGATCATATGCCATGCCCGAAGAACCCCAGTGTAGAATTGAAAATCTTACCTAAGAATCTAAGATACGAATTCCTTGATACCGAACACACGCGACCAGTAATAGTAAACGCCAACTTAGGAAAGCTCGAAACTGAAAAACTTTTAGACGTCCTAAGGAGGTACCCAACCGCACTAGGTTATAACATATCCGATTTGAAAGGAATATATCCTTCAATTTGTATGCACCGTATTATGCTAGAAGAGAATTGTAAAACCTCTAGAGAACCTCAAAGAAGGATTAACCCGATTCTTAGCACTGTAGTCAGAGATGAAATTACAAAGCTTATGGAAGTTGGAATCATATACCCGATCTCTGATAGTAAGTGGGTGAGCCCAGTACACGTGGTGCCCAAGAAAGGAGGTATCACCGTTGTTAAGAACGCAAAAGGCGAACCAATAACACAAAGAGTAGTCAATGGACATAGAGTGTGTATAAATTATAGAAAACTAAACAAAGCCACTCGTAAAGACCATTTTCCTCTACCCTTCATAGACCAAATGCTAGAACGGTTAGCCAAACATTCATATTTCTGCTATCTAGACGGTTACTCCGGATTCTTTCAAATTCCCATTCACCCTGACGATCAAGAAAAGACTACTTTCACGTGTCCGTATGGAACATTCGCATATAGACGAATGCCTTTCGGATTGTGTAATGCCCCAACGACCTTCCAACGATGTATGATGTTAATCTTTGCAGATTTTATAGACAACATCATGGAAGTGTTCATGGATGATTTCTCAGTGTGCGGGGAAAGTTTCGAAGGATGCCTATCAAACCTAGAGAAAGTCTTAGAAAGATGTGTAAAAGTAAACCTGGTGCTCAATTGGGAAAAATGCCATTTCATGGTCAGAGAAGGAATCGTACTAGGACATGTCATATCCAATAAAGGGATTGAAGTTGACAAATCCAAAATAGAAGTCATAAAAGAACTTCGACCACCTAAGACCGTTAGAGAAATACGAAGCTTTTTAGGACACGCCGGTTTTTACCGGCGATTCATTAAAGATTTCTCAAAAATTACTAAACCACTTACCGGTCTGTTAATGAAAGACGTTGAGTTCGTATTCGACGATGATTGTCATAAAGCGTTTGAAACTCTAAAATCAGCCCTTATCACCGACCAATCATGCAACCACCTGATTGGAATTTACCCTTCGAAATCATGTGCGACGCGAGTGATTACGCCGTAGGCGCAGTTCTTAGACAAAGGAAGGACAAGAAACTACACGCCATTTACTATGCTAGTAGAACGCTAGACCCAACCCAAATGAACTACGCCACGACTGAGAAAGAGCTGTTAGCAGTCATCTTCGCGCTTGACAAATTCCGTTCCTATCTAGTAGGAGCGAAAATCATCATCTACACGGACCACGCTGCTATAAGATATCTATTAAATAAGAAAGATGCAAAACCAAGGATCCTCAGATGGATCCTACTTTTGCAAGAATTTGACTTAGAGATTAAGGATAAAAAAGGGACCGAAAACATCGTAGCGGATCACTTGTCAAGATTGGAAGATATAAAACCCGAACAAGTGCCGATTAACAACGATTTTCCATATGAACAACTGATAGCCCAAATAAGGAGCGACCTGGCTCAGTTAAACCTAAACGAACCAAAACCCAAGGAAGCCGTAAAAGCAATCCATGCAACCATGGGACTGCCATGGTATGCCGACATAGTTAACTATCTAGCTGCAAACGCGCTCCCACCAGACCTTACCTACCAATAGAAAAAGAAATTCTTCCACGATCTCAAATACTACTATTGGGACGAACCCTTACTGTTTAAAAGAGGACCAGACGGAATCTTCCTTCGATGCATACCCGAAGAAGAGATAGAAGATGTCATTTCCCACTGTCATTCATCTCCTTACGGGGGACACGCAAGCACTTCCAAAACTTGTGCAAAGATTTTACAAGCCGGCCTATTCTGTCCTAATCTATGGAAAGATGTCCACATCGCTGTTAGAAATTACGATCCGTGTCAACGCACCGGTAATATTTCAAGACGCGATGAAATGCCTCAAAGAGGAATCCTAGAGGTAGAAATCTTCGACGTATGGGGAATCGATTTCATGGGACCCTTCCCATCTTCTTTTGGAAACAAATATATACTCGTCGCGGTCGATTATGTTTCAAAATGGATCGAGGCCATAGCCTCTCCTACAAATGACACACGAGTGGTAATCAAACTCTTTAGAAACATAATCTTTCCAAGATTCGGTATACCGAGACTCGTCATTAGTGACGGTGGCTCCCATTTCATCTCAAAGATATTCGACAAATTACTATTTAAGTATGGAGTGAAACATCGTATAGCGACACCATACCACCCACAAACCAGTGGACAAGTCGAAGTCTCAAACAGAGAAATTAAGCAGATCTTAGAAAAAACTGTAGCCACATCCAGGAAAGATTGGTCATCAAAGCTCAACGAAGCTTTATGGGCCTATAGGACGGCCTACAAGACCCCTATAGGAACTACACCCTTCAAGCTCGTATACGGAAAATCCTGTCACCTCCCAGTTGAATTAGAACACAAAGCGTATTGGGCAATTAAAACGCTCAAAATGAACTACACTGCTGTGGGAGAAAAACGAGTCCTGGATTTAAATGAATTAGAAGAATTAAGATTAGATTCTTATGAGAATGCTAAAATATACAAAGAGAGAACTAAAAAATGGCATGATAAGCGTTTATCTAGGAAAGAATTTAGTGTGGGAGATGTCGTACTATTATTTAACTCAAGACTTAGGCTCTTCCCTGGTAAATTAAAATATAGATGGTCAGGTCCGTATGAAATTACAAAAGTGTTCCCTAGCGGAGCAATAGAAATTATGGGTATAAATACTGACCCGTTTACAGTAAACGGGCAGAGGTTAAAACAATATAATAACATTGAAAATAGAGACTATACGAATAGTCTAAGACTTTTAGAATTGCCCAATATTTCACCCGAATAATCTGCTGCTAGGCACTATGTCAGGCTTTTGACGTTAAAAGCAGCGCTTAGTGGGAGGCAACCCACTTATTTGTTAATTGTTATTTGTTTCTATTTATTTATTTATTATACTTTTCGTTTTTGCATTTATTCCTATTTAAGTTTTATTTTTCATTTTCTTTCTTTCTTTCTAGTTTTATATTTCCTTTTGTTTTGTTTCTAGGAAGTTTCCCATTTTCGCATATTTTCAATTTCGTTTTAATTTGGAAAAAATTTACTTTTATGTAGTTTTTGAATTTTTGGTGTTGAACAAGCAAATTTATGGAATCAAAGTTTCAGTTATTTAGTATTCATTTGCTAGTTTCATCTATGCCAATTATAATGCTATTCATAAAATTGCGAGCTTCACTCTGATCGATTGATGTTTTGATGTTTTGGAATATATATATTTGCATTTGCTTGGTATAACACTGAATGTATACTGCTATTGAAATGCCTCTGTGTAAAGATAGGATGTTGCAGAATTGGTACATAACTGTCTGCTAAAAATTACATATTTTGCTTCTGTTACGACCGTCATGCCTGTGTTACGACCGTAACACAGGTTATATCAGTAACCCCTATAGCAGACAGAAGCTCTTCTTCTTCAACCTTTCCCTCTTCCTCCACTACTTCAAAACCGTCCCACCACCTCCATCAATCCCCATTCACACCACTTAACTCACCATTATTCTCCACTAATTTTCAAACTTCCCATTACTTTCCCTCATTATATATACATCTCATAAACCGTATCCCTCACCAATTCCAACCCACAACCCACTCCCTCTAACACTATGGCATGCAAAAATGGCAAACGTAAACCAGCAAATTCTAGGCATCCACTTACACGATGGTGAACAAGGTGAAACCCAACGCACGAAGTTCTTGAAGTTTCAACACCGAGGCCTCCATCCCACTAGGTACGTCAACATTGACTGCCTCAGAGACCTTGGATTGCTTCAATGTGTCCAACATCTCCTGCAAAATATCAACCTTTGGACCCTCTGTAGCCAGCCCCAACCCACGTACGAGAATCTCACTCTCGAGTTCCTCAGTTCCTTCTGCTACATCACTCCTAATGGTCCAACAAATCAACTTACTGGTGCGGTAAGGTTTCACATTTTCGGAACCGAATACGACTTCTCTCAGAATGCATTCGGTCGATTACTTGACTTCTGTACTGATGAAGGCGCTCACCTCCGTGTTCCTGACACCTTCCATGAGGAATCCTTTAATCTATGGCATAACCTGACCAGCAACCGTGCTAGCTCCTACGATCACCTCAATGCCACACAAATTCATAACCCCTCCATTCGCTATTTCCATCGCATCCTGTGCAACACCATTTTCGCAAGGGACGGTAACCATAAGCTCAACTCCAAAGAGCTATTCTTCATGCACTACGCGTTCACCGATCAGAAAATCAACGCCGCACCCTTCCCCTTTGCCCATATTCATTCCATTTGCACTCGAGGCGGCAAACCTTTCTACTTCGGAGGGCTTGTCACTTCTATTGCCTTGGCTTTGAATCATGGTGACACCCTTGCCCATCTGCCCTCCAGAGCACCGGTTTTGCTCACCTTGGACCATTGCAAATCTGCTCATCTCATTCATGAGCGGGACGACGGCAAGTTCAATCCAGTGATCCGGAACGTTGTTTATTCTAACATTGTTCTGCCTTGCAGGGACCGTATCGATCCACAAAACCGAGCCAATTGGCTATTTGATGCCCCTAACGGCCATGCTCCCGTGCACGATGACCAGCCGGATGCTCCAACTGACGAGATCCAGGAGGAATTGGACCGCGAAGCACCTGCTCCCGACATTCCTGAGTCCTCTTCTGCACCACCTACTTTCACTATGAAGGACATCCTCAGAGCCCTCCATCAGCAAAATCAGATGGGTGTAGCTCTTGAATGGAAGCATCAAGAGCAGTATGACACTCTATATGTACAAAACGTCCAAATTCTGAGCGGCCAGCGCAACGTCAACGAGAAGCTGGACGAGGTTTTATCTGAGCTTAACGCCTTACAGATGGAAGTAACCGCTCTTGGCTCGCATGATACCGACCTTGAAGCCACACCTACCCGACGCTCCCGCACCCGAAGCAGAGGCAGAGGCCACCAGTAGTTTTCTTTTGTTTTTGTTTCTATATTTCATTCATTTCCATTTCCGTACCGTTTTTCTATTTGTAATCATTCCTACCATATATCATGACATTGCGACAATGTCTGATATAGTGTGGGAGAGGCACTATGCTTTTTATTCCGCATTTTCTTCATGTTGCAAATTCTAGTAATTTTATGGTAATTTTATGATATTTTCAAGTTTTTCAAGTTTTCCCCGTATTATAAGCCATACCAAAAAAATTCTCTGTTCACATAGCTCGACATACCTACCTTAAACGGAAACCTAGTTAGGAAGACGAGAACGAGTAAACAAAATCAATACAAATATGACACTGTAAACATCCTGCTTATGCAACCCGTCTAAACAAAACGTTATACGTACACCTCGATTTTTAAGTTATGAAGTAACCCCTAGTAGTTTATACTAGCAGTCAGCACCGTCTGGACACAAACCACGTGGGGAGCCGATGAATATAAGTATTTGATGCCTAATCAATGAAACACCCTTCTCATCTCGATGCTAAGCAAAGAAAATATTGTGCCAAAAGACAAAGATCGCATACAAGACATAAGTATAAGAGAAGAAGTCCATTGTTGGTTGGTTCAGAGGTATCTGGTTCTGAACTTGGTAGGGCGTGCTACGGCTCGATCCCCCGCAACCTCCGATTTGGAAAAATATAGGGTAACCACATCCGTGTACCAGACCCCGTGACAAAAATAGGATCAAAGTCACTAACCGGCTACTCCACTACGTGCGTGCAAAGATAAAGGGCTTAATGTGATTGCGCCAGAATGAAACCGGGCGAAAAAGCACGAGAGGATCGAGGTCGAAATGTGACGAAACGATTAAGCAGTTTGTTAAAGTGGAAATACGCGACTCAATTGTGTCATTGGCGTATCACTGACGTTTTACTCAAGTACCGGCCGACTGACGATTGGTTTTATGTGTTTTATCTCGAAAATCAAAGGTATGTCGTGCATGTGCGCCTGAAGAACACTTGTCCGATTTTTACGACTATTTGCTTGAGGACAAGCAAAGGTTTAAGTATGGAAGGATTTGATAACGATAAATTGTATCATATATTTACTATGAAATTAAACCGCTTTATATCGTATTGACCCGATTAACTCCCGAATACTCTGAGTTTTGTATGATTTTATGCAGGTACAACATATCTTAGCTCAAACTAGAAAGAAACATGAAATGTACAAGATTGCGGCCAAGACCAGAAGAGAAAAGATAAATCTGTCAAAAATCCAAAATTTGCTTCTATTACGGTCGTCCCACCCTTGCCACGACCATAAGACACTTCAGAAGCGTGTTACGACCGTCATGCATTAGCCACGACCGTAACACGCTATTTCATGGAATCTGCACGTAACACACCAGCCACAACCGTAACAAGAATTTTATTAATTATTTTGAACGTGCAGTACGTGGTTGTGATCGGTGGAAATAGAACTGACTATTTAGAATGCTGGTTCGCGAAATGTCGTGGTAAGCAAGAGTCACCACCATCTTTTATGTTCTCCAACATGGAAAGGACAAAAGCACAACAAAATTCCTTTTCGAGATGTTTCTCGGTTCGGGAGGTAGATTTATAGAAAGGGAAGGTGTTAGCACCCTTTCTATCCGTGGTTATCCATGGGCTCTTAGGTACTTGCTCACTATGTTTTCAAAAGTTGTTTGCTTTTCAAGTGTGTGTGGGTTTTGAAAAAAGTTTCATTTTGAAAACTTCTAGGTAACTCTTGTATCAGTCCTCAAGAGTGTATGACGTATTTGTTTGAAAACTTTTTGAAAGTGTAGGTGCGAAAAGTTGTTTTTGTTTTTGAAAGAGCAAGTACCCAGGAGAAATCTACCTACTCTAAGGAATTAGGCTGTGTAAGAGTCCTTTAGACAGTACTATCCCACTATTGAGAAGTAGGTAGCACCGTCGTTGGAGTTATTCGGGTCAATTCGATTATTAGGGACATGTGTGGTCACCAAAGCAATAGTAGGACGCCTTAGCGGTAACCCTAATGTCCTAGATCCTTTTTATCCGAGGCAACCGTTTCAAGGCAACTGGATCTTTAGACAGGAGGGCGACCTCTAAAACACCCTATACTTAACGACCACGTCGAGGCAACCAGTGAGGCGTACCCTAGGAGTGGCATATGCATGTGTGTTATTTCGATTCATATTATCTTTGAACATGCATCTTTGTGAGCTACGGATTGATTTTATTTTTCATACAAGTCTTGTCATGCATAATTATAGTTTAATAATTTGCGGGAAATAAAGTGCGGAAAGGTAAATCTACGCTATTACAAGGCGCGGGTATATACATCGCCAAAAACATAACCCGTTTGGAAAATAAATGCGAGAAAGTAAAAGAAAGCGATAAAAGACCTAATTAACTATTACATCCTCGGAAACAGTTACATCAATATAATCAAAAGGAATTAAAGCGCGAAAGAAATTAAATCGGGAACGTCTTAGGGTTTTGACCCTTTTTGAGAAAAGAAAGTAATTTGTCCCTTTTTTGCAATTAATTAAATATTAAACCTAAACCTAATTAATTAATTAATTACAAGAAAAAATATTTTTGTGTTTTTTATGTTTTTTTATGTAAAAAAAAAAAAATTAAAATTATCAAAACCCTAATTCTAGGCTATTTTTATTTATTGTGAAAAAGATTAAAGTTGATCTAATTAAACTAAATTAATTAATTTACATTTATTTACAAAATAATAATTAAAGTGAAATTAATAATTAATAAAAATAAATAATATTTTAAGTTTCTAATTTTATTATGAAAAATAATTTATGAATTAATTAAATAATAGTAATAATAATTATTAAAAGGAAATAAAAATGAAAGAAAATAAAAATAAAAAAAAGATAGAAACCAGGGGGGTGTTGGACCCTTAGGAGGTTTTGTTAGCAAATTTCCAGCCCATTAAGCTTAAGCCTTTGTTGACTTTCCTGAGTTGTCCAGGTACGCATTGACTGGGAACACCATGGTCAACTTCTCAGGGCCATTGGATTTGTGGCTGTGGACACATGGCACGTGGATGTTTGAGTCCATGGTGGAACGCCTTGGAGTATCCTGCACATGAACATGTTGGAAAAAACAGGAATAATTATTTGGGTGGACCTGGGAATCGAACCCAGGTCCCAATAGTCACATGCCAGCACATTTACCACTGAACCACTTGCCTGCATTTGTTAGTATAATGATTATTGAAAATAATATATACAAACAATCACATGTGCTGTACAAACCAAATCGCGTGCGTATATTTAAATTAACCAATAGCCTGCCACCAGCTCATCGTCTTCTCCATTTACCTGAAACAAGATAAAGAGATAGCGGGGGTTTTTTAACCCCCACAATATAGGACGGCGAAAAATAACGACTAGGCCTACAGGCTATATAAATAGGGCGCGATAGTCTTGTTAGATTCGTCTGGTTCTCAGGATTACAACCATAGGCATGAGAAGTCTTAATTTTACTTGATGTGGAAAACCCCAATTTTGAGATTCAAGAACCCTAGAATTCGTTAATGGTATTTCTTGATTCTGGGCACCATAATGCAATTCACCTGTACCATTAGCTTCAGAAAGGTTCTAGCAATGCAAAGCACACAAAAAATCTTGTTAATGATGCATGAATAATGAATTACGATTATGAAAAAGATTGACAAACCGTGGGACTATTTCTTAGGATTCCTTGAGTGTTAGCGTGTGGTTTTGATCCCTACACGTTCCTAGGAGTGCTAGCAATGTATTAGAAACAAGAACAAGCTTTAAATCACGTTAAATTATGGAATTCAGTTTGGAGCTTTCTTTGATTTTTTTCAATATTGCATATGGCTTTTTGCAGCAGCTCTCACGTTCCAGGCATTAGGGTTGGCTTCAGTACATATAATGGAATGAAACTAGGGTAAATCTTGCACATGAAATCCCTTGCATTGATGTTCCAATAATTGATTGAAAATCAAATATTTTTCAATCGTTTTGATTGAGAAAACTTGCCAAACATGGAGATTTTGATGTCCTTGATTGATACACGAATTTTCCAGCTTGCCCTGAGTTTGTTTGCTTCACAAAAGATTGAAAAAATCACATCTTTGAATTTCCTACATTTTAAATTAATTAAATGAATTAAAATAAATTAAAAATCCAATTAATTAATAAAAATAAGAAAATAAATCAGTTTAGGCTTGATGGGTCGTGCATAGGCTTTGGACAAAGTTTCAAGAAGGAAATTGAGGCCAATTAGCAAAAATGATGTGTTTTGAGCAAAGTTGACTTTTGCAAATTCATGAAAATTTCCCAACTTCTCCAATGCATATCTTGCTCAATTTTGATTATATGAACATGTTCTTGGACATTTTGGAAAGGTATTGAAGTCCTCTAACCAATGCCTTTGGTCCCATGTCATTTGGATTTACCAATCTCAAGTTATGGTCTTTGACTTAAAGTGCATTTTTGTTGACTTTTGAAATTGACCTATAATGTAGAAATTGATAACTTTTTGTGAGAGCATTTCTTGGACTTAGAATGTGAAGGTGAGTTTTAGGAAATGTAATCCCCTTCAAAATGAGCATTGGATGGGATTTTTCTGATGAACCATGCAAAGGTTATGCCTTGGTCAAGTTACAGTTGACTTTTCAGCCGTCCAAAAATAGCAACTTTTGCATCTTTGATGATTTTTGGGCCATGCTTGTGGAATCATGATCAAGACTTGATCAAATGATGATTGTGGGCTCAAAATAAGATGTTGACCAAAAATTCTGACTTTTGACTGTGAAATGACCATTTTACCCCTACAGTTGATTGTGAAGCAAATGAAGCTTTTGACTGCAATTTGACCCTGTGAGTCTTGAGACTTGGCATGTAGATGCTTGACAATGTATATAGGCCTATGAGACTTGATTGAGCCATTGAAAACCTCAAATTCATTGAAGGAACCAAAACCCTAATTTTGACTGGCTTATGAGGGTGTTTGACTGTGCAATCTTTGAGAAGTCTTGAACCATTTGAAGATGATTCTTGCCAAACCTTGAGGAATATGGGAGGGAAAATTTTGGGGTACAACAGTTGCCCCTGTTCATTCTTCTTAGACCCGAGGATGTAGATTGGCTTGCGTGCCTTTCGTGATCCGAAGGTGGAAGATGATTGAACACTAGAGTGCCCAAATTTGCACTCGCATAGTGGAATATTAACAACGTGATGTCGGGAATGGGCTTACGGATGCCATTTGGAAAGATGATGGATAGGAGGATGGGCTTAAAGATGCCATCTGGAGATGTGACAGAACCTTATCGGGAATGGGCTTACAGATGCCATTTGGAGATATGATGGATAGTTGTGGAGATGGGCTTAAAGATGCCATCCGGGGGTGTCGATCGCGTAAGAGATTCCTTAGCAAGAACTTGCGTACTTGAGAAAGAAAGATAATTTCCTGGCCTGTTACAGGTGTTGATCTTCAGACTCTTTGCATAGATATGCCCTGGCTAGATACAGGTATCGAATCTCTAAACTCTTCATGCAGATATGCCCTGGCTAGATACAAGTATCGAATCTACAATCAATCACTCACAGATATGCCCTGGCTAGATACAGGAATCGAATCTGGAATTGGTCGTATACAGATATGCCCTGGCTGGATAAAGGTATCGAATCTCTAAACTCTTCATGCATATATGCCCTGGCTAGATACAGGTATCGAATCTACAATCAATCACTCACAGATATGCCCTGGCTAGATACAGGTATCAAATCTGGAATTAGTCGTCCACAGATATGCCCTGGCTGGATACAGGTATCGAATCTCTAAACTCTTCATGCAGATATGCCCTGGCTAGATACAGGTATCGAATATGGAATTAGTCGTCTACAGATATGCCCTGGCTAGATACAGGTATCGAATCTGAATTAGTCGTCCACAGATATGCCCTTGCTAGATACATGTATCGAATCTGGAACTTCAAAAGGCGATGGGTTGTCTCTACTGACGGGTTATCTCAGAACAATCTTTAGGGATCGATTTAACTGAACCAGGTTTTGTCTTTTTTGACAAGTTGTCTCTTCTAACGGGTTGTCCTCATAGATGGGTTGTCTTTAATGACGAGTTGTCTTTAATGACGGGTTGTCTTCAACGACGGGTTGTCTTCAACGACGGGTGTCTATAACGACGGGTGTCTATAATGACAGGTGTCTATAATGATGAGTGTCTATAATGACGGATGTCTATAATGACAGGTTGTATATAATGACAGATGTCTATAATGACAGGTTGTCTATAATGACGGGTGTCTATAATGACAGGTGTCTATAATGACGGGTGTCTATAATGACGGATGTCTATAATGAAAGGTTGTCTATAATGACGGATGTCTATAATGACAGGTTGTCTATAATGACAGATGTCTATAATGACAGATTGTCTATAATGACGGATGTCTATAATGACAGGTTGTCTATAATGACGGATGTCTATAATGACAGTTTGTCTATAATGACGGATGTCTATAATGACAGGTTGTCTATAATGACGGGTGTCTATAATGACGGATGTCTATAATGATAGGTTGTCTATAATGACGGGTTGTCTATAATGACGGGTGTCTATAATGACGGGTTGTCTTTAACGACGGGTGTCTATAATGACGGGTGTCTATAATGACGGGTGTCTATAATGACGGGTTTGCATCATAAAACCTTTTAAGAATTGATTTAACTGGATTTGTCTTCTTTGACTGGATTTGTCTTATTCGACTGGATTTGTCTTGTTTGACTTAAATTTTTCCTGAAAAGGCGAAACATTAGTTGCATGCAATGTCATGATATTTGAAATGCATGATGTCATGATGTTCTCAAAACGAGATCTTGTCGTATGCACTTTATCATGTATGTAAGCAGGATGTATGAAATGCGAAATGTCTACGAATGCATTTTCGTCTAGGAAAATAAATCCTTGACGAATGCCGGGAACTTGTTGAATCCTGGGCTGATGTTTGAAGAGTAGAGTTCTTCGTTTCCGCTGGGGATGATGATTGCAAGAATGAACCGGTAGGAGAAGATGACTCTGTTGGGGAACAAACTTGGTGAAGAGATTACTCTGCGGGGAATTACTCTGTGGGGAGAGATACTTCACTGAGGTTTTGATGATAACTCTGCTGGGGCATTCCAATGATAAGTTATGTTGGGGAATTTGATGAACTCCGCTGGGGGATAGGAAGAACTTCGCCGAGGACGATCTTTCTGTGGTAATTAGCTGAGGATAACCCAGTTATAGGCTTTGGTGGGGAATAACCTTTGAACATGGTCGGGGAGAGATGCATGTACTCTGCAGGTGATAAGCTTCCAGAATATACTGGGGATAAGCTTCCAGAATCTACTAGGGAGATGGTTCAACTCTCCGGGGGGAAACTTTTTGGACTGCACTGGGGAATGGCTCCACCGGGGTGTCTGTATTCCGCCGGGGAACAATCTTATATTTCCATCGAGGAATATTAAGACTGACGGGGATGCTTGCTTAGGAACATCTGTATACTCCACTGGGGAATATTGAGATCTTCTGGGGATATCCAACTTCCTTAAGGCTAACAGTAGACTAACTCTGCTTGGGGGAGAGTATTGTTGACTTGTTGGAGATACTGTGCCTTTTCGGGGCTTATGGGAGACCAACTCTGCTTGAGGAGAGTGTTGCTGGATCTTGCCCTACTCCATGGGGAGTGAAGGTATCTTGGTCACGTTCTTCAGCCAAACTTACCTTGGTACCTGGTGGCCAGAGCAGCTTGTACAGTTCGGACAATTCTTATTGCCCCAGCTTCTGCGGGAGAAGGTACCTGTGGAGGTGTTTGATAACTGCCGATTGACAAATCTTCTTCTGGTAGGAAAGTGACGAGATGACGGGACATAGTCGTACGCTGTGATCCCTAATTTTTTCCTGGACCGCCCTTTCGGGTTTTCAGTCCACCCGGATACCCTTTTTGCCCAAGCCGCCTTTTCAGGTTTTCGACTTGCCGGGTGTACAGATTTTTTTCATTTTTTGTCCCTTATTTTTGCCTAGGTGTGTCAACCTAGCGGGTCTTTGATTGTGCGTAGTATTTTTTAGACTATGTCCATGCTCTCAGAATGCAGGGAGTTGTCACTGTTAGTAGCATTGTGTTGCCATATTACCAGAATGATGTCTGATCGTGCAAGATTCGTTGCTAGAATTCCTGTCCAATGCCCCAAGTGACTCAGGCGGAGATTTTCCCTTGGCTGGTTGGCCTCCTTGAGAGATTCTCTGAATCTTGACTTAACTGCCCCAGATGATGGACAATGATCACGTCTGCCCCTTGATTGGAAGTGCTTTCGTTCATTATATATTCTTCGTGCGAATTTCTCTGCTGTTTGAACAAATAGTCATATGCAAGCAATGTTATTTTAAGAATGCAAAGCTTATGTCTGTCTTGAAGTTTTTTTTTTTGAAAATGCATTTTTCAGTAAAACAATCAAATTTTGTAAAATGTGATGTCAACTCAAGATTTTTACAGCGAGCCCTAAGGAGTCAGGATACCTTCGTAACAATATGCTTTCGAACTAACCCATGCTTCAGCTAGGACTTTTAAGGGTTATCACGTGGCCTGGTTCACGGTTTAAGAAACAAAGGATAAAGGCTCAAAGTATTTATACCCACCCGTTCTTCATGATGTCCTTCAATCCTAAACTCAGCTGATCGTGCATTTAGATCCTGTTTGAATCTTCGCTTTGATATACCAGTGATGGTTCAGATGCTGACAGTTTATTTTGAATAGGCAGTCATTTTTTTGTTGAGGGTTTGTAGGGCCTCTTTCTTTTTGATTTCGTTATCCCTGCCTTTTGCCTGAACTCTTTCCTTTTTTGGAATTACAGTCAGCGGGATGCCCCTGTTTTGTAAGTCTCCTTCATAGGTTTTGACTTATTGGGTTTTTTATTTTGAGAGGTAATGACTGCCTGTTTTTATGATTATTCAGAAACATCACTGTCTTTTGTTTTGGAAGGACTCTTTTGATGCTGTTCATTGTGCACCTGGATCAACTGAGAGAACTACCCTTCCCCAGGTTATAACTAAGGGTTTTAATTTTTGTGAAAAGAAAAAACTCCTACTTCTTTGGCTCGAAGGGGTTGGCGAGGGATTATCTTCCTTATAACTCCAGTGTTTAGGAATTGAAACAATGCTTGTACCTCATCAGCGGGGTCTGTTCAAAAGCATACTGTAAAGATCGTGGTATCGTTTTCGTCATCCTCCCTCAAGAGGCTTAGAATTATTAATCAAGAGTTGAACATCACAAAAAATGAGAGTAGTTTGAATATAGCGAATGCGAATATATTGATTCAAAACAGACATATGCGATGCATTGATAAAGTAATAAAGTTTGCTATGACAATAATTTTTTGAACAATCAAAGAAAAATACAACTTGAACATTCGAATGAACAAAAGTTTTTTCAATCCTAGCCATGTTTTGGCAAGGGAGCAGTGATCACATTGGGAGCCTCGGGCACTTCGAACTGGACCTCCTTTGCATCGATTAGGTCCTGAACCTTGTTCCTTAAAGTCCAACAATCATCTGTAGCATGCCCCGGGCTGTCAGAATGATAAGCGTAGCGGGCGTTGGGGTTATACCTTGAAGGTGTCTTGTTGGGATTCTTAGGAGGGTCCTTTAGAGTTACCAGATTGGTCTCCAGCAACTGTGGCAATATCTGGGACAAGGTCATGCTGAGGGGAGTAAATTGCCTTCTAGGTCTCTCTTCCCTTTGTTGGTTGCGATGTTGAGGAGCATTGGCCGGTTTTGAAATAACTACCGCGTTGGCATCTTGGCGGTGTTCGGACCTATCCTGCCCTCTTGAACCATAGACAACACTAGATTCTTTCTTGGATGGTTTCTTCTTAGTGTTCGAGGAGTCACCCTTTTGTATCTTCCCAGACTTGATACCAGCTTCTATCCTCTCGCCAGTCAAGATTAGATCTGTAAACCCAGCAGAAGAATTCCCAATCAGATGGTTGAAGAACGGACCAGACAGGGTCCCCAAGAATATGTCGACAAGTTCCCGATCAGTTAAGGGTGGCTGCACCCTTCCAGCAAGGTCTCTCCACTTTTGCGCATACTCCTTGAATCCTTCACCCGTCCCTAGTGACATACCCTAGAGTTGGGTACACGTAGGAGCGAGGTCGGAATTGTACTGATACTGCTTATAAAATGCAGTAGCCAAGTCCTTCCAGTTACAAATGCTGGCTCCATCTAGCTGATAGAACCATTCAAGTTGAGTCCCTGAAAGACTATCCTGGAAGAAATGGATCCATAAATTCTTGTCAGCAGTGTACGGTTGGATCTTCCTCACATACAACCGGAGGTGCAGTTTAGGACAAGAAGCTCCGTCGTACTTTGCAAAGGCGGGTGCCTTGAATTTGTGGGGAATCACTACCCCAGAAGACAGACCTAGATCTTCGAAGTCCAGGCCGGGCACTTTCTGTATCTCCATAGCACTTAAACGGTCCTCCAGCTGTTTGTACTTATCCTCAGTAGGAGGATACTGTTCATCATTGTAATCGGTCTAGCTGTCGGAGACCACGGGACTAGGGACCCTTCTCTCTCGGGGACTGTCTTTGCCCACAGATGAGGTAGTCAGCTCAGCCTCATTCTGTAGTCCATTCCCAGATCTGCGTCTAGTGTTGAACAATACAGTCCTCTTCTTCTTCTTCTTCTTCTTCTCTTTCAGAATCAAAGTTTTCAAGTCCTGTTGACCCTGGGCTAGGCTCATAACCAACTCCTGGAACTGGGCATTATGGGCCTGGAGGGCCTGGATAGCTTGTTCAGTGGATGGTGCAGGATTCATGCTGATTGCTGAAATAAACAGCGAAGAAGATAAGTGACCTGTAAAAGGGGTACCTGTAATGCAATGATATGTATGATATGCATGCAATGTTTTCAAGGATCTCGCGGGGTAAACAGAGAAATTTGTTAGAAGTTGAATACGGTAGCTTGATTGAAGGAACTTCATGTTGTTGAGAGTCCTTCTTCAAGAGTCAAGGCTCACCATATCTAGTGGGCCATAGCCCCTGACAACCTTGGCTAGAGGAAAATAAATCCCCTTTGCCCCTTGCTAGACATTTGGTTCATCATGACCTGCATCATAAACCCTTGAGATCCTTGAAATGGGTTAGTCCTTATGCAGGATGCATGCAATGGTATGATGTTATGCTATGCATGGAGTGATGTAAGTAGGCCCTGTAATGAGTCCCAATTAAGGACTGTAAACAAAATCTGCAAGGAACTCGTGTTGTTAGATAACAAGTATGCAAGTAGTTCAAGTATGAAGGAACACAAGTCACACAAAAGAGCCCTTAGATTTAAGGCCATCATGAAGTTTAGGTACTACCCTCTTTCAGTTTCGTTGGTTAAGACCTGTCCTAGAAAATAGTAACCGGGTTCTAGAGGATCTCAATATCACTGACTACCCTCAATCGGTCATAACTCCAGCATCGCAATCTTTTCTTGCGGCCAGAACCATCGCGAGAGTTTAGCCTCAATGAGTGTAGCATACTGCTACTATTCTATGGCCAAGTTGGGTCAATTTAGGGTTCTAAGGTCGGTTGGTGCTTAATGACTCCTCAGAAGACCCATATTCTCCTCGTTCCAACACAAGGGATATCGGTACAGACCAAGGTGTCACACCAACGTAGCCACTGCTTCACCTGTGTCGGTCTATGCCGGACAGGTCCCTCATAACTTATGCTACCTAAAGGGTATTCCCCAGATCCGGGTTAGGATCTATGAAACTCCGATGCAAGCCCACAAATATAAAAGCAATCAAGACATACAATTGAAAACATAAGAGTGGTCTAATCCTAAGGTACACCTCACTTATAAAAAATTTCCCCAGCAGAGTCGCCAGTTTTGTGATCGGTGGAAATAGAACTGACTGTTTAGAATGCTGGTTCGTGAAATGTCGCGGTAAGCAAGAGTCGCCACCGTCTTTTATGTTCTCCAACATGGAAAGGACAAAAGCACAGCAAAATTCCTTTTCGAGATGTTTCTCGGTTCGGGAGATAGATTTATAGAAAGGGAAGGTGTTAGCACCCTTTCTGTCCGTGGTTATCCACGGGCTCTTAGGTACTTGCTCACTATGTTTTCAAAAGTTGTTTGCTTTTCAAGTGTGTGTGGGTTTTGAAAAAAGTTTCATTTTGAAAACTTCTAGGTAACTCTTGTATCAGTCCTCAAGAGTGTATGAAGTATTTGTTTGAAAACTTTTTGAAAGTGTAGGTGCGAAGAGTTGTTTTTGTTTTTGAAAGAGCAAGTACCCAGGAGAAATCTACCTACTCTAAGGAATTAGGTTGTGTAAGAGTCCTTTAGACAGTACTATCCCACTATTGAGAAGTAGGTAGCACCGTCGTTAGAGTTATTCGGGTCAATTCGATTATTAGGGACATGTGTGGTGACCAAAGCAATAGTAGGACGCCTTAGCGGTAACCCTAATGTCCTAGATCCTTTTTATCCGAGGCAACCGTTTCAAGGCAACTGGATCTTTAGACAGGAGGGCGACCTCTAAAACACCCTATACTTGACGACCACGTCGAGGCAACCAGTGAGGCGTACCCTAGGAGTGGCATATGCATGTGTGTTATTTCGATTCATATTATCTTTGAACATGCATCTTTGTGAGCTACAGATTGATTTTATTTTTCATACAAGTCTTGTCATGCATAATTATAGTTTAATAATTTGCGGGAAATAAAGTGCGGAAAGGTAAATCTACGCTATTACAAGGCGCGGGTATATACATCGCCAAAAACATAACCCGTTTGGAAAATAAATGCGAGAAAGTAAAAGAAAGCGATAAAAGACCTAATTAACTATTACATCCTCGGAAACAGTTACATCAATATAATCAAAAGGAATTAAAGCGCGAAAGAAATTAAATCGGGAACGTCTTAGGGTTTTGACCCTTTTTGAGAAAAGAAAGTAATTTGTCCCTTTTTTGCAATTAATTAAATATTAAACCTAAACCTAATTAATTAATTAATTACAAGAAAAAATATTTTTGTGTTTTTTATGTTTTTTTATATAAAAAAAAAATTTAAAATTATCAAAACCCTAATTCTAGGCTATTTTTATTTATTGTGAAAAAGATTAAAGTTGATCTAATTAAACTAAATTAATTAATTTACATTTATTTACAAAATAATAATTAAAGTGAAATTAATAATTAATAAAAATAAATAATATTTTAAGTTTCTGATTTTATTATGAAAAATAATTTATGAATTAATTAAATAATAGTAATAATAATTATTAAAAGGAAATAAAAAAGAAAGAAAAAAAAAAGATAGAAACCAGGGGGGTGTTGGTCCCTTAGGAGGTTTTGTTAGCAAATTTCCATCCCATTAAGCTTAAGCCTTTGTTGACTTTCCTGAGTTGTCCAGGTACGCATTGACTGGGAACACCATGGTCAACTTCTCAGGGCCATTGGATTTGTGGCTGTGGACACATGGCACGTGGATGTTTGAGTCCATGGTGGAACGCCTTGGAGTATCCTGCACATGAACATGTTGGAAAAAACAGGAATAATTATTTGGGTGGACCTGGGAATCGAACCCAGGTCCCAATAGTCACATGCCAACACATTTACCACTGAACCACTTGCCTGCATTTGTTAGTATAATGATTATTGAAAATAATATATACAAACAATCACATGTGTTGTACAAACCAAATCGCGCGCGTATATTTGAATTAACCAATAGCCTGCCACCAGCTCATCGTCTTCTCCATTTACCTGAAACAAGATAAAGAGATAGCGGGGGTTTTTAACCCCCACAATATAGGACGGCGAAAAATAACGACTAGGCCTACATGCTATATAAATAGGGCGCGATAGTCTTGTTAGATTCGTCTGGTTCTCAGGATTACAACCATAGGCATGAGAAGTCTTAATTTTACTGGATGTGGAAAACCCCAATTTTGAGATTCAAGAACCCTAGAATTCGTTAATGGTATTTCTTAATTCTGGGCACCATAATGCAATTCACCTGTACCATTAGCTTCAGAAAGGTTCTAGCAATGCAAAGCACACAAAAAATCTCGTTAATGATGCATGAATAATGAATTACGATTATGAAAAAGATTGACCAACCGTGGGACTGTTTCTTAGGATTCCTTGAGTGTTAGCGTGTGGTTTTGATCCCTACACGTTCCTGGGAGTGCTAGCAATGTATTAGAAACAAGAACAAGATTTGAATCACGTTAAATTATGGAATTCAGTTTGGAGCTTTCTTTGATTTTTTTCAATATTGCATATGGCTTTTTGCAGCAGCTCTCACGTTCCAGGCATTAGGGTTGGCTTCAGTACATATAATGGAATGAAACTAGGGTAAATCTTGCACATGAAATCCCTTGCATTGATGTTCCAATATTTGATTGAAAATCAAATATTTTTCAATCTTTTTGATTGAGAAAACTTGCCAAACATGGTGATTTTGATGTCCTTGATTGATACACGAATTTGCCAGCTTGCCCTGAGTTTGTTTGCTTCACAAAAGATTGAAAAAATCACATCTTTGAATTTCCTACATTTTAAATTAATTAAATGAATTAAAAATCAATTAAAAATCCAATTAATTAATAAAAATAAGAAAATAAATCAGTTTAGGCTTGATGGGTCGTGCATAGGCTTTGGACAAAGTTTCAAGAAGGAAATTGAGGCCCATTAGCAAAAATGATGTGTTTTGAGCAAAGTTGACTTTGCAAATTCATGAAAATTTCCCAACTTCTCCAATGCATATCTTGCTCAATTTTGATTATATGAACATGTTCTTGGAAATTTTGGAAAGGTCTTGAAGTCCTCTAACCAATTACTTTGGTCCCATGTCATTTGGATTTACCAATCTCAAGTTATGGTCTTTGACTTAAAGTGCATTTTTATTGACTTTTGAAATTGACCTATAATGTAGGAATTGATAACTTTTTGTGAGAGCATTTATTGGACTTGGAATGTGAAGATGAGTTGTAGGAAATTTCATCCCCTTCAAAATTAGAATTGGATGGGATTTTTCTGATGAACCATGCAAAAGTTATGCCTTGGTCAAGTTACAGTTGACTTTTCAGCCGTCCAAAAATAGCAACTTTTGCATCTTTGATGATTTTGGGCCATGCTTGTGGAATCATGATCAAGACTTGATCAAATGATGATTGTGGGCTCAAAGTAAGATGTTGACCAAAAATTCTGACTTTTGACTGTGAAATGACCATTTTACCCCTGTAGTTGATTGTGAAGCAAATGAAGCTTTTGACTGTGCAATTTGACCCTGTGAGTCTTGAGACTTGGCATGTAGATGCTTGACAATGTATATAGGCCTATGAGACTTGATTGAGCCATTGAAAACCTCAAATTCATTGAAGGAACCAAAACCCTAATTTTGACTGGCTTAGGAGGATGTTTGACTGTGCAATCTTTGAGAAGTCTTGAACCATTTGAAGATGATTCTTGCCAAACCTTGAGGAATATGGGAGGGCAAATTTTGGGGTACAACAGTGGTCAAGTAACGAAGCATGCATGTGTGCCTTATTTTTCTCCAACGACCAAGACCACCTTCTCCTTATTTTTCTCAGCAAGCCAAGAATCTAGCAACGTGAAATATAATCCCAACTGTATTCATTCTCTATAAATAGCTTGGAATTCAAAGAAAAAATTACAGAGTTCAGTTCAGAAAATTCTTGCGGAAGCTCTGCCGATTTAAAACCCGATTCTATTTTCTGATTTTATTTCGTTCTTGTTATTCCCTTTCCTTTCAGAACCTTTAATAACATTTCCAACATCAGGAAATTGCTATTGTAGTTAGGATTTCTTTCAAGCCTCAGCATTTTGTTTATTTAATTTTCATTCCGACGTTCCGATCTTACCGGCTTGTGGGAGAAGGATCTAGGATACTATTGCTTTTCAGTTTTTTATCGTATTCAATATAATTGCAATTTATTTATGTTAAATTTCTGTTCTTTATTTATAATGCATGTGTTATTGTTTTCTGATTTTATTTCCCGCATTTTAATTCCGAGCATTATAAGTAGCTAAATACCCGTAGTCGGGGTGTGATGAAATAACCGAATAATTAATGTATTTCTAAGCTAAAACCTTAATTAACTTAATTTCTGGCCGTGACTTTTTATAATTAAAAATTAAGCTTTTTGTTACGAGAGTAAGGGAAGTAAAATAGGGAGAAATCAAGACCACGAGAGTGTGAGGTTTTAACCGGATAGCTAAAGTTAGGCATTCGATTTAAATATAGCGAGAGCGCTTTAAAACGAATTAGATTTATTTAGTTTTCAAAAAGATGCTTTCTAAACACTTATGGGCTAGCGAGAGCAGACATTTGGCTTTAGGAGTATGATCCGAGGTAAGACCACGAGAGTGTGAATCGAGGGTTTTTAAACTGATAAGTACTACAGAACAATTTAAGTTAAATATTTTTATATGCTTAAGTACAATTTAATTCGCATAGGTTCAAAACATTACACTCCGACCACTTTAATATTATAATTCTTTTAATTGAATTTAGTTTCTCCTTTAGTTTTAAACTTCTAAAAACACAAACGTGACAATTTCCGCCTTAGCTAAACTAACCTGTTTCATAACACTAGAGTGATTACGAAGTCCCTGTGGGTTCGACATATTTTTATTACTACCGCGATAGACTGTGCACTTGCAGTTAAGATACCGTTAGACACATTAGGTCAATCGCACATTAGCGACAACTTGGTTACCCGATGAGGGATAAACCAAACAGTATCATTTGAGTAGTTTCTTTCTGAAGGAAGGAGAAGACCACAGGAAAGCTAGGGAGAATATTACGAAGGCCTGGCGTCACATTCATAAGAAGAGTAGGAAGGATTTGGGACCTAGAGGTGCTGTTTCTCTGGAGCCATATCTTCAGTGGATCCGATCGAGAGCCATTCCATTGAAGATTCCGTATACTCGGGAGATACCCATGCCTGATTTTTTTGTGAAGACCACTCCTCCCTTATTAGATGATCTAGAGGAGCTGCAACTTGCTTTGGTTAGGATGCAACAGGAAAGGGATGCTTGGAAGAACAAGTTCCAGACTTTAGAGAGTTCCTACAGAGCAGACATGAAGGATAAAGATGATTTGATCGAGATCCTTGAGAGTCGAGCGGTGGAGTCTATGTAGAGGCAAGGGGATTTATTTTATCCTAAGCCTCAAACAGGTGTTGATTACTCACTTCCTGCTTCAGATGATTGGAAGGAGGTTGCCATCAGACATGTGGAAGAAAACCAGAGGTTGAGGGCTTAGATCGCCAGGATTACAGGGAAGCGCCAGCGTACAAATTGATATCTATTAGTTCCTCTTCTCAGGATTTTAGATTGTATTTTCATCTTGTACTTGGGATCATTGAAACTTGTAATCCATTTTGAAGTTATTATAATAAAATTTTTCAGTATTTCAAAAGCTTTATTACTTGGATGTTTGCAATGTGTCTATAAATCATAAATCCCTTGAAATATTAAATGATAAAGTAAAAATAATCATATGCATATCATGCATCATATTGCACATATTTCTTACATTTGTTATGCCTATCCAGGTGTCTTACCCAGCTTCTTTACTTCGTTCAGCAAGCTGACTCATCACTACAACACTCAGGCTAATTTCAAAAAGAAGATGGACAACTTAGAACAGGAGAATCGCGAGCTGCACGAAGAAGTTTCCGCTTTGAAGGCTAGCTTGGCCAACTTGACTACTCTGATGGAAGCTCTGGTGGTTGCTCAGAATCAGCCACCGAGTGTTCAACCTCAACCAACAATGGAAAATGCTGAAGTTCCTACTGTTCCTGTATTCGCTACTCTGGCTGTTGTTCAAAATCGTATGCCTCAAGGTTATCTGTGGGGAATGCCAGAGAATTTTGCACCTGAAGGTTTCAATTTGGGCCCCCAAGATGCTCTAGTGGTCCAAAATGTTGTTACTCCAGCACCTCCTATAGTGCATACTGTTCCTGCTGCACCTCCTTCGGTGAATTTGGTTCCGTTTGCTAATGAAGATATGTGTCGTCCTTTCCCTCCGCCGAGTGAAGACGTGGGTCTTTATGACAAAATGGATGATTTTCAAGAGCAGTTTGATAGAATGCAAAGAGAGATGAATGCTCTTAGGGGAAAAGAGTTATTTGGGCAGAATGTGAATGAGCTATGTTTGGTCCCGAATGTTAAAGTGCCTGCTAAGTTCAAGGTCCCGGAATTTGAGAAGTACAAGGGAAACACTTGCCCTCGTGCTCATTTGGTGATGTATGTAAGGAGAATGTCTACTCACACTGATGATCAGCGTCTGCTGATTCGCTTTTTTCAGGATAGTCTGACCGTCACAGCGTTGAAATGGTATATGAGCTTGGACAGCGCCAACATCCATACTTTTAATGATTTGGGAGAAGCATTCATTAAACAATACAAGTACAATATGGACATGGCGCCTAACCGTGACCAACTTAGGGCCATGGTTCAGAAAGATAGAGAATCGTTCAAAGAGTATGCACAGAGATGGCGCAAAGTGGCTGCACAAGTGATTCCTCCCATGGAAGAGAAGGAAATGACTAAAATTTTTCTGAAGACGCTAGGCGCTTTCTACTAAGAAAGAATAGTAGCAAGTGCCCCAAGTGATATTACAGAGATGGTAGGAATGGGTGTCCGCCTAGAAGAGGCAGTAAGAGAAGGCCGTTTGACAAAGGGTGAAGGATCTGGAGGTGTGAAAAAGTCAGCTTATGGGTTTACAAAGAAGAAAGAGGGGGATACAAATGCTGTTATGCGAGAGAGAAGGGTAAACGCTCCTAGAAAGAATTATCAACCTCATCAGCAAGTCGCCTCAGTTACTCCTGTTATGAACGCCGATCTGACTGCCGTTGCTTGTCAGAGACCGTCCTAGTAGGGGAATCAAGGGTATAATCAGAGAAGGGAGAACTATGATTCTATTCCCATGAGCTACGTAGAGCTACTACCAGCATTGATTCAGAAGAAGTTGGTCCAGACACGACCACCTCCCGCCATACCATCACCATTGCCTTGGTATTATAAAGCAGACCAGACGTGTGCCTTTCATCAGGGAGCATCAGGGCATAATGTTGAGAATTGTTATCGTTTGAGGACTGAAGTGCAAAGGTTGGTGAAGTCTGGAATTTTATCTTTCAAAGATGTCATACCTAATGTGAAAGACAATCCTCTACCCAAGCACGGGGGAGTGAATGCTGTAAATATGGTGGCCGGTTGTCCAGGCGACTTTCGAATTTTTGACATTAATCTGGTTAGAGGAGATTTGGTGAAGATGCATGCAGACCTCTGTGAATTCAGTTATTATATGCATGACCACGCCAGTTGTGCTATTTGCAGTACAGATATACAGGGTTGCGAGAAGATAAAGGCTGATTTGCAGGAGATGATGGATGAAGGTTTAATCCATATAATCAGGCCTAGGGAAGAATATGAAGAGGAAGTGAATATGGTTTATGGATGTCCGGGTGAATTCAGAATTTTTGATGTGGATCATTTGAATGAGGACCTAGTGCAGTTGCATGCTACTTTCTATCGTATTGTTGGTCAAGTGGAACACCAATATGGATCTTGCATAGTTTGTTGTCGAGACGCCCGAGGATGTTCTATTGTGAGGGAAGGTGTTCAGTTGGTGTTAGATAATGGAACTATCAAGATCACAGGTCAGAGAGATGATTATCATGAGATTGATATGGTTGAATTTTGTTTGATGGAAGAAAAGTCAGAGGAAAAGTATGCCTCTGCGGATGAGTATTTCTCTTCAGACGAAGACTTGTTTGCCGTAAATGACTTTTTGATGGCTGATTATGTTGAGGAAGGGGTAAATGTCATTGTACCTTGTTTGGGTGTACCCGCTCATCTTGAGGTGGAGTACCATAGTGAACGAGCTGTTACCCCATTGGTAATTAGTCTGCCAGGTCATGTTCCCTATAAATCAGATAAAGTTGAGCCTTACAAATATAACACTACAATCTTAGAAGATGGGGTGGAAATTCCCATCCAGCCAATGCCAGATGTTGGAAATATAGCTGATAATAACAGGGTGACCCGTAGTGGTCGTGTGTTTGTGCCGGTTATTCGGAGATATTGTTGCTGGAAAGAAAATTGCTGAGAATGATGAGCCTAAGAAGGTTGTAGGAGAGACTAGTGGAGCTACATTAGAGAAAGAAGTGGATGATATCTTGAAGATAATTAAGATGAGCGACTACAAGATTGTAGATCAGCTATTACAGATTCCTTCAAAGATATATATTCTAGCTTTATTGATGAATTCCTCTGCTCATAGATAATCACTAATGAGAGTACTAGACCAAGATTTTATGGAGAATCACATGCCGTTAGATCAATTCAGCAGCGTAATTGGAAACATTACGTCATGTAACAACTTGAGTTTCTGCGATGATGAGTTACCAGATGAAGGGAGGAATCACAACCTGGCCCTCCACATATCTATGAACTACAAGAATGATTCACTATCCAATGTGCTAATTGATAACAAATCTGCACTGAATGTTATACCGAGGAGTACCCTCATGAAGTTAAAGTATCAAAGAGAACCTATGCGCCCAAGTGGTATTATTGTGAAGGCTTTTGATGGGTCGAGGAAATCTGTCATCGGTGAAGTGGACTTGCCCATCCATATATGACCACATTTGTTCTTGATAACCTTCTAGGTCATGGACATTATTCCTGCATATAGTTGTTTGCTAGGACGACCATGGATATACGAAGCATGGGCTGTCACTTCAACTCTACATCAGAAGCTAAAATTTGTGCATAAAGGGAAGGTAGTGATCATAAATGGGGAGCAGGCGTTGTTGATATCCCATCTATCCTCTTTCAGCATTGTATAAGCGGATGAGGCTGCTGTTGGAACCCAGTTCCAAGCCCTATCTATTGACAACATAAGGAGGAATGAGAATTTTGTGGTTTCGCTAAAGGACGCGCAATAAGTTGTGCGCAATGGTCATAATGCAGCTTGGGGACAACTTGTGGATCCACCCGTGAACAAAAACAGAACTGGTTTGGGTTTCTATTCGAAGATTGGCAAAAGTGAAAGTTTGAAGTCAAAGTCTTCTTTGAACAGTTATCATGATGTTTTCCGCAGTGGAGGCTACCTCCATCCAATTTGTTCCGGAATTAATGCTATTGAAGAGGATGAAGCAGAGCAGGAAGTACCGAATTATGTGACGCATGGAGTCCGAGTTCAGAACTGGGTCACCATTGATGTTCCTTCTTGCATACATATTTCAAAGTAATTTGTTTTGTTAATCTATTTCTTTCTTTTGAAAAGCTTTCACTCTGCCCAAGGTGAAAGTATTGTATGGGCTTTTCTGTTTTCTTTGACTGTTAGGATCATTAATAAAAGTTGTCTTTGCTTCCAAAAATATGTCTTTATTTTCTGCTTTCTCTTGGGAAATGGTAATCAAATAAAAAACCCTTTTAAAATAAATAATAACTGAAAATTAATCTGCATGATCACTTGTTATATGTGTCAATTTCTAAACACAATCATAAATCACATGTGCAGATTAATTAAAAAAAACCCGTTGAATACAATGACCCTTCACCCTCTCCCAACTTTGATTGTCCTGTGTTTTGGACCGAAGAAGAAGATTATGGTGAGATTCCAAAAGAGGTCTCACGGTTGCTTGAGCACGAGGAAAATACCATTCAGCCATATAAGGAGCCTTTGGAAGTGATTAATTTGGGTTCAGAAGAAGATCCGAAGGAAATCAAGATTGGAGCATCGTTGCATCCTGATGTAAAAAGCGGGTTGATTGAGCTGTTGAAAGAGTATGTGGATATTTTTGCTTGGTCTTATCAAGATATGCCCGGTCTAGATACAGACATTGTTGAGCATCATTTTCTGTTGAAGCCAGAGTATCCTCCAGTTAAACAAAAGTTGAGAAGAACTCACCCAGATATGGCAGTAAAGATCAAAGAGGAGGTCCTAAAACAGATTAATGTTGTTTTTCTTGTGACGTCAGTGTATCCTCAATGGATTGCCAATATTGTCCCAGTATCAAAAAAAGATGGAAAAGTCCGCATGTGCGTAGATTACAGAGATCTAAATAAAGCTAGTCTAAAAGATGATTTTCCATTGCCTCACATTGACATGTTAGTGGACAGCATAACAAAATTCAAGGTATTCTCGTTCATGGACGGATTTTCCGGGTATAATCAAATAAGAATGGCTCCAGAGGACATGGAAAAAACAACGTTTATCACACCCTAGGGAACATTCTGTTACAGAGTGATGCCCTTCGTGTTGAAGAACGCTGGTGCAACGTACCAGAGGGCTATGACAATCCTATTCCATGATCTGATGCACAAGGAAATTGAAGTATATGTTGATGATATGATTGCAAAATCCCAAACTAAAGAAGGGCATATAAAAGATTTGTTGAAGTTGTTTCAGTGTTTGAGGAAGTATCATCTCCGCTTGAATTCAAATAAATGCACCTTCAGAGTTAGATCGGGGAAATTTTTGGGTTTTATCGTTAGCCAGAAAGGAATTGAAGTTGACCCTGATAAAGTCAAAGCAATTCAAGAAATTCCATCACCAAGAACTGAAAAGAAAGTCAAGGGTTTCCTCGGGCGTTTGAATTATATTTCCAGATTCATTTTCCACATGACTGCAAAGTGTGAACCGATCTTTAAGTTGTTAAAGAAAGATCAAGGTTGTGTGTGGACGGATGACTGCCAAAGGGAATTTGGGAGTATTAAAGAGTATATGCTTGAACCTTCTATCTTGCTCCCTCCCGTAGAAGGAAGACCGTTGATTATGTATCTAACAGATTTAGATGAATCCATGAGTTGTATTCTGGGATAACAGGATGAAACAGGGAAGAAAGAGTTAGCCATTTATCATCTCAGCAAAAAGTTCACTGATTGTGAGTCGCGGTATTCCATGCTAGAAAAAATGTGTTGTGCTTTGGCCTGGGCGGCAAAGCATTTGCGGCAGTATATGTTGAATCATACCACTTGGTTGATCTCCAAAATGGATCCAATCAAGTATATTTTTGAGAAGCCTGCTCTTACTGGGAGAATTGCCCGCTGGAAGATGTTGTTATCTGGATATGATATTGAGTACCACACTCAAAAAGCTATCAAAAGTAGTGTGTTGGCAGATTACCTTGCTCACCAGCCGGTGGAAGATCATCAGTTTGCAGAATATGAATTCCCCGATGAGGATGTGATGTTCCTGAAAGTGAAAGATTGTGATGAACCATTGCTTGAGGAAGGCTCCAACCCTGAATCTCATTGGAGTATGATATTTGATAGAGTTGTGAATGCTTATTGTGATACGGTGGGAGAACTGACTTGAGATTTTGCGTTTGTTTTCGCACTTGTTCGGTTTAGCAAGAGTCGCCACCGACTTTTTATTTTATCCAAAAGAAAGGTCAAAAAGCACAGGAAAGACCTTTGAGATGTTTTCTTGGGTTCGGGGGGTAGATTATGAAAAGGGAAGGTGTTAGAACCCTTTTCATCCATGGTTATCCATGGGCTCTTAGTTACTTGTTTTAGATCACTTGCCTTTGCTTTTCACTTGTTTGAAATGGTGCTTTGTGTGTGGTTTTGAAAATGTTTTGAAAAAGATGCCTTGTCTAGGCAACCTTTGTAATGATTCTTGTTTGAATATATACAAAGATGTGTGTCTTTTTGAAAAGATATTTCAATGTTTAGAAAGTAGTTTTGAAATTGTTTTGAAGTGGTGTTGTGAAGTGTGTTTGAAAATGACAAGGATGTTTTGCAAGCTTTTTGATCAAGTAACTAAGAGTTGTCTACCCTATTTTACTCAAAGATATTTCTCATGTTTTTAACCCTTTTAACAGTGTTTTTTCACCATTGTATTTGGTGAACAACGTTGCGTTAGGATGTTAAACGGGACAGGCGCGGGTCATCGCATACAATCATTGAAGGCAACTTGTGAGACGCTCTAGCAATTTTATAAGGGACGAGATCATTTTATCGAAGGCAACATCGAGGCTCATCGAGGGACTACGATCTTTGTTTATTGAAGGGGCATTTTCTAGAGTGTCTCATACTCGAGGGACATGATTGCATTTTCCGAGGAAACAAGCGAGGTTACCCTAGAGGTGCAAGTGTGAATTGTGTATTGATTTTCATGCATTTATCTTGTATTAGGTCATCTAGCGATTGATTTTGAATCTTCGCATACAAACCCTAATTACTATAAAATATATTGAAAGCGATAAATTACGGGAATTTAAAGTCTAAGTTATTACAAATAAGTATCCGGGGATGGGGGTACAAATTATTTACAAATGGGGATGAGTCTTATCAGAATAATGTCCCAAATATTATGGGTTACAACCAAATCAAATCGACACAATTCAAATATTAACAAATTGTAACAAAACGTAAAAATAAAGAGAATCAAAAGTATTATGAGATGTGTGTATTTATTTACAAATAAACAAATAAAATTAACCTAATAAAGACTTTAAGTATTATTATTATTTATGTTTTGTATTGATTATGTAAATAAAGAGTTTTTTAAAGAAAAGAAAAATTATTTAAGTTAAAGTTTTATTATTTATGTACTTTTGTGTTATTAAATGTAATAAATAATAAGGAAAACTATTAAGAAAATTTTATACAAAAAACTTAATATATTTTTTAACAATAAGAGAAAAAGAATTATATTGTAAAAAAATGAAAATAATATTGATAAAAAAAGTATTAGTTCAACTAAATGGAGTAAAAAAAAATGATGATGGGCCTTATGAGCTTGTGAAGGAGCAGGCCCAAGACAAGGAAAGGAGAGAAATAAGGTCTAGAGAGAAAAAAAGGGGGGTGTTCACGCTGGAAAATGCTTGGGCTTAAGCTGTTGGGAGAAGGCCCATTAGGAATATTGACAAATGTTGTTAGGGTTAATGTTTAGTGCATTCAGAATCTAGGGTTTTACAGTTTTGATACAGTGGCGCCTCCTCTTCTTCGTTCTCTCACCTTCTCTCTCAGACCCATGAACAACTGATTCCTCCTCTCTTTCCTTAGCCACAAGAGCGTGCCTCCCATCTTTCTCGTCTTCACGGTGGTCTAGAATCTCGAACAGTACAAAATGCTTCAACTTGCGTTTTAAGGTTTTTTTTACAGTTATGTTTTCGTTCGCTTGATTGTTACATGCATATTTAAATCCATGGTTTCTTTGATATTTATATGTAGTATGAGCTTGAGGGACGTACCTTGAGCGTTTTGTTCTGTAAGACAATGGAGGGAGAGGAACGTGGGACTGGTGGCACTCTCAGGGGGCTAGGCGGAGAGAAGATGAAGACGACGGAGTTTCTGGTATTTCTGTATCTTTGAACGCTTGATGATGATCTTGTTCTGAGATTTGCTTGTTGTTTGGACTTTTATTGATGATGAACGTATATTCATGAAATTCTTCCTTGCTTCTGAATCTCTTCCCTTTTCTGGTTTTGATATAGATATCGATGATGATGATATTCTGAGATTGTTTGTTGTTGATTTGGTTTTGTTGATTCTCTTCCTTCCTCTGAGTATTTGATGACGAGATTATTCTGAAACTACTCTTTTACTTCTAAAACTCTTCCTTTCTTTTGGCCATTGATATTCTTATGATGATGAACTTTGTTTGTTCTTTGTTTTGGTTAATGATGAACAAATGTTCTGAGACCTATTCTTATTTTGATTTTTCACTTCTGAGCCTCTTCCTCTTCTTTGCTATGTTATTGATGAGGGTGCTGCTGAAACTAGCTCATGTTTGAACTGTTTTCTTGATGGTTGATGAAGTTGGACTGTGTTTGTAGTTTAGGCAGTTTTTGGCCTTTTGAACTGTCACTTACAGTTTTACAGGTTTGACAACAGTTTTATGCAGTTTTTGCTTTGATAGTAGGTTTGCTTTGGCTAGCAGGGTTGGATTAGGGATTTGCAGGTTTGTTCTTTTGCAAACATGCTTGAGCTGCAGTTTATGATGGAGGTTTGTTCTTTGAGATACAGTTTTGCTGGTCTATTATGTTTTTGGTAAGGCAGGCTACAGGTTTGCTTGTTATTATTACAATTGGGAAGTTTTTGGTTGGGAGCAGGTTTGTGGTAAGTTTTAGGCAGGCTTTCTGTTTGCTTTTGGAAGGCAGTTTTGCAGGTTTGCAATTTGTTTGTGTTTTGGATTTGGAAGCAGGCTTGCTTCTGGTGTTTGAAATACAGGTTTTTTGTTACTGCAGTTTGAGATGCAGTTTGTAACTTGCAATTTTTTTGGAAGCACGCTTGAGTTGTTTTTTGCTCTATGTTCTCCTCTTCTCCTGTTGGACTCTTAGATTGTTATATCTATTTGTTTTCTTACTGCCTTTTACAGCCTGCCAAAACTGCAAACCCTCACTTCACTCTCTTTCTCTCTCCCTCAAAAGCACTTTTAATTGCTTATTATATTATTCTGAAAATCTTGTTGGGCCAGAAAATGATGATGAAATTGACAAGCCTTCTTGCTTGTAACTTGGTTTATCTCTGCATTGTGTACTTGTTTCCATATTTCTTGCATTGTATGCTTTCTTTGACAGCTTTGAAATTTTCTGCTTTGACAGCTTTGCAACTTAGTTTGACATTCAGTTTGCATTTGTAGGTAGCTTGCCATGCTTGCTCATGCTGACTTGGTTGACTAATGCAGTTTGGATTTCAGTTTTCTTTGCCTTGCTGCCTTATATCTTTGCATTTTGAATTAATTATATGCTTGCAAATTATTTTTACTTTTCTCTTTGTGAACCAAGAAGAGAAATCTTCTTGCGATTTGCAAAGAGAATAAGTAAAAACATGATAAATCCAATAGTGTTCTGATTCCGGCCAACAAGCTTTAATGATGATTTTTTTATTTATCTGCTTGAAAATTCTTTTCAGTTAATTGTACTGATTTCTTTTTCTTCTGTCTTTTGCAGGTAAGTACCAGTTGGATGATAGGTGAAGCAGTAGAAGTAGAAGATCTCAAACGATTAGGCTTAGATTCATTTTTTTTCATTTATTGTAAACAAATATTTTATGTAAATATTATAAGTTGTAGTCTTACAATATTCGAATAAAATTTGTAACAACACTTGAAATAAATAAAAGTCTTTATCCAAAAAGAATTTTCTACTGTAAAATATTCCAATCTTTCCTTGTACTGTCTATTTAATTATTTAAGACTCTTAAATTAAAATAACTAGAAATGTATCCCAATAACTTTAATCCAGATGAAATAAATAATCAACAAACTTTGCCGTCTTGCAACCTTGCATTAATCACAATACGCATGGTATTCCAATTAACGTATGCATTGTACAGTTAAACAAACAAGCATTCCATAAACCTTTCACTCCACTGATCAAGAAAATGCCTTGATATTCCAAATAAAAGTCTCAGCTCCTACCCCAGATAACTAGGTTTTGAGAAATAACCAGTAATCTTGAACAAGCGTAAAAATGATGTAACAGTCAACTGAATTTCTGAGGATTCAGTTTCTTCTGAGAAATGCGAGCGCAAACCCTAATCCTGGATTACTGCCAAAGAAAGATCTGTCTGATCGATTCTTGAGTCAACCTTAACAAATCAGAGAAAACCCTAATTCTAGATTACTGCCAAAGAAAAATCTGTGTGATCAATTCCTGAGCCAATCTCAACAAAATCAATGGAAACCCTAATTCTGGGTTAACTGATAAAGAAGAGTCTGTTTGACCGATTCTCGAGCCGATCTTAGAAATAAGAGAAAACCCCGGGGTTGTGACTTCTTGTGAAAAAGGGAGGGAAAATTTTGGGGTACAACACTTATGGTAAAGGAATTGGTGTTGTGATTGTCACTCCTCATGGATCGCACATTCCTTTTACTGCAAGGTTAACATTTGATTGCACTAATAATATGGCAGAATATGAGGCTTGCATCATGGGTCTTGAGGAAGCTATTGATCTCAGAATCAAGATTCTGGATGTGTATGGTGATTCAGCTTTGGTAATAAATCAGATTAAAGGAGAATGAGATACTCGTCACCCTGGCTTGATCCCTTACAAAGATTATGCTAGAAGATTACTACCCTTCTTCAATAAAGTTGAATTCCATCACATTCCTAGAGATGAAAATCAAATGGCGGATGCTCTGGAAACTCTGGCTTCCATGTACCAAGTGAATACTTGGAATGATATACCCCATATTACAGTTCGACGGCTGGATAGGCCCGCTCATGTGTTTGCGACAGAGGAGGTAGCAGATGAAAAACCTTGGTATTATGACATCTAGCATTTTCTTCAGACTCAGGAATACCCGATTGGTGCATCGAGGAAAGATAGAAAGACACTGAGAAGATTGGCAGGCAGTTTCTTCCTCAGTGAAAATGTGTTATATAAGAGAAATTATGACATGGTCTTACTCAGATGCGTGGATAGACACGAAGCACACATGTTGATGCATGAGATTCATGAAGGTTCATTTGGCACCCATGCTAATGGACATTCGATGGTTAAAAATATGCTAAGGGCAGGTTACTATTGGTTGATAATGGAATCTGATTGTTACAAATTTTCAAATAAGTGCCATAAATGCCAGATTTATGCAGACAAGATCCACGTGACTCCGACACTTCTCAATGTGATTTCCTCCCCGTGGCCTTTCTCTATGTGGGGTATTGACATGATTGGGATGATAGAACCCAAAGCTTCGAATGGGCACCGTTTCATCTTGGTAGCAATTGACTACTTTACCAAATGGGTAAAGGCTGCTTCTTATGCCAATGTTACCAAACAGGTGGTTGTGCGTTTCATCAAAAACAATCTTATATGTCGGTATGGTGTGCTGAGTAGAATCATCACTGACAATGGCTCGAATTTGAACAACAAGATGATGACAGAACTGTGTGAAGAATTCAAGATTGTCCATCACAATTCGTCTCCATACAGGCCAAAGATGAATGGGGCTGTTGAAGCTGCTAATAAGAATATCAAGAGAATTATCCAGAAAATGGTTGTTACTTATAAGGATTGGAATGAAATGCTCCCTTTTGCTCTGCATGGATATCGAACATATGTTCGCACTTCAACAGGAGCAACCCCGTTCTCCCTGGTATACAAAATGGAAGCTGTACTCCCTATTGAGGTAGAGATTCCCTCGTTGCGTGTGATAATGGAAGCCAAGTTGACAGAGGCTGAATGGGTCCAGAACAGGTTTTACCAATTGAATTTGATTGAAGAGAAGAGAATGACAGCTTTGTGTCATGGGCAGTTATATCAGAAAAGAATGAAGAAAGCATTTGATAAAAAGGTCAAACCTCGTGAATTCAGAGAAGGTGACCTCGTGCTCAGGAAGATCATGTCTTTTAACACTGATTCTAGGGGCAAGTGGACTCCCAATTTTGAAGGCCCGTATGTTGTCAAGAAAGCCTTCTCTGGTAGTGCATTAATTCTTGAAACTATGGATGGCGAGGAGTTCCCACGTCCCATGAATGCCGACGCAGTCAAGAAATACTTCGCCTAAAGAAATAAAAGAACAGCTCGCTAAGTTGAAAACCCGAAAGGGAGGCATAGGCAAAAAGAAGCGTCACGGTAGGCTGAAAACCCGAAAGGGAGGTCTAGGCAAAAATTAGAGACATAGACAGAATAAATTTCCCGCTAAGTTGAAAACCCGCAAGGGCAGCTTAGGAAAAAGTTAGGGATTTTTCTTGGCAAGTAACTACGTCAGACAAGACTTGATCGTTGAAGCAACAATCTTCTCGGATCCTCACCATACTTCAACAAAAGCTGCTGCTCAGGATTTCAAAAGTTGTTAGGGGGGATGATGGTCATTGTATCTCAATGTATCTTTTCCATTATATATTACTATTTCCCAAACTTTGTAATTATCCATGGAGTCTCGCCATTCGCAGACTACCATTCTATTTATGAAATTCGAGCTTTTGCCCAATTCTTTGTGTTCTTATTTTTATTTATCTTGCAAAGACTCCATTTATTACTGATAATAATTTTTAAAGAAAAAAGATTAAAAAGCAAAATTGACTTTTCAAAAAAAGAGATCTTTACAATTTAATTTACTTTGGGATTTGTGATGAAACAATGACAACAAGAATGGTGATCCCAGGAATGAACAAACTCCGATTGTTTTAAGAAGATTTACTTCCTTCATGAAGGTTTTTCTCAGGTCATTTTGCTGGTATGTGCATAATCTTTGTGTGTTTCTCAGATGGTTAAAGACGATACCAGTGGGTGCAAGGTACAATATTGGGTTTGTGATCCCGTTATCCCCGACCAGGTCTTGGTTATCTTTTGATTTTGGGTTTTCATGGTCAGAAGCCTCCGTCCCAGATTCCCCAGTGAAGTTTTCCCTCATATAATGAAAGGTTTTATTCCCTCGGTGTGCTGAGATATAAATCTTTTTGCAGTATTGGCATTAGTGTTGACTTCTTGATCTCTCGGGAAGGCTATCCCAGGGAATCTTTTGTTGGAATAGGTTTGTATGATATGAAGACTCAATCAAATATTCTCCAGTGAAGGCCTCGTTTATTTGATAGAAGTCTTTTCTCCCCAAAGAAGTTGGTGCAATAATTACTCTCGAAGAATGTATCTCCAATTTCCCCAGTGAAGAACGTATCTTGGTTTCCTCTTGATGATGTGATTTTTATCTCCCCAATGAAGTCAGCATGAAGTCCCTAGTAGATGTCTCGATGATGAAGCATTGTCTCTCTTAGTGAAGTCTGTATGTTTTTCCTCCTTTAAAGTGCGTCCTAATTCCCCAATGAGATTTGATTGTCTCGGCGTCAGTCTGCTTTATTTGAGGCTGGTATTGTAATCTCCAGTGGGTATGTTGCTTTTGAAAAACTGGTTCCTCCGATGAAACCGGAAGAAGGATGTTCTATCCCGGTATATGTTTGATTTAGCTACATCCGGATTATGTTTCTCCTCAGTGAAGTTAGGACAAACAATAGGTTTGGTTTCCGTAGTTGATTTTACCTTTCTGGGATTGATCTTTCTGGTTGAAGTTTAGCCCAATGTTGTTGGTACCTAAGGCAGTTTTGTCTGTTTGTATTGATTTTGTATCCTTTTACCAGCATATGCATAATATCACTCATACATTCATACATCATGCATTGCTACAAATCATTTTTATTGGCATTGTGTTCTAACCTTCCCGCAGTGCTCTTTGCTTAAGTGGATTTGGTTTTCCCTCTTGAGTTTATTTCTCAAAAGATGTATCTTCGCTGGCCGTCTTGCTCCAGTTTGTTCCTAATTGGATTCGTGGTTGCATGACGATATTATTTACTTTGGATTTCTGAGAACTTTGAGTTTTGGTTTGTGCATTTATTTTGCACGAGAAGACTTTATCTCCTCAGGAGGAATAACGCGGCATTTCCCTAGGAAGTCATATTTCTATCCCCAGGAAGCCATATCTTTTTCCCCGGAAAGCCATATTTCTATCCCCAGGAAGCCATATCTTTTTCCCCGGAAATTCGTATCTTTTTCCCCAGGAAGCCATATCTTTTTCCCTGGAAAGTCATATCTCTTTCCCCAGGAATCCATATTTCTATCCCCAGAAAGTCATTTCTCTTTGCAATTCCCCTTGACAATGAGTGGAAGTCTCTTTATTTGAGACAGATTAAATATTACCCTTTCCAGGCAGAGTGCCTCGGTTAAAGAAGAAGTGGAGACCCGTTCTAGGTGAAACACCAGAATATTTAGGGAAAGCTTGATATTTTCAAATCTACCTTCAGTGAATGTTGGTAGTACATCGGCAGTGAACGTCGGTATTTGTTATCTTTTTTCTATCTTCAGTGAACGTTGATAGTTCATCGTCAGTGAACGGTGGTGGTATGATATTTTCAAATCTACCTTCAGTGAACGTTGGTAGTACATCGGTAATGAACATCGGTGTTTCTTATCTTTTTGCTATCATCAGTGAACGGTGGTAGTTCATCGTCAGTGAACGGCGGTGTATGATATTTTCAATCTACCTTCAGTGAATGTTGGTAGTACATCGGCAGTGAACGTCGGTGTTTCTTATCTTTTTTCTATCATCAGTGAACGTTGATGGTTCATCATTAGTGAACAACGGTGGTATTATATTTTCAAATCTACCTTCAGTGAACGTTGGTAGTACATCGGCAGTGAACGTTGGTGTTTGTTATCTTTTTGCTATCATCAGTGAACATTGATTGTTCATCGTCAGTGAACGGCGGTGGTATGATATTTTCAAATCCACCTTCAGTGAATGTTGGTAGTGCATCGACAGTGAACGTTGGTGTTTGTTATCTTTTTGCTATCATCAGTGAACGGTGGTAGTTCATCGTCAGTGTACGGAGGTGGTATGATATTTTCAAATCTACCTTCAGCGAACGTTGGTAGTACATCGGCAGTGAACGTTGGTGTTTGTTATCTTTTTGCTATCATTATTGAATGTTGATAGTTCATCGTCAGTGAACGGCGCTGGTATGATATTTTAAAATCTACCTTCAGTGAACGTTGGTAGTACATCGGCAGTGAACGTCGGTGTTTGTTATCTTTTTGCTATCATCAATGAACGTTGATAGTTCATCGTCAGTGAACGACGGAGGTATGATATTTTCAAATCTACCTTCAGTGAACGTTGGTAGTACATCGACAATGAACGGCAGTGTTTCTTATCTTTTGGCTATCATAAGTGAATGGTGGTAGTTCATCATCAGTGAACAATGATGGTATGATATTTTCAAATCTACCTTCAGCGAACGTTGGTCATACATCGGCAGTGAACGTCGGTGTTTGTTATCTTTTTGCTATCATTAGTGAACGTTGATAGTTCATCGTCAGTGAACAGTGGTGGTATGATATTTTCAAATCTACCTTCAGTGAACGTTGGTAGTACATCGACAGTGAACGTCGGTGTTTGTTATCTTTTTTCTATCTTCAGTTAACGTTGATAGTTCATCGTCAGTGAACGGAGGTGATATGATATTTTTCTCTTTCTACCTTCAGTGAATGTTGGTAGACCATCGGCAGTGAACGTCGATGCTTGTTATCTTCCTCTCTGATTCAATTCATTTGGGTCCACCAGTGATTTATTTTCCTGGTGGGGTTGCTCCATTGTTTCTTCATTTTTGTGGCATCCCCAGTGATACTTTGCATCTTTTTTTGTTCTGTTCATATGCATTCATAATCATAAGCATTGCATGGCATCTTAGAGACAAAAATAGGGCTTGTTTTATATTTAAGTATCTTCAATCGCGTCAACATGAAGATTTGTAACCTTCGTATCTCCGGATAGAAGACACTTAAATAAGGGCAACTGTTGTACCCCAATTTTTGCCCCTAAGATTCCCCTATTATATCATGTCAACTTGATTATAACAAAATCACATTAGGGTTGGTTCTTCCTCTTTTTCTATCTCCTATCTTTAAGCTTGCTCTTGAGGAATTTCCAAGCACCTTGGTTTTGTATTTTTTATATGTGTTGTTGACTAACTTCTAATCAAAATACAAAAAATATTTGTCTTTGTCTTTGCACAATTTGTGTTTTGTAGGTACCAAGTCGAAGCATCCAAAAAAATAAGGTCATGCAAGTTGATTTGATTCTATATTGTGGCGAAAGATAGCCTGTATCGACCCATAAAGGTATGTATCGACTCATCCCGTTGTGTACAACTAGCATGTGTCGATACATGGATGTATGTATCGACTCATCCTGTTTGTATAACTGGCATGTGTCAACACATGCATGTATGTATCGACTCATCCTGTTTGTATAACTAGCATGTGTCGACACATACGTGTTATGTATTGACTCATGCAGTTTGTGTGATTCTGTAATGTGTTGAAGAAACAGTATGTATCGACACATATAGGCATGTATCAACACATGCTGTGTTATAAGCCTAGGATGTATCGACGCATACCACCCATGTATCGACTCATAATAGCAAAATGCACGTGTTTTTTTTTAAAAAAGCCAGCAAATTCAAAATTGTATCATTTTGGCTCCAATTTGTTCTACATAATTTGAAATTATATCACTAATTCAATTTTGGCTCCAAGAATAAATTACCAAATTACCACTAATCCCAATCCTAAAACTCTATAAATAGAGACCTCATTTCATTCAAATGACAAACTTTTGATAGCCAAACTCATCTTGCTAAAAAATCTCTCAATTCTCTCCATCTACCAAATTCACTCAAAGCTCCATTTTCAAAAAGTTAGTAAGCTTTGCATTGAAGCTTACTAATCTTTGAGCTAAACCTTCATCCAAACATTTTTCTCCATCAATTCTCTACATCCAAGCTTTGGTAATTGATTCTTGTGAATTGAAGCAAATTCTTGAAGCAATTCTCTACACAAGGAATTACACTTTCAACACACCATCTAATTTATCATGTCTAAGCTATCTATATTCATCATAGCTTTTAATTTATTCAATACTTCGACCTGCACACTCTTCGTCATGATATCTACAATCTGATTCTAAGTTCTGCAGTGTTCCAAGTTCATCTTGCCATCTGCTACCTACTTTCGAAGATGAGATACCTCATTTCGATGTACTTGATTCGACCATGTGCTATTAGGTTCTTCGCCAGATTTATAGTTGACATGTTATCGATCTTCATGATAATTGCTCCATGATCTTTCCCTGTATTTCTTCGACCAAATTCACCATCCATGTTGCTTGACATGCACAAACAGAAGCAACTATGTATTCTGCTTCACATGATGATAATGTTAGACGATGAAAACGTATATAGAGAGGGGTGAATAGATACCTAATTAAAATTCTGGACATAAATCTAATTTTTAAAATAGTTTTCTAAGAGTTTGTGCAGAAGAGATTTTCTGGATAAGTCATCTTTATGAATGTTATTGGAAACTCGAATATGAAACTTTGATAACAAAAATAGAGTATGGAATAATTTTGATAATAGAATTAATACACTTAAGTCACTTTACAGCTTATTTAACGTTTGTATCAATTTACTAGTAAAGTTATTTCCAATAGTAATAATAGAAAGAACAAACTAAATCAATTAATCAAACACTTTGTGTACATGTGAATTTTCAAAAAATTTCCTTAAGTTGTGTTGATAAATAAAATCACTTATAATCAAAAGTTATTATAAGCTATACCAACAATTGATTTAAAATAAAAAACAGTTATAAAAATTTCTTACAATTCAATTTATAACTCAATGCTATTTGATAAATTGGTTGATGAATATCAAAGAAAGTAAAAGCGAAAGTAAAAGAGACACAAGGAATTTTTCTTCACAGTTCCCAAATTTCGTCCTCGCGTGTGAGTACGTCTTTGCCTAATTCCAGTGGAATTAGGATAATTCTTACTATGCAAAAAATTCGATACAAGAGAAGTGTTCAAGAGCAACTCCACAAACCCTAAACTTGTTTTTGATTCAAACCCTTATCTTCCTTTGATCGTGAGAAATACAAAGCACACAATAGTTGAAAATTGACTATCTGGATCTTTCTACTCCTTTGTGTACTTTACCTCCAAAGCTTTCGCGCACCGCCAATTTTACCTATTGTACCACAAGACTTCAATTGTAGTCCGCTGTTATCTCGCTACTTCCTTTGTGTTCTTTATCTCCAAAGGATCCCTTGCATTCTTTATCTCTAAAGGACTTCACTTGGACGCAATTACCTTTTGAACGTCTTGAACGAAAACCCCCAAATAAACCTATGATCTTGGAGGAAAAACTCATGGTTTTTCCGGATTAAGACCCCTACAAATCTAAACCCAATATCTTCGGCTACACAAGAACCTAGTCGGACGTTATCAAACCTCTCCTAGATGGAACCCCAACAGAACATCGTTACAATGTAATGCTAGTGTGTATGCATAGGTTGGAGGTTAAAGATGAAGATGAAGATAAAATGTAGGCTAATTTTATGGCATCATCAAGTTATGAATGATGCATGAATGATTGTTTATAGTTTTGGAATATTTAAGGCAAGAAAGACAAATTCAAAATTAAAAGATTTGAAAAAATTGATCAACTAATCAGTATGTGTCGACCTATAAAATGGATGTGTCGACACATACATTATTTTCAAGCTGTATGTGTCGAATGTAACGCCCGTAATTTAATTAATTATTTAATTAAATTATTTTTGGAATATTTGAGAGAATGTGTTATGATTAATTGGATTTATTTTATTAAGTGGAGAAATAATATTAGAATTATAATATTATTGGTGTGGGCTTATTTTGAAGGAATAGAAGTAAGAAGGGGGTGTATTAGTTTTGAGCCCAATAATGAATAAAGAAATAATAGAGTTATTTTATTGTTGTTAGAAAGAGTAGAAAAGAAAGAAGCAGTAGAAGAATAAGGATTGAGAGGAGAACGTGCAAGCTGCTGGAAAAAGAGGAAAACGGCAAGAACGAGAATTCAATCGAAAAATTATAGAGCGACCTTCAATCCAAGGTAAGGGTGGGGTTCTGACTTTATAATTGGGTTCGTGAAGATTTATATGTGGGGTAAGAGGTGATTACTGTTTTGTTCTTGAATTGGATGTATATGATGATGTATGATGAAGATTTGATGAATTTTAGATGAATAATGATGTCCGGATGTTGTTTGATCGATGTAGTATTATAGGATAATGATAGGTGATGATTTATCATGATTATAATAAGGTTTGTAGGGCTAAAACATGAATCCCGTAGTGAGATGCAGGGAAGAAAATCGCAAAATTATGCAAGAAGAATCAGGATGTGTCGACCTCAAACATGATGTGTTGATACATGAGTGCCTAGAGACTCAGTATGAGTCGACACGAAGAAGCTTGCGTCAAAACATGAAGGTTGAAAGACTCAGGATGAGTCGATCGGTGGGATGCATGTGTCGATACATGCTGTAGGCAAGACTCAGGATGAGTCGATCCATGAGAGGATGCGTCGACTCATGTTGTGCAGTTAGAGCAGTACGCATCGATCCAAGGGGTTTTGCGTCGACCCATAATGCCTGATTTTTGGCAGATTCAGTTTTAAAGTGCTGTAACTTGAGTTTTAGCATGCCGTTTGAGATGTCGTTCGAAGCGTTGAATAGCTAACGCGATGAACTTTGTTTTAGAGGATTAAAATGAAGAATAAGAAGTGTAATCCTAGTAGCCAATTTAGGATTTAGAATTTATCCCCATGTTGGTCATTGCGTTGGTTTTGTACAGAATGATGAAGATGAGATGCTTAGAAGCTGCTGTTTGAGTTATAACAGTAGGATTAGTGACAATAACGATGTAATAATTATAGAATAGCAGTATGAATTATTGCGGTGTTAATGTACATCTGAGTTGTTAGTGAGAAGTTGTAATGATGTTATGTTGATGATTTATAATAAATGATGTTTGATGAATTATTATAATGATATGAGATGTTGATGACGAGACGTTGAGATGCTTTTGAGATGTTGTTAATTTGAGATGAATTTTGAGATGTTGTTAATTTGAGATGACTTTTGAGATGTTGTTAATTTGAGATGAATTTTGAGATGTTGATTTGAGATGCTGATTTGAGATGTTTTTGAGATGTTGTTAATTTGAGATGTTGTTAACTTGGGTGTTGTTATTACATTCATGATTGTGTCGCATACATTGCATTTTTTGAGATGGAGCTTATGCTCGTTGAGATGGCCTGTATTGGCGAATTTTGAGATGAAGGCTATGCCTTGTTGATGCCTCTATTAATTGGCAAATTTTTTAGATGGGAGTTATGATCCAATGGTACCATATACATTTGCATAGTATTGAGTCGCATTATATGATTGCATAAAGAAGTGTATTTTGATGTTGATGAATGTGTATATACGTTATAATTATTGTTGATTATGAGATGAGAAGTGGTGATGTTATTGATATAATTTAATATATTAATTATCATGCGCTTTATTATATTGTTAGATATCTCACCCCTTCTGTTTGAATGTTGCCCTTATGTTGGTAACGTGCAGGTAATCGAGAGTGAAGGCTGTATACCTTCGGTAGTTCGAGTCAGTGTCATTTCTGTGATATGTAATACTCGGGGGGATGAACGCTTGCTGTTTTTGATTGTTGATTTTTCAGTTGTTGAATGTTAAATTGATTATTATTAATATGTGTTGTTTCGAAGTTGTTGTATTGATGATAAAATTGTTATTGAGAATTCCGCTGCGTAGATGTTGAGTTATTTAATTAAAGATGTTATGATGGTTCATCCAATATTTTGAAAGTGTTATATATCCATGATGAATGCAATGAATTTTTGATAGAAGAATTTGTGACGTCCCGATTCGTTTGCATGATTGAATTTTATAACTCTGATTTATTTATATAATTTGCCGGGGTAGAATTGGGGTGTTACAAAGTTGGTATCAGAGCAAAAGGTTGGTCCGAACTTGTCGTCGAGTCGTAGTTGTCTAATAGTCGAGTATTGTTATATGAGTCCTAATCGTTGTTTATGTTTTAGTGAGAAGTTGAGATGGATGGAAGGAATGATGATGCACTTGCTATTGCTTTAGAAGCAATGGCTCATGCGATGGAAAATCAGCCGAATACTGACGGGAATGTTGGATCTCGTAGCTTGGCGACCTTCTAGAGAGAGAATCCACCTACGTTCAAGGGAAAGTATGATCCTGACGGAGCATTGGAGTGGTTGAAAGAGATTGAGAGAATCTTCCGTGTGATGGACTACACTCCAGTGCAGAAGGTTCGTTATGGGACTCATATGCTAGCAGTCGAGGCTGATGACTGGTGGCTAGAGACTTGTCAGAAGTTGGAAGCTGCAGGTGAAAATGTCACTTGGACTGTGTTCCAAAGGGAGTTCCTGAGGAAGTATTTTCCTGAAGATGTCCGTGGTAAGAAGGAAATTGAGTTCCTTGAGTTGAATCAAGGAAATATGTCGGTAGTTGAGTATACTGCCAAGTTTGCTGAGTTGGCTAAGTTTTATCCGCATTACGTTGAGGAAAATGCTGAGTTTTCGAAGTGTATTAAATTTGAGAATGGGTTGCGCCCGAAGATTAAGAAATAAGTTAGATATCATAAAATCCGTGTCTTTGCTGATTTGTTTGATAGATGTAGGATTTATGAAGAGGACACTAATGCTCATTACAAGATTATCAGTGAGAAGAGGGGTAAGCACCAACAGAATCGTGGTAAGCCTTATGATGCCCCAGCTGGTAAAGGTAAGCAGAAAGTTTCTTAGAGACAGAGGACTAGTGGGGGAGATGCTTCTGCTGGTGTGGTTTGCTTTAAGTGCGGGAAATCTGGACACAAGAGTAATGTGTGCACTACTGAAGTGAAGAGGTGTTTCTGTTATGGTAAGAACGGACATGTTGTATCTGAGTGTGAACACAAGGGTGTGATTTGTTTCAACTGTAGAGAAGAAGGGCACATTGGTAGTCAGTGTCCGAAACTGAAAAGAGCTCAGTCTAATGGTAAAGTGTTTGCTTTGGTTGAGGATCAGACAGCTGCTGAGGACAGACTTATTAGAGGTACATGTTTCATTAATAGTACTCCTTTAATTACTATTATTGATATTGGTGCTACGTACTGTTATATTGCTGCTGATTGTGTTGAAAGATTGGGTCTTATGTTGTCTTCTTTGAATGGAGAAATGGTCGTCGATACTCTAGCCAAGGGGTCGGTGACTACTTCTTTTGTGTGTTTAAAGTGTCCCTTGTCGATCTTCGACAGAGACTTTGTTGTTGATTTGGTTTGTTTACCGTTAAGAGGTTTGGATGTAATTTTGGGTATGAACTGGTTAGAGCATAATTGTGTTCATATTAACTGTTATGACAAGTCGGTGAAGTTTTCTACTCCTGAAGCAGAAGAAGATAGTTTTTTGTCTTCTAGAAAGTTGAGGAAGTTGATGCAAGAGGAAGTACAAATGTTCTTGTTAATGGCGTCGCTATCTATAGAGACTCAAGCTATAATTGAGGAGTTGCAGGTGGTGTGTGAATTTCCTGAAGTTTTCCCTGATGAGATTCCTGATGTACCGCCAGAGAGGGAAGTTGAATTTGTAGATGATCTTTGTGATCGGTGGATCTGGAACTGACTGTTTAAAGCTGGTTCGCGAAATGTCGCGGTAAGTAAGAGTCGCCACCGTCTTTTATTTTCTCCAAATGGAAAGGACAAAAGCACAGAAAAATTCCTTAAAGAGATTGCTCTCGGTTCGGGAGGTAGGTTATAGAAAGGGAAGGTGTTAGCACCCTTTCTATCCATGGTTATCCATGGGCTCTTAGATACTTGCTCATTGTGTTTTCAAAAGTGTTTGCTTTTCAAATGTGAGTGAGTTTGAAAAAAGTTTCGTTTAAAGATTTCAGATCGACTCTTGCATCAGTCCTCAAGAGTGTTCGAAAAATTGTTTTGAAAGCTTTTTGAAAGTGTCGGTGTGAAAAGAGTTTTGATTGTTTTTGAATAGAGCAAGTATCTACGAGTCATCTACCTACCCTAAGGAATTAGGCTGTGTAGAGGTCCTTAAGGTAGTGCCATCCCACCATTGAGAGGTAGGTAGCACCACCGTTGGAGGTGTTCGGGTCAATTCGAGGTTCGGGCCATGGTGATCACCAGAGCAATGGGAAGACACCTTAGAAGCTACCCTCATGCCAGGTTCCCGGATCATGAGGACTTACTAAGACATCCTCTACTCGACGATCACCTTTCGAGGCAAGGCAACAGTGAGGCGTACCCTAGGGGTGGTGTGTGCGATTCGTGTGTCGTTTTCGTTTGCATTTATCTTGTCATGTTATTGGTGTTCTACGCTTGATTTTATTTTGACATACATTCTTTCATGCTTTTGATTAACAATTAAAATATTTGCGGAAAAGTAAATTCTAAGCTATTACAAATGGCGCGGGTCCACATCGCCAAAATTAACCAGGACCCGATTTGACAGAAAATAAATAAACAAAGTAAATAAAGAATTAAAAGTGCGAGAAGTAATTTACAAGGCTTTGGGAGAGGTACATAATTATTTAAGCAAAATAAAATAAATATGCGAAATTAAATCGAAACGAGGGCGTTGGACCCTTTTGCAAAACTAAATTAACGATGAATTAATTAATTAAAAAGAAAGCAAGAATTTTGTGTTTTATGTTTTTTAAGATATAATGTGAAAAGGGAGAATTAATTAAAATCAAAATAAGATGCAAACCCTAATTCTATTTATTTTTTAATTTATTAAGAAATATTAAAAATTTTAACCTAAATTAAACCTAATTTTTACATGCAAATTTGATCATAAAAATAAATAAAATAAATATTTAATTATTTGAAAGAAAAATAAAAGGGGTGAACAATTATTAATTAAACCTATTCTATATTTTTTTTTAGATTTTTTTTGTTATTAAAAGAATTAAAATTAACCTAATTTGAAACTAAATTTAATTACTTGCTAATTTATTCATGAAAATATTAAAACAAAAATATTTATTATTTAATTCTTTTTTCTGATTTTTTAGGATGTTTTTGTATTTATGAAAATGATAAAACTAATCAATTAAACAATAAAAAAAAAGTAAAAATAATAATATAAAAAGGTAAAGAAAATAAATAAAATAAAAAAACAAGTGCAAACCTGGGGGTTCAGACCCCAATATGGAGGTTAAATCCAAGCAATTCTGGCCCATTTGAGCATGGCCTTGTGGACTTTCCTACTAGCGTATAGCACGTTGACTGCAGCCTACTATGCTCCCTAATTCCTGGCCCTTGGATGGATGAGGTTGGACGCGTGGACGTTGATTTTTGAGGATGCATGAGAGTCCTCAGCATGGGCGCTACACATGAACATTAATTGAGGAAAAATAAATGGAAAGGAAGAAGACCTGGGATCGAACCCAGGTCATTAATATTACCAATCAACACGTGCACCACTGGACCAATTGATACGTTCTGTATATTAAATAAGCCAAGAATAATATAATAAGAAAACAATGATTAGTGGAACTCAGCGCGCGAACTTTCAAACCGTCCAATCATTGATGGCCACGATACCATCTTCTTCGCGTGTTTTCTTTTTTCCTGAAATACACAAAACATTGGCAACGGTTTTCACGCGTTGCCTAAGACGTCCTACAAGAAAATAGCGATTAGGCGTGGAACGCCCATAAATTGGGCGCGAGGGTGGGTTTAGATTCGTCCAGATGCGTTGATTCTAATGGTGGTGGTCTTGAGGGCTAATTTTTCCCCATTCAAAAACCCCTAATCTGAAGCTTGCAAAACCCTAAAACTTGGCAATGGTGAAATCATCCATAATGTATAATGATTCAATCAAACACATGGGTTAGCTTCAGAATAGCATAAGAAACATAAATCATATATTAAAACTTGTAAAAAACGCATGAATTGATATGCACGATCATGAGTTTTATTTGAAACAGTTTGACTTCATTATACCAATTCTGGGCGTTTTGATGAGTGTTCTTGATTGAGAATCGTTCAATGGACCTTGAGGAAGCTATTGAAACAAGAATTAGGTCTTGAATCGTCCTGGAAGGATGTTTTCAGAATTGACTTTTTTGCAAATTTTTCAAGGTTTGATAATGGCTTTTGGAGAAGCTGTGCGTGTGTTTTTGATTAGGGTTGTCTTTAGGCTTTTGTATTGAGTGCATTAGGTCAAGAAAAATCAATCAAATCCATTGCATTCATTGATTTTGGAAATTTGATTTTCTAAGATTTTTTCAATCTTTTTTTCATGTGTTTTTGGTTCAAATCATCTCCAATCTCTCCAAATCTTTCCTTATCTGCATATACACGAAATCTTGAGGCTAAAACATGTATAAAAAGATTGGTTAGGTTAAGTTAAATATTTTTCACATATTTAATTGATTTAAGTGAATTATTATAAATAAAAATTCAAATAAATAAATAAAAAATGAGAAAATACTTCCCTTTGGGCCAAGTGGTCGTGCACATGCTTGGAATGATGGATTGTGGAAGAAAAATGGGCCCATTAGCAATTTTAGGTCATTTGAATCAATGTTGACTTTTCAAAATATCCAAAAATTTCCCAACTTCCACAAGGCATAACTTGCTCAATGTTTAAGATTTTCTCATGTTCTTGGACATTTTGGAAAGTTCTTTGAGTCCTCTAACCAATGTCTTTGGTCCCATGTCATTTTGATTTACCAATCTCAAGTTATGGCCTTTGACTTAAAGTCCCTTTTTGTTGACTTTTGAAAATGACCTATAATGTTGAAATTGATAACTTTTTGTGAGAGCATTTCTTGGACTTGAAGTATGAAGATGAGTTGTAGGAAATGTCTTTCTCTTCAAAATGAGCTTTGGATGGAAGTTTTCTGATAATCCATGTGAAAGTTATGCCATGGTCAATTTCAGTTGACTTTTTCAGCTGTCCAAATAAGGAAACTTTTGCATCTTGATGATTTCTGAGCCAAATTTTGAGAATCATGATCAAGCATTGATCAAATGATGTTTGTGGCTTCAAAATGATATGTTGACCAAAAATTTGAACTTCTGACTGTCAAATGACCATTTTGCTCCTACAGTTGACTGTAGTGCAATTAGGTTTTTTGACTGTGCAATTTTGTGCTGAATGCCTTGAAACTTGATATGAGGATGCTTGACCATATTTGTAGGCATATGAGACTTGATTGGACCTTTGGAAACTTCATTTTCTTGATCAAAACATAAACCCTAATTTTGACTGTTAGGAGGCCCTTGAACTGTGCAACCCTTGGGGAGATTTTGAAGCTTGACTTTGCAGTTTCTTGAAGAATATGGGAGGGCAAATTTTGGGGTACAACAGTTTCCCCTGTTCAATCTTCTTAAACCTGAGGATGTAGATTGGCTGACGTGCCTTTCGTAATCCGAGGGTGGAAGATGATTGAACACTAAAGTGCCCAGAAATTTGCGCTCACATAGTAGCAGTGATGGTGGAATGGGCTTATAGATGCCATCTGGATGTTGATGAATAGGATGGTGGGCTTATAGATTCCATCTGGATGTTGGTCGCATAAGAGATTCCTTAGCGAGAACCTGCATACCTGCAACAGAAACATGAGTACCTGACACGTTGCAGGAGTTGGTTTTCAGATGCTTGGTATAGATGTGTCCTGACTGGTTACAGGAGCTGAGTCTGGAGCTTCGCAAGATGATGAATGAACCAGGGATGGTTACTACCTTAGCATGAACGGTAAGAGAACCTTGGGCGACTTTAACTTCAACAACGCTCGTTGAGAAAATCTTAGTGGGAATTACCGTCTTCGCAGTATCGGGACGAGAACCATAGACAATTATAATCTGAAAGGAATTATCACCTCACTCACCGTCGGAGAGGGAACCCTAGGAAATTATAATCTGAAAGGAATTATCGCCTCACTCACCGTCGGAGAGGGAACTATCTGAAAAGGAATTATCACCTCACTCACCGTCGGAGAGGGAACCGTTTGAAAAGGAATGATCGCCTCACTCACCGTCGGAGAGGGAACCATAGGAGATTATCACCTCACTCACCGTCGGAGAGGGAACCATCTGAAAAGGAATTACCACCTCACTCACCGTCGGAGAGGGGACCATAGGAGATTATCACCTCACTCACCGTCGGAGAGGGAACCATCTGAAAAGGAATTACCACCTCACTCACCGTCGGAGAGGGGACCATATGAGATTATCACCTCACTCACCGTCGGAGAGGGAACCATCTGAAAAGGAATTACCACCTCACTCACCGTCGGAGAGGGGACCATAGGAGATTATCACCTCACTCACCGTCGGAGAGGGAACCATCTGAAAAGGAATTACCACCTCACTCACCGTCGGAGAGGGGACCATAGGAGATTATCACCTCACTCACCGTCGGAGAGGGAACCATCTGAAAAGGAATTACCACCTCACTCACCGTCGGAGAGGGGACCATAGGAGATTATCACCTCACTCACCGTCGGAGAGGGAACCATCTGAAAAGGAATTACCACCTCACTCACCGTCGGAGAGGGGACCATAGGAGATTATCACCTCACTCACCGTCGGAGAGGGAACCATCTGAAAAGGAATTATCACCTCACTCACCGTCGGAGAGGGAACCGTTTGAAAAGGAATGATCGCCTCACTCACCGTCAGAGAGGGAACCATCTTGAAAGGAATTATTACCACCTCACTCACCGTCGGAGAGGGAACCATAAGGAAAGGAATTACCACCTCACTCACCGTCGGAGAGGGAACCATAAGGAAAGGAATTACCACCTCACTCACCGTCGGAGAGGGAACCATCTGAAAATTATAATCTCAAAGAAAAACCTAAAAATGGAAATCTCATGCACCGTCGGAGAGAGAACCAATAGGAAATTATAATCTCGAATCACTTCTACTGAGTCTTCATCAGAAAAATCTGTTGGGAGTCGATTTAGCTGGACTAGAGAAGGCCTTGAAATATGTTTGAGAATTTAACTGAATCTTTCCTGAAAGGTAGAGGTCAGTCATACGCAATGTATGATATGGATCAAGCAATGATGTTCTCAACATAAATGAGATTTGTATGATGTGATGCGTTATGCATGCTATAATGATGTATGTGATGTTTTATGAATGTATGTTTTCGTCTAGGAAAGTAAGTCCTTGACGGGTGCCGGGAAGTCATATCCTGGGCTGATGTTGAAGAATAGATTTTGCTTCCGTTGGGGATGATAACTGCAAGAATACCGGTAGGAGAAGATAACTCCGTTGGGGAATAAACTTGGCGAGTGGAAGATTCTGCGGGGAGAAAAGATACTCTAGTGACCATGCTGGGAAGCAATACTCTGTGGGAAGAGGGATGCCTTGCTGAGTGTTGATGATAATTTGCTGGGGATACCCTTGTTGTTGGAAGTGCTGATGGACTTCGCTGGGGTAAGAAGATTTCGTCGAGGACGCTCTTTCCGTGGCTCTTGGCTGAGGATAACCCAGTTATATCCTGTTAAGGAAATAACTCTTTGAATAAAGCTGGGAGACGCGTTCGTGCTCTGCGAGGGATAAGCTTCCAGAATCTACTGGGGATAAGCTTACTGCTTGGGGAGATGGATCCCAATTTTCCTGGGGAACTAGATTGGACTCTCCTGGGGAGATTTTGAACTGTAATTTTGTAAGTTGAAAGGGGGAACCTATGTAGGGTTTCCTGCTGATGAGCTCATGTAAAACCGCATCTGAAATGGAGAAGGAACCTGGGTAGGGTTACTTTGACGATGAGTTTGTGTAAAACTTCGTTTTTGGAAAGGGAGAACCTGTGTAGGGTTTCTGGGTGACGAGTCCATGTAAAACTGCATCTGAAATGGAGAAGGAACCTGGGTAGGGTTACTTGGTGAGGTAAGTTCATGTAAAACTTTCTTGATGAACCGGGGTGAGGTTATCTTGCTAAATCCATGTAAGACTTCTGGAGGGAACCGGGGTTAGGTTGCCGCAGGATAAGTTCGTGTAAAACTTCTTGACGAACCGAGGTAAGGTCATCTTGAGATAGGTCCATGTGAGACTTCTGGAGGAACCGGGGTTAGGTTACTTGGATAAGTTTGTGTAAAAACTTCGTGATGAACCGGGGTTAGGTCATCTTGAGATAGGTCCATGTGAGACTTCTGGAGGAACCGGGGTTAGGTTACTTGGATAAGTTTGTGTAAAAACTTCTTGATGAACCGGGGTTAGGTCATCTTGAGATAGGTCCATGTAAGACTTCTGGAGGAACCGGGGTTAGGTTACTTGGATAAGTTTGTGTAAAAACTTCTTCTGAAAATTGAGAAGGAACCGGTGTAGGGTTGCATGATTTTGATTAAGTGGATGATTGTCCTGTTTGGTTTCGGATGTTAACCCACGATCTGGAATTTGTAAAGGTAGATGGTAATCATCCTTATGTTGATCTTTGTACTTTGGTTGACAGAGCAATTGGATCGCCTGGATAACTCATTATTGCCCCTGTTTCGGAGGTGAGGGAAGAGGATACCTGTGTGGGTGATTGACAAATCTTCGGGTAGACAAGTGATGCGATACCGGAACATAGTCGTATGCTTTGATCCCTAACTTTTGCCTGGACCGCCCTTTCGGGTTTTCAGTCCACCGGGATACCCATTTTTGCCCAAGCCGCCTTTTCAGGTTTTCGACTTGCCGGGTGTACATATTTTTCCGTTTTCATCCCTTATTTTTGCCTGAACCCTTTTGGTTCGACGGGAAGCCCTTATTTTTGCCTAGGTGTGTCAACCTAGCGGGTCTTTGATTATGCGTAGTATTTTTCCGACTATGTCCACGCTCTCAGAATGTAGGGAGTTTCCCCTGTTGGAAGTATTTTGCCATGCCCCAGATAATGGGCAATGCTCCTACTGTGCCCCTTGATTGGAGGTACTTCTGTTCACAAGGTGTTCATCGTGCGAATTTCCCTGTTGTTCAAACAAATAGTCATATGCAAACAAGGTTATTTTAAGAATGCAAAAGCCTATGTCTGTCTTGAATTTTGAAAATGCATTTTTTGTAATACAGTGCGGTGTCAACTCAAGATTTTACAGCAAACCTTCAGGAGTCAGGATACCTTTGTAACAGTATGCTTTCGAACTAACCCGTGCTTCAGCTAGGACTTTTAAGGGTTATATCGTGGCCTGGTTCACGGTTTAAGAAACAAAGGATAAAGGCTCAAATTATTTGTACCCACCCGCTCTTCGTGATGTTCTCCAAACCTAAACTCAGTTGATCATACGTTAGACCTTGTTTGAGTCTTTGCTCTGATTTTCCAGTGATGGTTCAGATATTGATGATTTATTCTGAACAGGCAGTCATTCCTTTTTTGTTGAGGGTTTGTAAGACCTCTTTCTTGTTTGATTTTTGTTATCCCTTTCTTTTTTGCCTGAACTGTTTCCTTTTTTGGAATTACAGTCAGCGGGATGCCCCAGTTTTGTAAGTCTCCTTCATGGGTTTTGACTTCTTGGGCTTTTTTATTTTGAGAGATATAATGACTGCCTGTCCTTCTTGATTATTCGGAACCATCACTGTCTTTTGTTTTTTTGGAAAAACTCATTTGGTGCCATTCATTGTGCACTTGGATCAACTGAGAAGACTACCCTGCCCCGGGTTATGATTAAGGGTTTCAATTTTCGAAAATAAAAACTCCTACTTCTTTGGCTCAGAGGGGTTGACGAGGGATTATCATCCTTATAACTCCAGTGTTTAGGGATTGAAACAATGCCTGTACCTCATCAGCGGGGTCTGTTCAAAAGCATACTGTAAATTATGGTATCGTTTTCGTCATCCTCCCTCAAGAGGTTTAGAATCTTCAGTCGAGAGTTGATCATCACAAAATATGAAAGCAATTTTAAGTACAGTAAACATAATTAATTCAAAACAGACATGTGTAATGCATTCATGAAATAAAAGAGTTTAACATAATAATTGTTTGTTTGAATAAGAAAAGAAAAATACAACTTGAATTCAAATGAAAAAAAAATCCCTCGACCCTAGCCATGTTTTGGCAATGGAGCAGTGGTCACGTTGGGAGTCTCGGCAGGCTCGAACTCGATTTCCTTGGCATCGATCATGTTCTGAATCTTATATTTCAGCGCCCAACAATCCTCGGTATCGTGCCCCGGGCTATCGGAATGATAAGCACATCTGGCTTCTGGATTGTAGCTTGGAGAGGAAGTCTTAGGATTTGCAGGAGGGTTGATCACTGCAATCAGGTTCATCTTCAACATATGCTGCAATGCTTGTGACCATGGCATGTTAATGTTGGTGAATTGTCTTTTAGGCTCGTCCGGCCTTCGCTGATTTCCCTTTTGTGGTTGGCGGCGTGGTGCAGAACCAGAGATCATGACTGCCCCTGCATGTTGGTCACGACGACTCTTCTGGCTGTATGCAGCATTAGATTCTTTCTTTCCCGTGTAAGGCTTTTTGGGAGTGTCAGAAGGTGTGGCCTCTTGGATTTTCCCACTCTTGATACCAGCTTCAATTCTTTCACCAGTCAGGATGAGATCGGTAAATCCTGCAGATGAATTACCAATGAGATGATTGAAGAATGGCCCGGATAGGGTCCCCAAGAACATATCAACGAGTTCCCGGTCAGTTAATGGAGGCTGTACCCTTCCAGCAAGATCTCTCCATCTCTGCGCGTATTCCTTGAAACCTTCACTTGACCCCAACGACATACCCTGGAGTTGGGTACGTGTGGGAGCAAGGTCGGCATTGTACTGGTAATGCTTGTAGAAAGCAGTGGCTAGGTCTTCCCAGGTATGGATGTTGGATCTATTCAATTGGTAGAACCACTCGAGCTGAGTCCCTGAAAGGCTCTCTTGGAAGAAATGGATCCATAAGTTTTTGTCAGCTGTATAGGGCTGGATCCTTCTTGTGTAAGCCCTGAGATGCAATTTAGGACAGGATGCCCCGTCGTATTTAGCAAAGGCAGGTGCCTTAAACTTGTGCGGGATCACTACCCCAGAAGACAGACCTAGATCCTTGAAGTCCAGGCCAGGCACTTTTTGTATCTCCATAGCACTTAGCCGGTCTTCCAACTGTTTGTACCTATCCTCAGCCGGAGGGTACTGTTCGTCGTTGAAATCTGTCTCGTTGTCGGAGACCACTGGACTGGGAACCCTCTCCTCTTGATGACTGCCTTTCCCCACAGATGGAGTTGTCCTCTCAGTTTCATCCTGCAGTGTATTCCTAGATCTGCGTCTAGGGCTGAACAAAACAGTCCTCTTCTTCTTCTTTTCCTTCTTCAAAAGCAAAGCTTTCAGATCTTGTTGCCCCTGGGTCAAATTCATGATCAGCCCTTGGAACTGGGTGTTCTGAGCCTGGAGGGCCTTGATAGTGTGCTCGGTTGAAGATTCAGGATTCATGACGAGACTGCTGAAATAAACAGCGAAGAAGGTAAGTAACCTGCAGAGAAAGGGTACCTGTTATGCAATGATATGTATGATGTGCATGCAATGATTTCAAGGACCTCGCGGGGTAAACAGAGAAACTTGTTAGAGTTGGAAACTGGCAACTTGATTGAAAGACACTTCATGTTGTTGAGAGTCCTTCTTCAAGGGTCAAAGGCTCACCATATCCAGTGGGTCATAGCCCCTGACAACCTTGTCTAGGGGAAAATAAATCCCCTTTGCCCCTTGTTGGGATAGTTGATTCACCATGACCTGCATCACAAGCCCTTGAGATCCTTGAAATGGGTTAGGATGTATGCAATGGTATGATGTCATGGTATGCATGGGGTAATGTGAGTAAACCCTGTTATGAGTCCCTAATTAAGGACTATAGGCAAAACCTGCAAGAAACTCAGTACACCCTGTTATGAGTCCTAATTAAGGACTACAAACTAAAACCTGCAAGAAACCAGTGTCAGGTAACAAGCATGCAGATAGTCAAGTACGAAGGCACGCAAGTCACACAAGAGAAGCCCTTAGAGTTTAGGCCAGCATGGGGTCTAGGTATTACCCTCTTTCAGTTTGTTGGTTCATACCTGTCCTATCAAAAGTAACCGGGTTCTTAGAGGATCCCAATATCATTGACTACCCTCAATCGATCATAACTCCAGCATCGCAATCTTTTCTTGCGGCCAGAACCATCACGAGAGTTTAGCCTCAATGGGCGTAGCATACTGCTACTGTTCTATTGGCCAAGTTGGGTCATTTAAGGTTCTAAGGTTGTTGGTGCTTAATGACTCCTTAGAAGACCCATATTCTCCTCGTTGCGACACAAGGGATATCGGTACAGACCAAGGTGCCACACCAACGTAGCCACTGTTTCACCTGTGTCGGTCTACGCCGGACAGGTCCCTCACAGCTTATGCTACCTAAACAGGGTATCCCCAGATCCGGGTTAGGATCTATGTAACTCCGATGCAACCCACAATAATAAAGCAAGCAAAGAAGACAATTGAAAACACAGTGATCTTAATCCTAAGGTACAACTCACTTTATAAATTTCCCCAGCAGAGTCGCCAGTTCTATGATTGGTGGATCTGGAACTGACTGTTTAAAGCTGGTTCGCGAAATGTCGCGGTAAGCAAGAGTCGCCACCGTCTTTTATTTTCTCCAAATGGAAAGGACAAAAGCACAGAAAAATTCCTTAAAGAGATTGCTCTCGGTTCGGGAGGTAGGTTATAGAAAGGGAAGGTGTTAGCACCCTTTCTATCCATGGTTATCCATGGGCTCTTAGATACTTGCTCATTGTGTTTTCAAAAGTGTTTGCTTTTCAAATGTGAGTGAGTTTGAAAAAAGTTTCGTTTAAAGATTTCAGATCGAATCTTGTATCAGTCCTCAAGAGTGTTCGAAAAATTGTTTTGAAAGCTTTTTGAAAGTGTCGGTGTGAAAAGAGTTTTGATTGTTTTTGAATAGAGCAAGTATCTACGAGTCATCTACCTACCCTAAGGAATTAGGCTGTGTAGAGGTCCTTAAGGTAGTGCCATCCCACCATTGAGAGGTAGGTAGCACCACCGTTGGAGGTGTTCGGGTCAATTCGAGGTTCGGGCCATGGTGATCACCAGAGCAATGGGAAGACACCTTAGAAGCTACCCTCATGCCAGGTTCCCGGATCATGAGAATTTACTAAGACATCCTCTACTCGACGATCACCTTTCGAGGCAAGGCAACAGTGAGGCGTACCCTAGGGGTGGTGTGTGCGATTCGTGTGTCGTTTTCGTTTGCATTTATCTTGTCATGTTATTGGTGTTCTACGCTTGATTTTATTTTGACATACATTCTTTCATGCTTTTGATTAACAATTAAAATATTTGCGGAAAAGTAAATTCTAAGCTATTACAAATGGCGCGGGTCCACATCGCCAAAATTAACCAGGACCCGATTTGACAGAAAATAAATAAACAAAGTAAATAAAGAATTAAAAGTGCGAGAAGTAATTTACAAGGCTTCGGGAGAGGTACATAATTATTTAAGCAAAATAAAATAAATATGCGAAATTAAATCGAAACGAGGGCGTTGGACCCTTTTGCAAAACTAAATTAACGATGAATTAATTAATTAAAAAGAAAGCAAGAATTTTGTGTTTTATGTTTTTTAAGATTTAATGTGAAAAGGGAGAATTAATTAAAATCAAAATAAGATGCAAACCCTAATTCTATTTATTTTTTAATTTATTAAGAAATATTGAAAATTTTAACCTAAATTAAACCTAATTTTTACATGCAAATTTGATCATAAAAATAAATAAAATAAATATTTAATTATTTGAAAGAAAAATAAAAGGGGTGAACAATTATTAATTAAACCTATTCTATATTTTTTTATAGATTTTTTTTGTTATTAAAAGAATTAAAATTAACCTAATTTGAAACTAAATTTAATTACATGCTAATTTATTCATGAAAATATTAAAACAAAAATATTTATTATTTAATTCTTTTTTCTGATTTTTTAGGATGTTTTTGTATTTATGAAAATGATAAAACTAATCAATTAAACAATAAAAAAAAAGTAAAAATAATAATACAAAAAGGTAAAGAAAATAAATAAAATAAAAAAACAAGTGCAAACGTGGGGGTTCAGACCCCAATATGGAGGTTAAATCCAAGCAATTCTGGCCCATTTGAGCATGGCCTTGTGGACTTTCCTACTAGCGTGTAGCACGTTGACTGCAGCCTACTATGCTCCCTAATTCCTGGCCCTTGGATGGATGAGGTTGGACGCGTGGACGTTGATTTTTGAGGATGCATGAGAGTCCTCAGCATGGGCGCTACACATGAACATTAATTGAGGAAAAATAAATGGAAAGGAAGAAGACCTGGGATCGAACCCAGGTCATTAATATTACCAATCAACACGTGCACCACTGGACCAATTGATACGTTCTGTATATTAAATAAGCCAAGAATAATATAATAAGAAAACGATGATTAGTGGAACTCAGCGCGCGAACTTTCAAACCGTCCAATCATTGATGGCCACGATACCATCTTCTTCGCGTGTTTTCTTTTTTCCTGAAATACACAAAACATTGGCAACGGTTTTCACGCGTTGCCTAAGACGTCCTACAAGAAAATAGCGATTAGGCGTGGAACGCCCATAAATTGGGCGCGAGGGTGGGTTTAGATTCGTCCAGATGCGTTGATTCTAATGGTGGTGGTCTTGAGGGCTAATTTTTCCCCATTCAAAAACCCCTAATCTGAAGCTTGCAAAACCCTAAAACTTGGCAATGGTGAAATCATCCATAATGTATAATGATTCAATCAAACGCATGGGTTAGCTTCAGAATAGCATAAGAAACATAAATCATATATTAAAACTTGTAAAAAACGCATGAATTGATATGCACGATCATGAGTTTTATTTGAAACAGTTTGACTTCATTATACCAATTCTGGGCGTTTTGATGAGTGTTCTTGATTGAGAATCGTTCAATGGACCTTGAGGAAGCTATTGAAACAAGAATTAGGTCTTGAATCGTCCTGGAAGGATGTTTTCAGAATTGACTTTTTTGCAAAATTTTCAAGGTTTGATAATGGCTTTTGGAGCAGCTGTGCGTGTGTTTTTGATTAGGGTTGTCTTTAGGCTTTTGTATTGAGTGCATTAGGTCAAGAAAAATCAATCAAATCCATTGCATTCATTGATTTTGGAAATTTGATTTTCTAAGATTTTTTCAATCTTTTTTTCATGTGTTTTTGGTTCAAATCATCTCCAATCTCTCCAAATCTTTCCTTATCTGCATATACACGAAATCTTGAGGCTAAAACATGTATAAAAAGATTGGTTAGGTTAAGTTAAATATTTTTCACATATTTAATTGATTTAAGTGAATTATTATAAATAAAAATTCAAATAAATAAATAAAAAATGAGAAAATACTTCCCTTTGGGCCAAGTGGTCGTGCACATGCTTGGAATGATGGATTGTGGAAGAAAAATGGGCCCATTAGCAATTTTAGGTCATTTGAATCAATGTTGACTTTTCAAAATATCCAAACATTTCCCAACTTCCACAAGGCATAACTTGCTCAATGTTTAAGATTTTCTCATGTTCTTGGACATTTTGGAAAGGTCTTTGAGTCCTCTAACCAATGTCTTTGGTCCCATGTCATTTTGATTTACCAATCTCAAGTTATGGCCTTTGACTTAAAGTCCCTTTTTGTTGACTTTTGAAAATGACCTATAATGTTGAAATTGATAACTTTTTGTGAGAGCGTTTCTTGGACTTGAAGTATGAGGATGAGTTGTAGGAAATGTCTTTCTCTTCAAAATGAGCTTTGGATGGAATTTTTCTGATAATCCATGTGAAAGTTATGCCCTGGTCAATTTCAGTTGACTTTTTCAGCTTTCCAAATAAGGAAACTTTTGCATCTTGATGATTTCTGAGCCAAATTTTGAGAATCATGATCAAGCATTGATCAAATGATGTTTGTGGCTTCAAAATGATATGTTGACCAAAAATTTGAACTTCTGACTGTCAAATGACCATTTTGCCCCTATAGTTGACTGTAGTGCAATTAGGTTTTTTGACTGTGCAATTTTGTGCTGAATGCCTTGAAACTTGATATGAGGATGCTTGACCATATTTGTAGGCATATGATACTTGATTGGACCTTTGGAAACTTCATTTTCTTGATCAGAACACAAACCCTAATTTTGACTGTTAGGAGGCCCTTGAACTGTGCAACCCTTGGGGAGATTTTGAAGCTTGACTTTGCAGTTTCTTGAAGAATATGGGAGGGAAAATTTTGGGGTACAACAATCTTGTACCTGGTACCAGACCTGTGTCTATGGCACCATACAGGATGTCTGCATCTGAATTATCAGAGTTGAATAAGTAATTGGAAGAGTTACTTGAGAAGAAGTTTGTAAGACCAAGTGTATCGCCGTGGGGTGCTCCAGTGTTGTTAGTGAAGAAGAAAGATGGATGTATGAGGCTTTGTGTTAATTATAGACAGTTGAACAAGGTGACGATTAAGAACAAGTATCCACTTCTAAGAATAGATGACTTGATGGACCAATTGGTGGATGCTCGTGTGTTTAGTAAGATTGATCTGAGGTCGGGTTACCATCAGATTAAAGTGAAGGATGGAGATATTCAGAAGACGCCTTTCAGAATGCGTTATGGAAATTACGAGTATTCAGTGATGCCTTTTGGTGTTACTAATGCGCCGAGAGTATTCATGGAATATATGAATTGTATCTTTCACACTTATTTGGATCGGTTTATAGTGGTGTTCATTGATGATATTTTGATTTACTCTAAGTCAGAAGAAGAGCATGCTGAACATTTAAGAGTAGTATTGCAGATTTTGAAAGAGAAGAAGTTGTATGCAAAGCTGTCCAAGTGTGAATTTTGGTTAAAAGAGGTTAGTTTTCTTGGTCATGTGATTTCAGGTAGTGGCATTGTTGTAGATCCATCGAAGGTTGATTCTATGTTGCAATGGGAAACTTCAAAGTCAGCTACTGAGATCAGAAGCTTTTTGGGATTAGCTGGTTATTATAGAAGGTTTATCGAAGGGTTTTCTAAGTTGTCACTTCTGTTGACTAAGTTGACTTGTAAAGGTAGAGCGTTTGTGTGGGATGTTCAGTGCCAAGAAAGTTTTACTGAATTGAATAAGAGGTTGACGTTGGCTCCGATTTTGATATTGCCTAATCCAGGAGAGCCTTTTGTGGTGTATTGTGATGCTTCTTCTAATATGGGTTTAGGAGGTGTCCTTATGCAGAATGGTAAGGTAGTTGCTTATGCGTCAAGGCAGTTAAGGATTCATGAGAAGAACTATCCTACGCATGATTTAGAGCTTGCTGCAGTTGTTTTTGCATTGAAGATTTGGAGGCATTATCTTTATGGTTCTAGATTTGAAGTGTTTAGTGACCATAAGAGCTTAAAGTATTTATTTGATCAGAAGAAGTTGAATATGAGGCAACGAAGTTGGTTTGAATTATTAAAGGACTATGATTTCGGTTAGAATTATCATCCAGGAAAAGCAAATGTGGTAGCTGATGCGTTGAGTCGAAAGACTTTGCATATGTCAACAATGATGATTAAAGAGTTGGAATTGATTGAGCAGTTCAGAGACATGAGCTTACTTTGCGAGGTTACTCTGCAGAGTGTTATGTTGGGTATGTTGAAGATTAATAATGAATTTTTAGACAGTATCAAAGAAGCTCAGAAGTTGGATGTGAAACTGCTAGATTTGATGGTTGGGATTGACCAGTATGAGAATAATGATTTTAAGCTAGATGTGCAAGGTGTGTTGATATTTCGTAACCAAATTTGTATTCCTGATGATGCTGATATGAAGAAAGTGATACTTGAAGAGAGCCATAGAAGTAAGTTGAGTATTCATCCAGGAGCTACAAAGATGTATCAAGATTTGAAAGGTTTGTTTTGGTGGCCTGGGATGAAGAGTGACGTGACTCGGTTTGTTTATGCATGTTTGACTTGTCAGAAGTCGAAAGTTAAACATCAGAAGCCTGCAGGGTTGATGCAACCATTGGAAGTTCCAAAATGGAAATGGGATAGGATTTCAATGGACTTTGTGACAGGATTGCCTAATACTTTAAGAGGACATGATTCGATTTGGGTGATTGTTGATAGGCTTACAAAGTCAGCTCATTTATTCCTATTAACATCAGTTTTCCAGTGTCAAAGTTGGCTGAGATTTACACTAGTGTGATTGTGAAGTTGCATGGTGTTCCTTTGTGCATTGTGTCAGATAGAGATCCAAGATTTACTTATGATTTTTGGAAGAGTTTGCAAGAAGCGTTGGGTTCTAAGTTGAGGTTGAGTTCAGCATATCATCCTCAGACAGATGGTTAGACTGAACGGATGATTTAATCGTTGGAAGACTTGTTGAGGGCATGTGTTCTTGAGCAGGGAGGTTCGTGGGATACTTATCTTCCGTTGATAGAGTTCACGTATAATAACAGTTACCATTCTAGTATTGGGATGGCACCTTTTGAAGCATTGTATGGTCGAAGATGTAGAACTCCGTTATGTTGGCATGAATCTGGTGAAAGTGTAGTACTTGGACCTGAACTTGTTCGTGAGACGACTGAGAAGGTGAAGTTGATTCGAGAAAAGATGAAAGCTTCACAAAGTAGACAGAAGATTTATCATGACAAGCGAAGGAAAGATTTAGAATCCAAGCTGGTGATCATGTGTTTTTGAGAGTTACACCTGTGACTGGTGTTGGATGAGCATTAAAGTCTAAGAAGCTCACTTCTCATTTTATTGGACCGTATTAGATTTCGGAGAGAGTGGGGAATGTTGCTTATAGAGTGGCTTTACCGCCTAATATTTTGAATTTTCATGATGTGTTTCATGTGTCGCAACTTCGGAAGTATATTTCAAATCCATCTCATGTGATTCATAAGGACGATGTGGAAGTAAGGGATAATCTTACGGTGGAGATGATGCCTGTGCGGATCACGGATCGTGAAATAAAGACTATGAGGGGAAAAGAGATTGCCTTGGTTAAAGTGGTTTGGTTAGGAGCTGCTGGTGAAAGCATGACTTGGGAGTTGGATTATAAGTTGCAAGACTCCTATCCTGAATTGTTTGATTGAGGTAAATTTTTGAGGACGAAAATATTCTAAGTTGGGGAGAGTTGTAACGCCCGTAATTTAATTAAATTATTTTTGGAATATTTGAGAGGATGTGTTATTATTAATTGGATTTATTTTATTAAGTGGAGAAATAATATTAGAACTATAATATTATTGGCGTGGGTTTATTTTGAAGGAATAGAAGTAATAAGGGGGTGTATTAGTTTTGAGCCTAATAATGAATAAAGAAATAATAGGGTTATTTTATTGTTGTTAGAAAGAGTAGAAAAGAAAGAAGCAGTAGAAGAATAAGGATTGAGAGGAGAACGTGCAAGTTGCTGGAAAAAGTGGAAAACGACAAGAACGAGAATTCAACCGGAAAATTATAGAGCGACCTTCAATCCAAGGTAAGGGTGGGGTTCTGACTTTATAATTGGGTTCATGATGATTGATATGTGGGGTTAGAGGTGATTGCTGTTTTGTTCTTGAATTGGATGTATATGATGATGTATGATGAAGATTTGATGAATTTTTGATGAATAATAATGTCCCGATGTTGTTTGATCGATGTAGTATTATAGGATAATGATAGGTGATGATTTATCATGATTATAATAAGGTTTGTAGGGCTAAAACATGAATCCCGTAGTGAGATGCAGGGAAGAAAATCGCAAAATTATGCAAGAAGAATCAGGATATGTCGACCTTAAACATGATGTGTTGATACGTGAGTGCCTAGAGACTCAGTATGAGTCGACACGAAGAAGCTTGCGTCGATACATGAAGGTTGAAAGACTCAAGATGAGTCGATCGGTGGGATGCGTGTGTCGATACATGCTGTATGCAAGACTCAGGATGAGTCGATCCATGAGAGGATGCGTCGACTCATGTTGTGCAGTTAGAGCAGTACGCGTCGATCCAAGGGGTTTTACGTCGACCCATAATGCCTGATTTTTGGAAGATTCAGTTTTAAAGTGCTGTAACTTGAGTTTTAGGATGCCGTTTGAGATGCCGTTCAAAGCGTTGATTAGCTAACGCGATGAACGTTGTTTTAGAGGATTAAAATGAAGAATAAGAAGTGTAATCCTAGTAGCCAATTTAGGATTTAGAATTTATCCCCATGTTGGTCGTTGTGTTGGTTTTGTACAGAATGATGAAGATGAGATGCTTAGAAGCTGCTGTTTGAGTTATAACAGTAGGATTAGTGACAATAACGATGTAAGAATTACAGAATAGCAATATGAATTAGTGTGGTGTTAATGTACAGCTGAGTTGTTAGTGAGAAGTTGTAATGATGTTGTGTTGATGATTTATAATAAATGATGTTTGATGAATTATTATGATGATATGAGATGTTGATGACGAGACGTTGAGATGCTTTTGAGATGTTGTTAATTTGAGATGAATTTTGAGATGTTGTTAATTTGAGATGAATTTTGAGATGTTGTTAATTTGAGATGAATTTTGAGATGTTGATTTGAGATGCTGATTTGAGATGTTTTTGAGATGTTGTTAATTTGAGATGTTGTTAACTTGGGTGTTGTTATTACATTCATGATTGTGTCGCATACATTGCATTTTTTGAGATGGAGCTTATGCTCGTTGAGATGGCCTGTATTGATGAATTTTGAGATGAAGGCTATGCCTTGTTGATGCCTCTATTAATTGGCAAATTTTTGAGATGGGAGTTCTGCTCCAATGGTACCACATGCATTTGCATAGTATTGAGTCACATTATATGATTGCATAAAGAAGTGTATTTTGATGTTGATGAATGTGTATATACATTGTAATTATTGTTGATTATGAGATGAGAAGTGGTGATGTTATTGATCTAATTTAATATATTAATTTTCATGCGCTTTGTTATATTGTTATATATCTCACCCCTTCTATTTGAATGTTGCCCTTATGTTGGTAACATGCAGGTAATCAAGAGTGAAGGCTGTATACCTTCGGTAGTTCGAGTCGGTGTCATTGCTCTGATATGTAACACTCGGGGGGATGAACGCTTGCTGTTTTTGATTGTTGATTTTTCAGTTGTTGAATGTTAAATTGATTATTATTAATATTGCTGTTTCGAAGTTCTTCTATTAATGATAAAATTGTTATTGAGAATTCCGCTGCATAGATATTGAGTTATTTAATTAAACATGTTATGATGGTTCATCCGATGTTTTGAAAGTGTTATATATCCACGATGAATGCAATGAATTTTTGATAGAAGAATTTGTGACGTCCCGATTCGTTTGCATGATTGAATTTTATAACTCTGATTTATTTATATAATTTGTCGGGGTAGAATTGGGGTGTTACATCGACCTTCATGAGATAGTGTGTCGACTTATCCAAGTCATAGGCTACAGACTTTAAAATAATAGCAAATGTGTCGACCTGTAAATCGTATGTGTCGACACATAAAATAAGAATTTCTGCAATTTCAGAAATTCTTCAGTATATGTCGGCCTATGCAATGCATGGGTAAACCTAAGACTTACAGAGGCTACAGGCTTCAAAAATGAGTTACATGTGTCGACCTGAAAAGCGGATGTGTCGACACATGCAATAGAAAATCATGCAAAAACTTGTTTTCAATGACTTAGGACAATTTCTAAATGCTTTTTAATAATTTCTAAGACCTATAATGTATAGGAGTGCCACAAGACATAGAGATACCGTCCAATGTATATAAGTGCTAACTTTTCCCAGTTTTGACATCATGCGAAACATCTAACAGAAAACTTGTACTCACAAACTCCTCCTTTTTGATTATGGAAATACTTGCGACGATGCATTTCTTGTATTTATTAAAGGCTCCCCCTGACTTTGTTCTTCCAAACTTTGTCTCGCATATGCTTCCCCCACTTTAACAACATCAAAAAGAAAGATAGAAAACCGTGAGAAGTACCATAGTTCCATAACAATTTTATATATCATTCAGAGGTTATTTTGCATAGAAGAGCAACAATTACATATCCTCACATATATGTAATGATGCAAAATTTTAAATAACGAGCAAACAACATAACAATAAGTGTAATACATGCACAAAGAATAAACAAGTAGTAAATAACAATAATGTCAATTTGTTTTTGTAGCGTCACATTCATATAATGCTTCATAATCGGACTCCCGATGCCACACACGCATGTGCCTAGCATAGCGACAAGAATATGTCGCTACTAAAACCAAAATGAAAACATTTGTCATGCCATGCAACTAAGACAACAAGAAACACATATTGCAAAAACCATGTATACAAATAGATTAAGCACAAAAAATAAATAAACAGAGCACATGCTTGCATTTCAAGAACAAACTTATACAAATGTGAAAGAATTAATACATGAAGTAATTATAAGCATATAGATCAAGAACACACAATGCTTATTGAAATTCTGGCTGCAGATACTCAATGTCACGTTTAATGTTATGACACCGTATCTGACTTTCTATAAGACAGTAAATACAAAAACAGTAAAGAACACAGTCAATTGTTTACCCAGTTCAGTGTGCAACAACACCTACTCTGGGGGCTACCAAGCCAGGGAGGAAATCCACTATAAGAGATGTTAATTCAGGAATAAACCAACCAGTTTATCTCCTTCACTTAAGACCTACCCAATGCAATTTCAATCTAAGTACAACTTAAACCTGTCTTTCTACTCACTCGCCCTCAATCACAGCAGTGATACATAAAACAATTTAACTAATGAATTGATGAAGACACTCTTCAAAAACATACACTTGATTAAGCTTCACAGCTTTTTAATCAAGCAACACAACCACTCTTGCTTCACAGCTTTGAGTGATACACACACCTAACTTGACTATGCTTCACAGCTTTAGTCAAGAAACATTCAAACACTCTTGCTTCAAAGCTTTGAGTGCTACACAACCCTTACAAATTAAAAACCTATTCCAAGTCACTTATCACAATGATAATTGCTTGAAGTACAATAGTTAAACCTATATAGTTTTACAAATGATCTTCTGACCAAAAAAGGGATTACTTGCAAAACAGCAGCTCTGTTGAATATATAGCAGTTGCATCTTCAGTTAGGGTTTCCACAAAAAGCTAGGGTTAAATCCATTTGACCTTAAGACTAGGTCACAGGACTTTATCAACCAGGTTAGGGTTGAGCTAGGTTAACCCAAAGAAAACGCAGGATGCTGTTCTGGAAAGACTGAGTCATTTTCCTGAAAAAACTCAGAATTAACCAAACTGCAAACATGTTAGTTCAGAACAGGATGTCTTAACATCTGTTATGACATCTGAAAAACCTGTCTACTGATTTAGGAAAATGTGATCATTTTGCAAAATGCTCAGATACACACTTATAAACATCAGTACCTGAATGACAATATTTTTCTGCAAAGGTACCTAATGAATCAGTACAAACTAAACTAGAATGTTATGACATCAGTCATGACATTCACACATACACTTGGGTTTTACCAAAAATGCAAGCCAATAACTAAACAACTACAAACTCCCCCTTTGGCAGATTTTTGGCTAAAGACCCTAAGTAATCAGAGATAGATAGCAGCAGAAAGAAATGACTGCAGAAAAATAGAATTTCTAATTAAGCAAGTACTAAAATATTCTCCCCCTCTTCAGCCACAAATGGGCCAAAGATACATGTTCATAAAAATTATACAGTTATCCAGAAAAAGTAATAAGAGCATCAGCAGAAAAAAAACTGAACACACTTCCAAACTCCACTAGGTACCAGCACCAACCAGCAACACCACCAAACAGCAACTAACCTTTAAGCACTGTCATCAGAATCAGAGGAGCTAGTTTCTTCAATATTGAGATAACCTTCAGCTTCTACACCTTCTTCCATTCTGTTTCCTTCAGCTTCCTCCTTTTCTAACCTGGCAATTAGGATTTCTAAGGTCTTTTTCCTAGCATCCAGCTCTTTGCAGGTCTCTTTTAAAACATCTATGACATCAAATGTCTTGGACTGGGTCTTCACAGACGATGTCTCAGCTGATGTTATGACAATATCTGGAGCATGAGATCCCTGAAACAGTTTGTAGTGCAAGCCAAGGGCAGGAGCTCTTTTGCAGGCTGTATCTCTTGCCACCAGGATATCAGGGTATTGTGCAAGGATAATTCCACAAAGGAGGGAGGGAAAGGCAATTGGTCCTTTGACAGCATAACTACCAGCATGTTTTAAAGTTTGTTCAAAGATATACCTGCCATAGTCAAAAGTAGTCTTGGTTCCCACAGCATAAATAAATCTCCCCAATCCTGTGGAGATAGTTGATTTATGGTTTGTAGGCACCCAGTTGGCTGCACCAATCTTGTGCAGGATGGCAAATTTCATGCTGAGTTTGCTGGCATTCAGCTTGCCTTTCAAGGGCCAGCACTTCACTTGCCTTGCCGTGATGGTTTGACAAACTTCATTTGTTCTTCCAAGAAATTTGTTAATTTCTGATGGAGAGAACTTGACCCTTCTTCCTCTAACAAAAACACTTTCAAAGTCAGCTGACCTTCCATCAGCACAATCATTAGACAAGTTCACTATAAACTCCTTGACCAGATTTTCATAACACTTGTTAAATTTTATCACTGTCTTCATCAGTCCAGCATTCTTGATCAGGTCCATGATGTCTTTGCACTCCATGGCATCATTGTTGAGTTCTCTTTCTAAAGCTATTCTCTTTAAGCAAACATACTTCCATCTGTTTGCATTGTCAGGATGATGAAAAGAGATGTTGTCTGTTGGGACTTCAGGAACTCTAGCAATTTTGCTGGAGGGGAGCTTCCTTCTGATAGGAATTTCTTCAGCATCAATCTCAAATTCTGATTCCTCATCAGAATCAGAAGATTCGGGTTCTTTTCTCTTCTTTGAAATTGGTTGTCTAGCAGTATGCACCTGGGCCTTCTTCCCTTTGGTCTGAATAATTTTCATAGATTCTACCTCAGCCATGCCTTCAGCCTTGGATTTCTTAACAGCAGGTTTATCTTTGGACACACATTTTGCATCATTCTGATTACCCTTTCTTTTCATCAATCTCCTAGCTATGCTAGGGTTTACATTGGCAATCAGATCATTATCTGAGTAATCCTCATCCACATCAATGATAGGTGGATCAGCAGTCTTTTCTGAAGGGTTTTGAATGTTGTCATTTTGTGTCACAACATTCTTAGAGACATCTACATTCACAGAGAGGTCCACATTTGGGCTTCCTGATTGATTTAAAGGGACAGAAATCCCCGGTACAGGATGGTTTCCGCTTAGTATACTAGTAACAAGCCTAGCAATAGCTTGATGAACTTGAACTGATCCTTCTCTATTTGGTACAGAAGAAGAAATATGAGAAGGATTACCAGAGGCTGCAGCTTGAGCTCTTCCTGCATGTCTAGTTCTTAGCTTTTTGACTTTGGCTGGGTCAGTTGCCATCTCTCTGAGAGGAGTGACCTCAAGAACTTCAGATTCTATGCATGTGGTGATTGCTCTAGAGTCTTGGTCAGATGATGAAGATGATGAGGATGATGAAGTCGCCTTGGTTGAAGATGATGTCTGAGACATTTTGATTAACTTTGAGCACCAGTAGCAATTTGAAAAAAAACTTTGATTGAGAGGAGGGAACAGGTTGCAAAGACGAGAGAGGTAGGAGGCTAACAAGAGTCTTTTCAACTTCTTAAGGATTTTGAAAGAATTGGGAAAACATATGATTAACCCACTAAAAATAAACTTAATAAAATTAACTCCTACAACCCTTATTTTAAGCAAAATTAATTGCTATAATTTCTCATGTTGGTAAATACCCAACCTGCCCCTCAAGTTTTCAAGTTTATTTCCAACAAGAGCCTTGGTAGAAGAATCAGTCAGCTGAAGCTTAAAGATACCATGTTCCAGTTTAAATGACTTCTTCTCTACAAAGTCAATGTGCTTGGTCCTGTTATGCTGAATAGGGTTCATGGAAATATTGATTGTATTCAGATTGTCACAACACAATGTCACAATATCTTGTGAGACATTATACTCAGTGAGCATCTGTTTTGACCAGATATTTTGAGAACAATTATTCCTAGCAGCAACTATTTCCGCACAGAGTTGGGAAGGCATTCTTTTGATATAAATCATAGTTTTGGTTGATTCTTGAATGATTTTCTTTTTGTCCATTCCATTTTGATGGAGAGTTATAGGAGAGGAGACTTCACGCCTCATTTCTTCAGGGAAACAGAATTTATTAGACTTGTTATTTCCAACATCCTTGTCATGATAACTTATGGTTCTGACAACACATCCTTCTTCAAGTTTATTTGCCACATCATAGACATTATCAACCTGTAGTTTTGGAGTCCTTCTGACTGCTTCCATAGAGATAGCTCTTTTCATTCTTCTTAGATGAAGATGACCAAGCTTATGCTGCCACAGTTTCATCTCTTTTTCTTCTTTGGTAATTGGACACATAATGGAGTTATTAGTGTTCTCAGGCTGCCACAAGTAGCAGTTATCTTTGGATCTGATTCCTTTCATTACAACTTCTAGTTTTTCATTAATTACTAGACATTCAGATTTTGAGAAGTTGACCTTGAATCCTAGATCACATAATTGACTGATACTAATGAGATTAGCAGTCAGCCCCTTTACCAGCAAGACTTCACTCAGTCTTGGAACATCAGGGCAGTCCAAATTACCAACTCCTTTGATTTCACCTTTAGCACCATCTCCAAAGGTCACATAACTAGTGTTGTGAGGTTTGACTTGATTGAGAATGTTCTTTATTCCAGTCATGTGTTTAGAGCAACCACTGTCAAAGTACCAGCCTTCCTTTGCAGACACTTTCAGGGAAGTATGGGCTATCAGGGCAGTAGCCTTTTTCTTCCAATGAGGAGTATGTGGTACCTTTTTTGGCTTAGGTTTAGCACCTGAGTTTTGATTAGGGTATCCATGCAATTTGAAGCAGAAGGACTTTATGTGTCCATACCTCCCACAATGATGACATCTCCATCTTTGGTATTTTTTCTTCATGTATTTCTGATGTTGAGAGTTGTGTTGAGACATCTGCTTTGACAATTGTTTAACATGTCTGATCTTCTTGTCTGCATCAGATTTCTTAGCTTCCACAAATCCTAGACCAGATTTGTTTCCCACATTTTGTCCAACTTGAAGAATCTCTTCCAATTTATCTGATCCATTGGTCAACATCTTGACAGATTTTGTCATTTGGTTCAGTTGTGAGTTCAGTAATTGAACTTCCCCTTCTAGGTGACTTATGGTTTCAAGATCTGCCCTTTTTTCAGCCTCCAGCTTTGTAATGAGTTTTGATTGTTTCTCATTCTGCACACAGACTTCAGCACTTCTGATACACAATTTCTTGTAGGTATCAGCCAGTTCTTCAAATGTCACTTCTTCATCATTAGTGTCACTGTCAGAGGTACAAACACTAGTTAGAGCAGTAACTAGTTTGGCAGATTCTTCTTCAGAATTACTTTCTGAATCACAGTCAGACCAAGTAACAACCATTCCTTTCTTTTGTTTCTTAAGAAAGGTAGGACATTCAGCTCGAATATGTCCATATCCTTCACAGCCATGGCATTGAATGCCTCTGCCTTGGTTTCCCTTTTCTTCTGACCTTGGTCTTCTGCTAGAACTGTCAATGTCAGAGGGAATGTTATGAACATTAGACCTTGACTTTGGATCCATTCTTTTGATGAGCTTGTTGAACTGTCTTCCAAGCATGGCTATAGCTTCTGAAATATTTTCTTCTTCATCCTCCTTGTTTTCAACATCAGTGTTGGATACAAGTGCTATGCTCTTGTTCTTCTTGTCACCATTATCAGTGATCCCCATCTCAAAAGTCTGAAGAGACCCAATAAGTTCATCCACTTTCAACTTGCTGATGTCCTGGGCTTCCTCTATGGCAGTTACCTTCATTGCAAATCTTTTAGGCAAGGATCTGAGAATCTTCCTTACCAGTTTTTCTTCTGACATCTTTTCTCCCAGTGCTCCTGAGGTGTTGGCAATCTCCAAGATGTTCATGTGAAACTCATGAATGGTTTCATCTTCCATCATTTTTAGATTCTCAAACATGGTAGTCAACATCTGAAGCCTTGACATTTTTACTTTGGAAGTTCCCTCATGAGTAGTTTTGAGAGTGTCCCAAACTTCCTTGGCCAGTTCATATTGATGAACTAGTCTGAAAATGTTTCTATCAATTCCATTGAACAAGGCATTTAAAGCTTTGGAATTTCCCAGGGCTAACTCATCTTCTTCTTTACTCCAATCTTCCTCAGGTTTCAGACTGATTGTCCCATCTTTCTCAGTTATGGTGGGATGGATCCATCCTTTGTCAGCAGCTCTCCAAGCCTTTTTGTCCAGAGATTTTAAGAAGGCAATCATACGAGGTTTCCAGTAGTCATAATTAGTTCCATCCAGAATGGGTGGTCTATTTCCAAAAACTCCTTCTTTGTCCATAGTGCCAGAAAGTGATATCCCTAGATCTCACCCAGTAATACAGGCAGGGTGCCTGCTCTGATGCCAATTGAAATTCTGGATGCAGATACTCAATGTCACGTTTAATGTTATGACACCGTATCTGACTTTCTATAAGACAGTAAATACAAAAACAGTAAAGAACACAGTCAATTGTTTACCCAGTTCAGTGTGCAACAACACCTACTCCGGGGGCTACCAAGCCAGGGAGGAAATCCACTATAAGAGATGTTAATTCAGGAATAAACCAACCAGTTTATCTCCTTCACTTAAGACCTACCCAATGCAATTTCAATCTAAGTACAACTTAAACCTGAGTTCCTACTCACTCCCCCTCAATCACAGCAGTGATACATAAAACAATTTGACTAATGAATTGATGAAGACACTCTTCAAAAACATACACTTAATTAAGCTTCACAGCTTTTTAATCAAGCAACACAACCACTCTTGCTTCACAGCTTTGAGTGATACACACACCTAACTTGACTCTGCTTCACAGCTTTAGTCAAGAAACATTCAAACACTCTTGCTTCAAAGCTTTGAGTGCTACACAACCCTTACAATTAAAAACCTATTCCAAGTCACTCATCACAATGATAATTGCTTGAAGTACAATAGTTAAACCTATACAGTTTTATAAATGATCTTCTGACCAAAAAAGGGATTACTTGCAAAACAGCAGCTCTGTTGAATATATAGCAGCTGCATCTTCAGTTAGGGTTTCCACAAAAAGCTAGGGTTAAATCCATTTGACTTTAAGACTAGGTCACAGGACTTTATCAACCAGGTTAGGGTTGAGCTAGGTTAACCCAAAGAAAACGCAGGATGCTGTTCTGGAAAGACTGAGTCATTTTCCTGAAAAAACTCAGAATTAACCAAACTGCAAACCTGTTAGTTCAGAACAGGATGTCTTAACATCTGTTATGACATCTGAAAAACCTGTCTACTGATTTAGGAAAATGTGATCATTTTGCAAAATGCTCAGATACACACTTATAAACATCAGTACCTGAATAACAATATTTTTCTGCAAAGGTACCTAATGAATCAGTACAAACTAAACTAGAATGTTATGACATCAGTCATGACATTCACACATACACTTGGGTTTTACCAAAAATGCAAGCCAATAACTAAACAACTACAGTTATCAATGAAACTTTTTTGGAATTGAACATTCATGGTTTTCATCATGTGAAAGAATATCAAGCATTTTTGGAAGTAAACTAGTAATATGCATTAAGAAAAATCTCACTTTCAAGGAGAAATTGAAACGATATTACCTCACTCTTGAAGAATTAGAAGTTGCACTCACATGATGGACAATACTCAAACACAAAGTTAGACTGAAAATATAAAGTGCAAGAAATAAGATGAAATTAAGCAACATTTGAGATATCAGTTATCCCCAATTCTTCATGTATATTGATAAAAGGTTCGGTTGCGAGTGGTTTAGTGAAAATATCGGCAAGTTGATTTTTGCTATCAACATGCTCAAACGCAACATCCCCTTTTTCAACATGATCACGAAGAAAGTGGTGATGTATCTCAATATGTTTAGTACATGAATGTAGTACAGGATTTTTGGTTAGATTAATGGCACTAGTGTTGTTGCACATGATAGGAATACATGAAAGTTTAATATCAAAATCAAGCAGTTGTTGTTTAAGCCATAAAATTTGGGCATAACAGATACCGGCTGGCATGTATTCCACCTCGGCCATTAACAAAACGATGGAAACTTGATTTTTACTATGCCAACTCACAAAGGATTTTGGAAACATGTGACAGGTTCGACTAGTAATTTTCCTATCCAATTTGCAACCAGAAAAATTGGAATCGGAATAACCAACCAAGGTACAATAATTTCCTTTGGAATACCAAAGCCCAAATTTAGAAGTACCAATGAGGTATCTAAAAATATGCTTAACCGCTTTTAGGTGTGACTCCTTAGGAGCATATTTATATCGTCCACTCATACAAACACTAAACAGGATATCAGGCCTAGATGCGGTAAGATAAAGAAGAGATCCAATCATACCTCTATACCTTTTAACCTCAACATAATTACCCTTATCGTCTCTATTCAAGTTACTATTTATTACCATAGGAGTGTTAATCTCCTTTGCACCATCCATACCGAATCTTTCGAGAAATTCGAGACAATACTTGGTTTGACATATAAATGTTCCTTCATTGAGTTGTTTAATTTGAAGTTCGAGAAAGTAGTTCAGCTCTCCCATTAGACTCATTTCAAACTCTCCCTGCATAAGCGTAGAGAACTCCTTGATAAGATGCATATTAGTTGATCCAAAAATGGTATCATCAACAAAAATTTGAAATAGTATAATATGTTTCATTGGCGTTTAATAAAAAGTATAGCGTCTACTTTCCCTCTAGAGTATCGTTGATCTAACAAAAATTTGCTAAGTCGGTCATAACATGCCCTAGGGGCTTGTTTAAGACCATACAAAGCACGTTTTAGCTTAAAACATGATTTGGAAACTCATAATTTTTAAAATTTCGGAGGTTGAGAAACATACACTTCTTCACTTATATATCCGTTAAGGAATGCACTTTTCACGTCCGTTTGATATAATTTTAAGTTTTTAGAGCATGCATAAGCTAATAAAAGACGTATAGCCTCAAGTCGGGAAACTGAAGCATAAGTTTCATCATAATCAATGCCTTCCTCTTGGTTATAACCTTGAGCCACAAGATTGGCATTATTTCTTGTTATCACACCATGTTCATGAAGCTTATTCCTAAATACCCATCGAGGGCCTATAATTTGATGATTTTGTGGACGAGGAACAAGGTCCCAAACGTCATTTCTTTCAAATTGATTCAATTCTTCTTGCATATCCATAAGCCAATGATCATTAAGTAAGGCATCCTTAGTTTTTTTAGGTTCAACTTGTGATACATAAGCATGATGACAACAAAATTATTTGTTCTAGAGCGAGTTGTTACCCCTTTTATGATATCACCTATAATGTTGTCAAGTGGATGATCTTTGGAGGTTCTCCACTCCAATGGAAGACCATCATTTTCTTCTTGACCTTCATCATCTTTCTTTTCTTGGTTGTCATCTCCATCCTTCTCAATTTCCACCATCTTAGATTGATCAACTCCTTTATCAGTGTCTTTGAGTATATCTTCCGTAGATGCACCTACACCATGAAAATAACTACCTTTCCCAACACTATTTGGGGAAGACTCATCAAAAGTAACATGGACTGACTCTTCAATAATAAGTAATCTTTTGTTGTAAACTCTATATACTTTACTAGATTGATCCAAGAAAAATACCATCATCGACTTTCACGTCAAATTTTCCAAGATTATATTTTCCATTATTTAAAACTAAACATTTACATCTGAAAACATGAAAATGAGATAAATTTGGTTTTTTACCTTTTAAAAGTTCATATGGAGTTTTGTCAAGAATGGGACGAATAATTATCCTATTCAAGACATGACATGTCGTGCTAATAGCATCGGTCCAAAAATATTTTGGTAGACCACAATCATTGAGCATTGTTCTTGCCAACTCCGCCAAGATATGAATTTTACGCTCCACAACACCGTTTTATTGTAGAGTTCTAGGAGCTAAAAAGTTATGTTCAATTCCAAATTTATCACAATATTCTTCAAAGAAGTGGTTTTCAAATTCACCTCTATGATCACTTCGAATGGTAACAATTTTTGAGGTTAACTTGTTTTGAGCTAACTTGAAAAAACGTGTGAAAGCCGAGAATGTTTCATCTTTGCTACGTAAGAAAATAGTCCAAAAAAATCTTGAGTAATCATCTAAAATTACATTACCATAGTAATTACCACCTATGCTTTTAGTCCTTGAGTGACCAAACAAATCCATGTTAAGGAGCTCAAGTGGTCTTGATATTGATACAACATTTTTAAATTTAAAAGAGACCCTTGTTTGCTTACCCTTTTGACATGCATCATATAGATGATCTTTTGAAAAGTTTATTTTTGGTATACCAATTACTAAATCTTTTGCAACTATTTTATTACTAACCCTCACACTCTTAAACATACAATCCTTCTTTTCATTATGTAACAATCTTTGGCAAAAGTTACCTTGTACCCATTATCGCATAATTGAATAATACTAAGAAGACTATGTCTAAGGCCTTCTACTAACATAACATTTGAGATAGTAATAGTTGAGGGATCACCTATACTACCTTTTCCAAGTATTTCACCTTTGTTGTGATCATCGTAGGATACAAATCATTTCTTCTTTTCCACAAAGTCAGAGAAGAGAGATGTGTCCCCTATCATGTGTCTTGAATATCCACTATCTAGAATCCATTTTCCCATCATAGCATCAAGACACTCATCCTACAAAAGTAAAACAAAAGTGGTAGGTACCCAATTCTCATTGGGTCCTTGAGAGTGAGTTAAATAATTGTTGCATTTGGGAAACCATTGGAAATTTCCTTTAGGAACCAAAAAGCACCTAAATTTACATTTTTCAATATTATGGCCTTTTTTACAACAATAGTGGCAAAATAACCTATGATGAGAATTACTTATGCCATTAGATTTCTTATTAATCAATTTATATTTTCTATGATGCTTTTCAACCTTTGAATACCTAATAACAATAGTCTCAATGGGATGATGTATTTCGTCCAATTTGGTTACAAGAGTACTCACTTCTTGTTGTCAAATTTGACATGTTTCACATCCAAAATTTCAAGATTGTTCATCCTATTTTACATGATTTAAAATATATATATTGAGTTTCTTTAATGGATAAAATTGTTCATTTCTTTCTTCAACCTTGGCCTCCAAATATGTAAAAGCTTTTTCTTGGGAGGCCAATTTTATGTTAGCATACAAAGTCTCTTTTTATATATTTTCAAATTGATTTTTCAATTCATTAAAAGACAAATTTGCAACATTAGAGTATTTAGAATGACTTACATCCTTTTTCTTGCCTTGGTGATGATTTTCCATGAAAAAATAATTTGCTTCTTCATCACTCTCACTTGAGATTTCATTGCTTGAGACATCACTATCACTATCCCAAGCAACATAGGTTTGTCTAGAGTTTTTAGAGTTGATTCGTTGACCCTTTCATTTATTTTTAGCAAGAGATGGAAAATCCGGTCTATAATGACCCATATTTCCACATTCATAAAAAATACCCCCTGCTTTATCCTTTTTGTTGTCTTCATCTTTAGAGGAAGAAGATTGTCTTCTAAATTTGACATGATTATTATCAGAGTGTTTGATACCGTTCTTCTAAATGTGTCGATTATACTTACTTACAAATAATACCATTTCATAATCATCCAAGTTCTCTTTATTGCTCAAGTCACTATCATTAATTAAATCATCCTTTGAGGTCTTAGAGCTTGAAGCCTTAAGATCTTAATACTTCACCACTTCCTCTTGTAGTTGTTGTAAGTGTTTGTTGGCAACAATTTTAGTAAAACACTAACTTGATAATGTTTTACTAAATTTCTCGACATTTGAAGCAAACTGGTTTTGAATGATATCAAAGCAGATGTCTTGACATCTGCCTCCTGATCTGAACGTGACTTCATATCTATTTTATGTTTTTATGCGCACAATTATACATGATTTGTGACTTATAGTTTGCAAAAAATATGGAGAAATATTTTTCTATTTCCATTATCCTTATGGATTATATCTTAGTCTGTTTTCATTGAAATATTCAAGGGATTAGAATATATATTTTTAGTCCAAGCCCACTGCTGCGCCTTTATAAGGACTTGCATCCTTATTCATCAGGTTACAACTTTTGAAAAGAAGAATATATTCTTTCTGTTTTAGAAGTCTAAGTCTTTTTAATTGAAATGCACTCTAAGTATTGGTTTAATACTTGATTTTTAATTTGAGTTATTAATTATGGATAATTCATAAGCTTTTAAGTATTGAATGATTAAAGTCCTTAAAACTTAATATTTCTGTTGTTCTTCACTGTTAGTGATTGAAGCGATTTGAGGAGGGCCTCATACCTAGGTGTGTCTTAGGTAGAAGTATATAACAAGTAATGATTAAGTTATTAGATCGTAAATTGGTTGTTTACTGAGAGTCTATGAATTGATACTATTTAGTGGACTTGTCTCTGGCTTGGTGGCCCCCAGAGTAGGTGTTGTTGTACACCGAACTGGGTTAACAATCCCTTGTGTTTTTAAGGCTTTTAATATTGTTGAGTTTTATACTGTCCTCAAAGATTTATGTCATGACATCTCCTTCGACATCTCATATCTGATACCAGAATTTCAATTAGTTTCAGATCAGGAATCCTTCTCTATATCTGGGTGAGATCTAGGGAAGATACTTTATGGTACTATGGACAAGGAAGGAGGATTTGTGAGAAGACCACCGATTCTGGATGGAAGCAATTATGACTATTGGAAACCACGTATGGTGGCCTTTCTAAAGTCTCTGGACAGCGGAGCTTGGAAAGTTGTCTTAAAAGGATGGGAACACCCTGTCAAATTGGGAGAAAATGGAGAACCTACTCCTAAGTTAAATCCATAAGAAGATTGGTCTAAAGAAAAGGATGAAATTGCTCTTGGAAATTCTAAAGCTTTGAATTCTATATTCAATGGAATTGAGAAGAACATTTTTAGATTAACAAAACACATGTGAAATAGCTAAGGATTACTGGGGGATTCTTTAATCTACCCATGAAGGCACATTGTGATACGGTGGCAGAACCGACTGTTATACTGGTTGCGTTTGTATTCGCAAATGTTATGGTAAGAAAGAGTCGCCACCGAATTTTCTTTTATCCAACAAAGGAAAGGGTGAAAAGAACAAAAAAAGACCTTTTTTGAGATTTTTCTAAGTAAAGGGGGTAGATTATGGAAAGGGAAGCTCTTAGCACCCTTTCCATCCGTGATTTTCCATGGGCTCTTAGGTACTTGCTCATTTTTGAAAACTATTTTTGTGTTTGTGTGTTTTGAAAGGTTTTGTTTGCTTTATGGTAACTCTTGTATCAGTCCTCAAGAGTGTGATAAAGCATTTTTTGAAAAGAATTTTGAAAGTGTGTAAGTGCAAAAAGGAATCAGATTTGAGCAAATACTTAACATCTATCTACGTACTCGAAAAAGGCGTTCTTTTCCTCCTTTCCTTTAGATAGTGCTATCCTACTATTAGTGAGTAGGTAGCCCTATCGTCGGATGTTGAAGGACTATCGAAAGGGACGTTTATGGTCATTGAAGGCAACATGTAGAGATACCTTAGCAGTTCGAAGGGACCGTTATCATATAGGTAACATCGAGGGACAAGATCATTTCTCGTAGGCAACTCGAGGGACATTAAGGGACCATGATCTTTATGATGACTTTTAAACTGAGGGTCTTTGCTAAGAGTATCCCTACGTTCGAGGGATATAACCATTTCCGAAGGCAACCAAAGTGGGAAATACCTTAGGGGTGCAAGTGCGCAACAATTTGCTTTTTTCAGGTATTTTATCTTGATGTTACTGATCTAATGATTGATTGATTAATTCTTGTCATGCACGCCTAATTTACTAGTAGTTTACATACAAGCATATAATATAATGCTGAAGGTAAATTGCAAGAAATAAACACTCTTAAGCTATTACACCGCTTCAAGGCAATTACAATTATATATGACTGAAAATGTAACGTGAGGAAATTAAAAACCCTAATTAAGCTATTACAAACCGGGCACAATTACATAATTACCAAAAAAAAAATTATCGTACGAGGAATAACAATACGCGAAAATTAAGACGGGAATACGTTTGAAAACCTAATTGTCTAATTGCTTATTAAATATATTTTTGGTATTTTTTGAGAAAAATTTAAGACTTAAGATAATCTTTAATTAATTTTAAATTAAGGAAAACAAATTAAAGTTAATTAAATTAATTTGCAAGAATTACTTTTATTAAAAAAACCTAAGTCCTATTTTTTTATGATTTCTTATTTTATGATTTAAAAAAAAATGAATTGAAAAAAATATAAACTAATTAAAACAAAAAAATAAAGTAATTAAAAAAAAGATGGGCCTGAGAGGTGAGAAACTCAAATTGGGGGTATGCTGCTGAATTTCAAGACTCAGATCTGTGCAAGCCCAAAGCCTGCGTGAGATCCAGTGGGAGGCGTTCTTGGGGGTCCATCATGGGGATGCGTTACTGGGTGCTGGGTCTGGAGGATGAGTGATCCAATGGCTTAGTGTGAGGGTGCAAGATGATTGTCTTAGGAAGTCACGCATTGGAATCTGCAGGAAATATCAAGAAAATAGAAAAATGCTGGACCTTGGATCGAACCCAGGTCCCTTCCTTCACATGTTCATACCTTTGCCAACTGCGCTTCCTGCTCATTCATATATAATAATAACACAATATTATTATAAATGAAAATAAGCACTAGTCCTAGTCAACAATCAAACGCATGCGTCAGTAACATCCATAACCAATCAGAATGTATCAAACTTCCACGCGTGCTCCAAACAGAGTCAATTGGGTCAACGATGCCGAAGTGGATCTCCGGTCATCATCTACGGGATCACCAAATCGTGATCTACAAATTTTGGACGTTTAAACCTTAAATCAAAAGCCTATCCCACACGAAAAATGCTCCTGAGTTCAAATCCAGTCTCAGTTTTCATTTATCATGCATGTATCGCCTAGTTCAAAGCACGATACAGATTTTTCCCTAAACATGGCACAATCTTTGTTTCACATCAAACCACTCATGTTTCACGCTGGTCCTGCCTTAAATGACATCCTGAATTCGAATCAAACTAGGAAAATGATTAATGCATCATAGAATTATCAATATAAAGTCAAGAAATTACCCATGATAAGCTATTCTGATTTGTTGGTTCTGGGAGGATTTTCCCTTCAAATATGGATGGATTGGCTCGCTAAGGGTCCCAGGAATGCGATTGGATGGCTGGAACTGTTTGAGATTGGCTGGAGAGGGAGATTTCCAATTGCACCAATTTTGAACAACTTTGAAACTTTGTTGGGGTTTTCTTGCAGTAGCTATGTATCCTCTATTAGGTCTGAGTTGTTGTGTATATGTAGTGAATCATATTAGGTTAACAATTGTAGAAAAAGATCCATGCTTTGATGAGGAATATTTTCTTTCTATTTATTTGATTTTTGGCTTGTTTTGTACTAAATCCAATCTTATCTTCCCTCCACGATTTTCCTTTGACATAATCAACAAATCTTGCCCAATACTTAATGGAAAAAGATCCCAAATCAAATCTTACATAATTTCCATTATTTCTTTATTTAATTTTGAATTTTAATGGATAAAAAATAAAAAATAAAAAATAAATAAAATAAAATAATGTATGAGTGAACTTAGAGGTCATGGGCCATGTTAGAAACAAGTTTCAAGCATGAAAATATGGGCCCATTTGGAAAAAATTCAAGTTTGGTCAATATTGGCTTCATGCACTTTTCCAAAATTGGTCAACTTTAGCAATGCATATCTCTCTCAATTTTAATCCTAAGAGGGTGTTCTTGGAATTTTTAGAGAGCTTAGGATATTTTATCAACAACCTTTTCGGATTCATCTCAATTGGATCTTCCATATTCATGTAAGGAGCTTTGACCCAAAAGGTGTTTTTGTTGACTTTTTGAAAGGACCTATAATGTCTGAGCTTGTATCTTTTAACTGGATCATTTCTTGATCTTGAGGGCCGAAGAGAAGTTGTATGGTATTGGTTTCTCTTAAAAATGAGCCTTGGTGGAAAAATTTCTGATAAATTATGAGAACGTTGTGCCTGGTCAAAGTTTGGTTGAGTTTTCCTATAGAAACCCTAATTTGCCAAATGATAGACATCACTTAAAAATGTTGATGTTGACCAAAAATCTTGAAGCTTGACTGTATTTGGGCCACATTGACTTTTGACCTAATATAGTTGATTTTCAGGCATTTGAGCAGTTGACTAAGCAAATTTGTTGTTCAAGGCATGAAATTTGGTATGGATGATCTTGAGGACATATTAGGACAGTGGAGAATATTTGGGATCCTTGGAACTCACACATCTTGCTTAAAATTGAAACCCTAGTTGAGGTTCATTGCCTTTAGGGGGAGAGTTTGCCTGGTCAATTCTTAGTCATCCTAGGGCAAGTCAGGGACCTCAATGGGCATGTGTGAGGTAAAATGAGAGGGCAAATTTTGGGGTACAACAAATTCCCCCGTTTAATCTTCTTAAACCCGAGGATGTAGATTGGCTTGTATGCCTTTCGTGATCTGAAGGTGGAAGATGATTGAACACTAGAGTGCCCAGAAATTTGCACTCGTCTGAAACAATACTTGACTGTGTAGATAATATCGGGAATAGGCTTACATATGCCATTTGGAGAAGATGACGGAATATCTTCAGAGATGGGCTTAAAGATGCCATCTAGAATAATGTTGATTTCATGAGATATTCCTTTGCGGGAATTCCTATGCTTGTTGTTGGGGAGGACTCCGCTGAGGAATATTGGTCTTTGTCTTGGGAAATAGATTTAGGAGCTTCAGTTGTCCATTACTCTAATAGGGAGTCATCTCTTGATTGAAGAGATGGAAGTGAACTACTATCTGATCAGGATCCAAGCTTCACAATGACTTGTTAAGGATAATAAGGCTGACTGCTATCTGGTCGTATTCCAGGCTTCACATCGATTTACTGGGGAAACGTGAAATTAACTGCTATCTGGTCAGACTCCAGGCTTTGCAGTTTCTTTAACTGGAACAGAAATCAGAAAAATATTAGTATCGATTTAACTGAACCAGAAAAAGATCTTGAGTTAACTTTGATTGGAATGGAAATCAGGAAAATCTTAGGATCGATTCAACTGATCCAGGCAAAAGTCTTGGAATATCTTCAACTGGAATAGAAATCAGAGAGATCTTAGTATCAATCTAGCTAAACCAGAGAAGGTCTTGAATTAACTTTGACTGGAATGGAAATCAGAAAAATCTTAGTATCAATTTAACTGAACCAGACAAAAGTATTGGAATATCTTCAACTAGAATAGAAATCAGAGAGATCTTAGTGTCGGTCTAACTGAACCAGAGAAGGTCTTGAATTAACTTTGACTGAAGTAGAAATCATAAAAATATTAGTATCAATTTAACTGAACAAGACAAAAGTCTTGGAATATCTTCAATTGGAATATAAATCAGAGATCTTAGTACCGATCTAACTGAACCAGAGAAGGTCTTTTGAGAGCATCTTTCTGAGGAAAATGCTGAAATAGCCCTTCATCAGACATAGCTTTTGAGAAGACTACCAGGTCACATACGTAGTCAACGATGTTTGTTGATTTGATCTTTCCTGAAAACAGTAAAGAGTTAGTCATATGCAGTGTCATGATGTATGAAATGCATTGTGATGATGGTCTCAAAATAAATGAGATTATGCTGTATGCGATGTGCAAGAACATGCCATGATGTATGAATATGGGATGCTATTGTGATATTTCCGAGTCCGGGAAAATAAATCCCTAACTACTGCTGAAGCGTATTGGGAAGCTGAATCCTTCATTTCTGTTGGGGATGATGAATGGAGATGATTTGCTGGGGATTTCCTCTTTCCGTTTGAGGATATTCTGCCTGAGAATGACTCCGTGGAGAGAGATAATGATTTGTTGAAAGGTTTTGCCAATGTAGAGAAATAAACTCTGTTGGAATAAACTTCCGCAGTTTTAAAAACAAACTCTACCCTGGAGGAGGTTTTATGAACTATTTGAAATTATAAAACTTGGCTGGGGAAAACAGATTTCAGCTCTCTGAAGGAACTTTGCTGGAGAAGGTAATTCCTGCTTGGGGAAGAAGAGATCAAAACTTTGGTTGTTTCTATTCTGTAGGGAACATAGATGTCACGGGGTCGTATGTAGCGGTGACTTCGTCTCAAAATGTCTCTGCCCCTGTACCTGTTGGAAAGAGTAACTGTCGGGACTACAAATTATTTTTTAGACTTTTCCCTGTTTCTTAATGTCATTAGTAACTGTCTTTCTGTTTCTTATGCAAGTATTTGTAAACAGTAATCATATTCAAATGCATATGTCAAAGATAATCACTAGACATTTTTGCAAAACAAAACAGAAAAATAAAAACAAATAGTTTTGTACTTTCAAAGTGTAGCGGTAGAAATGTTAAAGACTAAGCCATTGGATTGACTAGACTTACTTAGATAAAAAATAAAAAATCGCCACCGCGCTTTATTATTTCCAAAGGAATGGGAAAAGAGTGAGTAAACCAAAAGAGGGGGAAAGATTCAAGGTAAGGGGGTTGGTTATGAAAAGGGAAGGTATTAGCACCCTAAACATCTACGTTACTCTGCAGCAACCTCTTTGTAAAATCTGTATATTTTGGCTATGAAAAATATTGTATAAAAATAGATGGTGGAGGTAAGAAAAGAAATATATTTTTTTATGATTTTTGCACCCGCCGCGGTTGCGAACCTTTAGTGCCTACGTACCACCTTTCGTGCAATAGGGGATCAGGGTACACGTAGTTCCTCTTTTAAAAATTTTAAAACACAAATGTGTTGGTTAATTTTATGAGATAAGACATCATTATCATTGTCCATGTTGAAAACATACTTACTACCCACAATTATGAGAAAGGAGAATTTGCATCATCTCAAAGTGGAGGATATGGCTTGGATTTTAAAATCAACAATGCCTCACTCAATACCCAAGTGGAAAATATCTCTCTTCACTGCATATTGTAGAAGTATAGTTGTTTGCATCACTACAAGGATTGACAAGAGTCTAATCTTTTTGAGAAAAATTTGAAGACAAAAGCCAAAGTGGCAAAATGGTTTGAAATGAGGTTGATTGACTTTTAGTCTTCTCACAAAAAAATGTCAAAGTATTATTAAGTTTATTGAAGTTTATTTATGAAAATATTTTGAAAATGCATGGACCTAAGTCCAAGTTTATTATAAAAGTGGTTCAAGTTAAAATAAGAAGAGTTTTTCAAAAGGTGAGAGAAGATTTTTGAAATTAAAGAAGATGGGAGGAGAAGAAGAGACTATCCTAAAGCATAAGGTAAAAGATAGGGATAAGAACCATCGAACCAACAAGAAGCCAATACTTGACATTATGAGTCAAGATAGATTTCCCATTCTTTGGATTTAAACCAAGCAAGCAAAGATACTAGACCTCTTGAGAGAACCAAACTTCAAGTGTATTAAGTCTTCACAAAAATTGGGCAGAGTAACGACTGTGTACGGATGAATTCCAGATTACAAACAAAGGATGTAATCACAATAACCTGCACACAAAACAAACAAACAACCCAATGTCTTGAGGTAAACCTCAAGAGCTCCAGACAAAATAATCATATAAGATCATAAGGTCACAAAGTAGGTCATAACTTCTAATCCTAAGTCCAAGAAGTCCATAATCTCCATAACGCCAAGGATAGTAACCAAGTAGTCCAAGTAACATTGAAGTTTTGTATGGTTCAAATTGATTATTAAGTATCTTAGAAGAGAAAAGAAAAGGCTCAAGTGAGCAAAATAAAAATGACATGAAATGTAAATGCTAAAAGTAAATAGTGCATAAAAATAAAAGGGGCATATAATAAAAGAATAAAGGATAAAGTAATTATTATTGATTAGTGGTCAGTTGGATGATCATCTTGAAACTTGCATTTGGAACTCATTAGAGGATTGGTAGAACAAAAGCCTCCACACAACAAGTTACATTTGCTTTTTGTCAAGTATATCATCCATTTGGAATCCTCATGAGTACCATTTAATTATCAACGATGTTTAAGTGATCCACGTTGATCAAAGGTGTTGTAGATCCATTAGAGGATTGGTAGAACCAAAGCCTCCACACAATGAATCTCAAGTTTATTGGATCAAAGAGATCAAATTAACATACTTGGGCTTGTAAACATAATTTTGGGCCACGAATGATCATTTATTCGAATCGGGACAAAATTTAGCACTATCTTAAGCAATTGTAAGTGGACTTATATAGAAGTCGCACCTATTTTGAGGCTAGTCAATAACAATCTATGCACCATGTGATCGGTGGAAATAGAACTGACTGTTATTTTAATGTTGGTCCACGTTTGTGTTTTGCAAAATGTCGCGGTAAGCAAGAGTCGCCACCGTCTTTTATTTTCTCCAACAAGGAAAGGACAAAAGCACAACAAAATTCCTTTTCGAGATGTTTCTCGGTTCGGGAGGTAGATTATAGAAAGGGAAGGTGTTAGCACCCTTTCTATCCGTGGTTATCCACGGGCTCTTAGGTACTTGCTCACTATGTTTTCAAAATGTTTTGCTTTTCTTGTGTTTGTGGGTTTTGAAAAAGTTTGTTTGAAAACTTCGATTCAACTCTTGTATCTGTCCTCAACAGTGTATGAAGTGTTGTTTGAGAACTTTTGTCAGAAAAGTGTAAGTGCGAAAAGTTGTTTCGTTTTGAAAGAGCAAGTACCTGAGAACCTCTACCTTCTCAAAAGAAATTAAGCTGTGTAAATGTCCTTTAGACATTACTATCCCACTATTGAGAAGTAGGTAGCACCGTCGTTGGAGTTTTCGGGTCAATTCGATTATAGGGACATGTGGTCACTAAAGCAATAGTAGGACGCCTTAGCGGTAACCCTAATGTCTTAGATCATTTTATCCGAGGCAACCGTTTCGAGGAAACTTTGATCTTTAGACAGGAGGGCGACCTCTAAAACACCCTATACTCAATGACCACGTCGAGGCAACCAAGTGAGGCGTACCCTAGGAGTGGCATGTGCGAGTGTGTCAGGTTTCAATTATGTTATCTTTGTACATGTTAGGGTGAGCTACGATTGATTTTATTTTAAGGATAAGTCTTGTCATGCATAGCCTAATTAACATACATCTAACAGTTAATATTTGCGGAAAATAAACTAAACTATTACAAGGCGTCGGGTATTTACATCGCCAAAAACAAACCCTTGAAAAGTAAATTGCGTAAAATTAAAGGAAAGCGATAAAAAGGTCCTAATTAAAGCTATTACATCCTCGGAGCAAATACAATTATATGATGAAAAATATTAATCAAGAACAATCACGCGCGCGAGAAAAAAAATTGAATCAGAGAGTTTTTAGGGTTTTGACCCTTTTTTTGAGAAAGAAGGAAGTTTTTGTTATTTATGAATTTAATTAAATTAAACCTAAAACTAATTAATTAATAAAAAAGGAATATTTTTGGTTTTTTGAATGTTTAAGAAAATAAAAATAAAAGGATTAAAATTGTCAAGAACCCTAATTTCTAAATTGATTTTATTTATTACAAAAATGTTAAAATTAACCTAATTAAAACTAAGTTAATTATATTTATTTACAAAAATAATAAAAGGGTGAAATTAATTTTAATAAATAATAATAAAAATAATATTATTTTTTAGTTTTCTGATTTTATTATGAAAAAATTGATTTGGTTAGTGAAAATAATAATTATAATAAATAATTAAAATGAAAGAGATAAAAAAAATAAAAGAAAAGAAATAAACTTGTGGAGGTGCTGGCCCAATTTTGGAGGTGTCTTTGGAATTTTCAGGCCCATTTACATCCCAGCCACGTTGACTTTTCTAGACTTGCTATGCATGTGCTGACCAGGGAGCATGGTGTACATCATCTTGTGACCCTTGGATTTGCTTTGAAGCCACTTGGCCAGCATCTGGAGAAGGGTGTATGATGGACCCTGTTTTGAATACTACATAAAATCGCCTGAAACAAAATAACATGAATGTTTTGGGGGACCTGGGACTCGAACCCAGGTCCCAATGCTTATTGGACGCTTGCTCAACCACTCCACCAGTGCTTGATAATTGTTAGTATAATAAGAAGTAATTATAATATACATAAATCAATTAATATGCTGGCAAAATAAAAAAAGCGCGCTTAAGATTTAAACCGGCCAACCATGTATCAACACCTCATCATCTTCTTCGTTTGCCCTGTAAAAATAATATCAGATAGCGGGGGTTTTTAACCCCCACTAACCATTGCAACGAAAAATAGCGAATAGAAGCTCAGTACATATAAATATTTCGCGAGGTGTGATTCTTGTTCGTCTTGTCCTCACGAATTCAGTCATGTATCTTAATAGTCTCAATTTTTCTTGGTTTAGAAATCCCCAATTTAAAGCTCAAGAACCCTAAAAATTCATTCATGGCATTCTTCGATCCAGGGCATTATAACTCAATTAAACCATTCCATCAGCTTGGTATGACCTCTAGCAATGCAAAACAATCAAGAAAACATGTTAAACATGCATGAATTAAGGAATACGATTTGGAATGAAAAAGGCAAACCGTGGAACTGTAATGAACGATTCCTTGAGCTTTGGTGTCTGAATTTGATTGCAAAAGGTTCCTGGGAACTCCTGCAATGTATCTGAATGAAAAGAATGCCTTGAATCGACCTAAAATGCAAAAATCAGTTTTCAATTTTCTTGGAAATTTCTTGAATTGGCTATGGTTTTTTCTACAGCTTTTCCTCGTCCATTAGGTTAGGATTTGCTTGCTTGTATATAAGGCAACTGAGTTAGGTCAAAAACTTGGGCAAAAATCCATTGCATTGATGTTTGAATCCTTGATTGAAAATCAAATCTTTTTGATTTTTCATGATTGAACAAAGTTGCCAAAATTGGATTTTTTTGATATCTTCGACTTGTGCACGAATTTTCCAGCATGCTTAGGTCATATTTGCTTCACAAAAGATTTAAAAACCAAATCTTGTATTTTCCTACAATTTAAATTGATTAAATGAATTAATATTAATTAAAAATCCAATTAATCAATAAAAATAAGAAAATAAATTCAATTAAGCTTGATGGGCCGTGCATAGGTCATGGGTGAAGTTTCAAGAAGAGATTTGAGGCCCATTAGCAAAAATAAGGTGTTTTGAGCAAAGTTGACTTTTGCAAATTCATGAAAATTTCCCAACTTCTCCAATGCACAACTTGCTCAATTTTGATCATATGACCATGTTTTTGGACATTTTGGAAATCTCTTGAAGTCCTCTAACCAATTCCTTTGGTCCCATGTCATTTGGATTTACCAATCTCAAGTTATGGCCTTTGACTCAAAGTGTACTTTTGAATTTGACCTATAATGTAAAAATTGATAACTTTTTGTGAGAGCATTTCTTGAACTTGGAGTGTGAAGATGGATTGTAGGAAATTGAATCCCCTTCAAAATGAGAATTGGATGGGATTTTTCTGATGAATCATGAAAAAGTCATGCCCTAGTCAAGATACAATTGACTTTTCTACTGTCCAAAAATAGTAACTTTTGCATCTTGATGATTTTTGAGCTATTCTTATGGAATCATGATCAAGACTTGATCAAATGATGATTGTGAACTCAAAACAATATGTTGACCAAAAATTTTGACTTTTGACTGCAAAATGACCATTTTGCCCTTACAGTTGACTGTGGATCAAATGGAGCTTTTGACTGTGCAAATTGGCACTGTGAGTCTTGAAACTTGGCATGTAGGTGCTTGAGGATGTATATGGGCCTATGAGACTTGATTGAACCATTGGAAACCCAAAATTCCTTGAAAGAACCAAAACCCTAATTTCAGCTGTCTTATGAGGTGGTTTGACTGTCTACCTCTTGAGCAAATCTTGAACCATTTGAAGATGATTTTTGACAAATCTTGAAGAATATGGGAGGGAAAATTTTGGGGTACAACACACCATTTGTTTTGAGACATGATATAAAGATCATGCTCCAACAACATTTAATGCAATAAGAAGGGGATGAGATGAAGAGGGGTGGGAGAGAATATACAAACCACTTTTGGATTAAATTTAATCAAACTATTATTAAAATCATTCATCCATTTTTATGGAGTTAGACTTAACACCATGGATCCAATGATGTTAATAAATCTCATAATCAAGAATTTAACCCAAGATCAGCCAGAAAATAGTCACAAAATAATATTACATTTTAATATATACAAAAGGATTTAAAAATAATGTTTAAAAATAGAAATAAAAGAGAAAAATATTAACTATGTTCAAATTAATCAAGAAATAAAAAGTAAGACCATAGAAAAATCAGAAAAGGACTCAAATGATTTTATAAATTTTTTGGTAATTTTTTAAAGTCAGAAACCATTTTTAAAATTAGAAGAAATGGGTAAAAGAAACCAAAAATGATAAAAAATATCAAAGTCAAAAACAAAAACAAAATAAGGTCACCAATATTTGTCACAATACCATTGGATCATTCCATAATTTTTTCAGAATTTAAAAATGCATAAAAGTATTTTTAAACATTTAAAACAATTCAAATAAAATGTAAATTTTAAAAAATACGAAAACACAAAATTAAATCGTGAAAAAATAAAAATCAGAAAGAGAATAATCAAAAATGTTTTTCATAATTTTTTCAGATTTTTTGGACTTAAAATGATTTTTCTATGATTTTTTGAAGTTTAAAATAATTAAATATAAAAAATCAGAAAAGAAAATAAAAGTAAAAAATATGTGGACCATTGGATGAGAGTCAAAACGCGTTAGTAATCAGATCCAAAGGATCTGGCGCACTGTGTATATCATGGTCATTAGTGAATAAAGCACTAAATCAATTATTAAATTAGAATTCAAAAATAACAAGTGGCACGCCATCATTGGTTGGAAGATGACACGTTGGTCATCTTCAACCTGCAGCCAACGTGAATTGCAGGTCTCTCAAATTGTAAAATTAGAAGCTCAGACCTATGCCATTCGCTTTGTCTCTTCAAGACGAAGACAACCACACCCTCGCGCCAAATTTATATAAAACTGTAGCTTAAGCAATTTGGAAGGAAAGTTTTGAAAGGGATTTGAAATTTCATGGTCAAAACGTGTTTCCAGTAAAAAGCAAGTGTTGCGACTAGAACCAGGGCAATGAGAGCATCATAATGATATCAAAGTTCTGAAGAATTGATGAAGGAATCTACCTATTGAAGTTGAGTTGTAGTGCTCTGAAACTGGACTTCTATGGAGCAATATAGGGAACGATTCTTGAATGTAATTATATGGTTAGCTTCAGGGAAGATAAAGGAAGGTGAATTGATGAAAAAATGGATTGAAAAAGGCTTGTGTATGGATTTCGAAGTTGCTGAATTCTGAGTTATGGAACAAGTTTGGCAGGGTGATTCTGGCTATCCAAGCTTGAGGAAATAAATGGGGAATGACCCTCTATTTATAGGGAATCAAATGGAATGTCCAAGCGTGTGAAATGATGAAGTTTGGAGGGAAATCGTGTGAAGTTGCAAACAATAAAAGTGTGACTTCCAATTTGATCAAAACTCATCTAAAACGCGCGTTTTTCTATGATAATCACTTCTAGAACTTTATTAAACATGTTTAGAGGCATAAACATGCAGAATCAAAGTGTTTAGAAGCCAAAACAAGGATTTCAAACTTCTGACTTGGTGAAAAATTCAGTTTCAAAGTGCCAACTTCTGACCAATGGCATTCTCAGCTCAAGGGGTCTTAGGGCATGATTCTTGATGCTTCAGAAAGACGAGGTTACAAGCTTTGCAATGGAAAAATAATGGAATCAAATGGATGCTTGAGCTGAAAGTTGTGTTGAGTCAATGTTGGAGGAAAAATGTTGACTTTCCATACTTAGAAATATTTCAAATTTTTCTTCAAAAGTGACCTATAATGTCTTGCATCCAAACATAGCCTTCCACTAGGAATTTGCTCTTGACCAAAAAATATGGCATGAAGTAGATCTCTTGAATGACATTTTGAAACTTGAACCATTAAAATCTCCAAAAATTGAGAAAGTTATGACTTGTTGAAGTTGGCAAAATTTCATAAAATGATCTATAATCTTTTGTATCCTTGAGGCAACTTCCATCCATTTTCTTACTTTGCACATAAAAGAAGGGACAAAATGCGAATCCTCAAGATAATTATGGAAAAATAATGGGCTCAAGGTGATAAAAATTGACCAAGTTATGATCATTTGAAGTCACACATGGAAAATTGGGAATTCATCTAGAGGACTTATAATCTTTCTTCTTCATCAAGTTTCTTCCACATGAAAACTCCTTGGAACTTTTGAAGTGATTTTTTAATAACCATTTGAATAGAATGATGTCTTTGGAATCACTCAAAAATACCAAAATATGAGCAAGATATACTTCTTTGAAGTTTAAAACCCTAGCTCCTAGATTAAGAACATACCTTGAGGAACTTTGGCAAATTTGAATAAACTTCTTATACCAAAACAAATTCTTTGTAAATATAAGTTGTTGAGGATGATAATGAGAACTCATAGCAACCACAACCACTTACATATATTGAGAATTGATAGAAATATGCATTTGTGACAAATGGGAACAAAGTCTTGTCCAAACATGACTATTTTTCAATCAACCCCTTGTACTTTTTGGATCAAATTTGATAATCTTGAAATATGGTGAACCAAAATAATCTTGCCATGCCATTTCCTCCAAAACAACTTCAATGGTGAGGCTTGAACTTCTCAAGATTTATTGACTAGGGCATGGAAATAAACTCATGAACCCATGTGGTAACTTGTTAAATCTCATTGCCTTTACCTACATGGATAACAAGCAAGACAAACCAACATTGCATTTTATTAATTAAAAGAAGAAATCAAGACAAAAATATTCATGATCACAAAAGAACACAAGTCAAGGTGCTTGGTGATTCCTTAAAGAGCAAAGCTAAATATAGGGAGGGGAACCAAGAATCCTAGTAGGATCTTATTGTAATGGAATCAACATGGTATGATGAAGGGATCTTAGGGGCGAAAATTGGGGTACAACAACTGCCCTTATTTAAGCTTCTTCTATTCAGAGATACAAAGGTTAAAATATTCGTGTCGACACGATTGAAGATACTTAAATATAAAACAAACCCTATTTTAGGTCCTAAGATTCCATGCAAATGTTTATGATCATGAATGCATATGAACAAGACCAAAGAGACGCAGAACACCATTGGGGATGTAACAATAATAAAGAAACAAGAGAGTGACCCGACCAGGAAAATAAATCACTGGTGGATCAAAATACCTGACTCAGAGAGGATGGTAAAAAGGTCAAAGGATACACCAACTCCTACTGGAGGTAAAGCTACCAACGTTCACTGAAGGTAGAAAGAGGAAAGAAATGACAACACCGACGTTCACTAATGGTGAGCTACCAACGTTTACTGAAGGTAGAAGGAAAAGAAATATCATAGCATCACCGTTCACTGACGATGAACTAACAACGTTCACTGAGGGTAGAAAAAAGATAACAGTCATCGATGTTCACTGCCAATGACCTACCAACTTTCAATGAAGGTAGAAAGAGAATATATCATAACACCACCATTCACTGACGATGAACTACCAACGTTCATTGAGGGTAGCAAAAAGATAACAAACACCAACTTTCACTGAAGGTAGAAAGAGAATATATCATAACACCGCCGTTCACCGATGATGAACTACCAACGTTCACTAAGGGTAGCAAAAAGATAACAAACACCAACTTTCACTGATGGTGATCTACCAACTTTCACTGAAGGTAGAAAGAGAATATCATAGCATCATCGTTCACTGATGGTGAACTACCAACATTCACTTAGGGTAGAAAAAAGATAACAATCATCGAAGTTCACTACCAATGACCTACCAACTTTCACTGAAGGTAGAAAGAGAATATATCATAGCACCTCCATTCATTGATGATGAACTACCAACGTTCACTGAGGGTAGCAAAAAGATAACAAACACCAACTTTCACTGATGGTGATCTACCAACTTTCACTGATGGTAGAAGAGAATATATCAAAGCACCGCCGTTCACTGACGATGAACTACCAACATTCACTGAGGGTAGAAAAAAGATAACAATCATCGACGTTCACTTCCAATGACCTACCAACTTTCACTGATGGTAGAAAGAGAATATATCATAACACCGCCGTTCACTGACGATGAACTACCAACGTTCACTGAGGGTAGAAAAAAGATAACAAGTTTCCCAAAAATTCTGGCATTTCTCCTAGAATAGGTCTCAACTTCTTCTTTAACTGAGGCACTTTTCCTAGAAAGGGTAATATGTAAGTTGTCTCAAATAAAGAGACTTCCACTTGCAAAGATTTCACAACGAGCTATTTCTGCGAATTTGAAAGTCTTGTCATCCACTGGCGTAAACTGACGACGGACTACAAACTATCCACTCAAATAGGAGATAGCAAAAAAAGTTACGTCGACTTTTACAGGGAAGCACCAGTTTCTCAAATAAAGAGACCTTCTAATTATTGTCATGGAGGATTGTAAAAAAATGACTTTCTAGGGATAGAAATATGGCTTCCTGGGGAAAGAAATATGACTTCCTGGGGAAATGCCATGATATTCCTACTGAGGAGATAAAGTCTTCTCGTGCAAAATAAATGCACAAACTAAAACTCGAAGATTTTATAAATCCAAAGTAAATAATATTGTTGTGGAACCAAAGATTCAAACCAGAAATAAACTGGAATGAAACAGTCAACCAAAATACATCCTTTGAGAAATAAAATCAAGAGGGAAAACCAAATCCATCCAAACAAGGAGCTGTATAGGAAGGCTAAAGCAAAAATCTTCCACGAGGGACAACTTAGTGGGGAAATTGAAAGAATATACACTTTCTGCTTAAGGCCAACACTCTATTGAAGAGAGGACAACGTAACTCTGTAAAACAGGGTGATATGTCAACAAAAATATTAACAAATGTTAATGAACAATTATTTGCCAATTTTATCTATGCATGATGTATGTATGAATGTATGAGTGTTATCATGCGTATGCTGACAAAACAGATATACAACACTGGGAGTAACCAGGCAAAACCAACTCTGGCACAAATAACATTCGGCTAAACCACATCCAAGATGATCATTCAAAGAAAAAGTAAATGCCAACTGAGGAAACAAAACCTACTGCCTGCTTTAGCTTTACTGGGGAGAAACACAATCTGGAAGTAAACAAAACAAAGTGACAGAATAATAATGATACAGGGATAAAACATCCCTCTCCAGGCTTCACTGGGGAAACAAATGTTTTCAAAAATAACACTTCTACTGGGGATTGCAAAACCAATTTCAAGAAAAGTAGATGGACACCACCTCATCAAAACATTCACTGGGGAATTCAAGCCTACTTCATTGGGGAGGTTACCACCATATCCTCAAAGGGAAGACCACAATACGTTCTTCACTAGAGAAACCAGGGACCTGCCTTCTTCAAGAGTGATTATGGTACCAACTTCTCTAGAAAAAGAAATTCCATTAGACCAAACAAAAAATTCACTGTACAAATCTCAGATTGAAACATCACATCATGAAAACTCAGAAAGGAGGAGAAATGGATCCAAACTTGACCGAGGATACCAGATTCATGAATCCAATACGACGAATCATCCTAAGTAAGCTTTCCCGAGGGGAACAAAAAACTTCTTAAAACAGCTGGAGCTTGTCCATTCCTGGGATCACCATTTTTGTTGTCATTATTTCATCACAAACTCCAAAGTAAAAGCAAATTGTAAATTCTTTTTGAAAAATCGATTTTGTTATTTAATCTTTTTGCTTTGAAAGTTATTATCAATAATAAATGGAGTCTTTGCAAGCTAAATAAAATAAGAAATACAAAGAATTGGGTAAAAGCTCAAATTTCATTAGTAGAATGGTATTCTGCGAATGGCGAGACTCCATAGATGATTACAAAGTTTGAAAAATGGTAATATATAATGGAAACGATACATTGAGATACAATGACCACTATCCCCTCTAACAACTTTTTAAATCCTGAGCAACAACTTCTATTAAAGTGTGATGAGAATCCAAGAAGATTGTTGCTCCAATGATCAAGTCTTGTCTGATGTAGTTACTTTCCAAGAAAGTCCCTAACTTTTGCCTAAGCTGCCGTTGCGGGTTTTCAACTTAGCGGGAAATTTATTCTGTTTATGTCTCTAATTTTTTCCTAGACCGCCCTTTCGGGTTTTCGGCCTACCGAGACACTCTTTTTTGCCTAAACCCCCCTCTTGGGTTTTCAACTTAGCGAGCTGTTCTTTTATTTCTTTAGGCGAAGTATTTCTTGACTGCATCAGCATTTATGGGACGTGGGAACTCCTCGCCATCCATAGTTTTAAGAATTAATGCACCGCCAGAGAAGGCTTTCTTGACAACATATGGGCCTTCAAAATTGGGAGTCCACTTGCCCCTAGAATCAGTGTTGAAAGACATGATCTTTATGAGCACGAGGTTGCCTTCCCTGAATTCATGAGGTTTGACCTTTTTATCAAAAGCTTTCTTCATTCTTTTCTGATATAAATTTCCATGACATCAAGCTTTCATCCTCTTCTCTTCGATCATATTCAATTGGTCAAACCGGTTTTGGACCCATTCAGCCTCTGTCAAATTGGTTTCCATTATCACATGCAAATAGGGAATCTCAACCTCAACTGGGAGCACAGCTTCCATTCCATACACAAGGGAGAACGGGGTTGTTCCTGTTGAAGTTCGGACAGATGTTCGATATCCATGCAAAGCAAAAGGGAGCATTTCATGCCAATCCTTATAAGTAACAACCATTTTCTGGATAATCTTCTTGATATTCTTATTATCAGCTTCCACAGCCCCATTCATCTTTGGCCTGTATGGAGATAAATTGTGATGGAAAATCTTGAACTCTTCGCACAGTTCTGTCATTATTTTATTGTTCAAATTCGAGCCATTGTTAGTGATAATTCTGCTCGGCACAGCATACCGACATATAAGATTATTCTTGATAAAACGCACAACCACCTGCTTAGTAACATTAGCATATGAAGCAGCCCCCACCCACTTGGTGAAGTAATCAATTGCTACCAAATTAAAACGGTGTCCATTCGAAGCTTTAGGTTCTATCATCCCTATCATGTCAATACCCCACATAGAGAAAGGATATGGGGAAGAGATCACATTGATAAGTGTCGGAGGCATATGGACCTTATCTGCATAAATATGACATTTATGACACTTCTTTGCAAATTTATAACAATCAGATTCCATTGTCAGCCAATAGTAACTTGCCATTAGCATCCTTTTAGCCATCGAATGTCAATTGGCATGAGTGCCAAACGAACCTTCGTGAACCTCATGCATCAACATGCTTGCTACGTGTCTATCCACGCATCTGAGCAAGACCATGTCATAATTTCTCTTATACAACACATTTTCACTGAGGAAGAAACTGCCAGCCAATCTTCTCAATGTCTTTCTATCTTTCTTCGAAGTACCAATCGGGTATTCCCGAGTCTGAAGAAAATGCTTGATGTCATGATACCAAGGTTTTTCATGTTCTACCTCCTCTGTTGTAAACACATGAGCGGGCCTATCCAATCGCCGAACCGTAATTCGAGGTATATCATTCCAAGTATTTACTTGGTACATAGAAGCCAGAGTTTCCAGATCATCTGCCATTTGATTTTCATCTCCAGGAACGTGATGGAATTCAACTTTGTTAAAGAAGGGTAACAATCTTCTAGTATAATCTTTGTAAGGGATCAAGCCGGGGTGACGAGTATCCCATTATCCTTGAATCTGGTTTATTACCAAAGCTGAATCACCATACACATCTAAAATTTTAATTCTGAGATCAATAGCTTCCTCAAGACCTATGATGCAAGCCTCGTATTCTGCCATATTATTAGTATAATCAAATGTTAACCTTGCGGTAAAAGGAATGTGCAATCCATGAGGAATGACAATCACGACACCAATTCCTTTACCATAAGCATTCACAGCTCCATCAAATATCATACTCCAACCAGATTTAGGGTCATGACCTTTCTCAGGAAATGGTTCATCACAATATTTCACTTTCAGGAACATCACATCCTCATCGGGGAATTCATATTCTACACACTGGTGATCCTCCATTGGTTGGTGAGCAAGATAATCTGCCAACACACTACTTTTAATAGCTTTTTGAGTGCGGTATTCTATATCATATTTAGATAACAACATCTTCTAGCGGGCAATTCTCCCAGTAAGAGCAAGATTTTCAAAAATGTACTTGATTGGATCCATTTTTGAGATCAACCAAGTAGTGTGATTCAACATATACTGCCGTAAACACTTTGCCGCCCAGGCCAAAGCACAACATGTCTTTTCCAGCATGGAATACCGTGACTCACAATCAGTGAATTTTTTACTGAGATAATAAATGGCGAACTCCTTCTTCCTTGTTTCATCCTGTTGTCCCAGAGTACAACCCATAGATTTATCTAACACTGTCAGATACAAAATCAACGGTCTTCCTTCGACAGGAGGGAGCAAGATAGGAGGTTCAAGAAAATATTCTTTAACTTTCGAATGCCCTCTGGCAGTCATCCATCCACACATAACCTTGATCTTTCTTTAACCACTTAAAGATCGGTTCACATGTTGCAGTCATGTGGGAAATGAATCTGGAAATATAATTCAAACGCCCAAGGAACCCTTTGACTTGTTTTTTAGTTCTTGGCGCTGGCATCTCTTGAATTGCTTTGACTTTATCAGGGTCAACTTCAATTCCTTTCTGGATAACAATGAAACCCAACAATTTCCTTGATCGAACACCGAAGGTGCATTTATTTGGATTCAAGCGGAGATGATACTTCCTCAAACACTGAAACAACTTCAACAAATCTTCTACATGCACTTCTTTAGTCTGGGATTTAGCAATCATATCATCAACATATACATCGATTTCCTTGTGCATCAGATCATGGAATAGGGTTGTCATATCCCTCTGGTACGATGCACCGACGTTATTCAACCCGAAAGGCATCACTCTGTAACAGAATGTTCCCCAGGGTGTGATAAACGTTGTTTTTTCCATGTCCTCCGGAGCCATTCTTATTTGATTATACCCGGAAAATTCGTCCATGAACGAGAATACTTTGAATTTTGTTGTGCTATCCACTAACATATCAATGTGTGGCAATGGAAAATCATCTTTTGGACTAGCTTTATTTAGATCTCTGTAATCTACGCACATGCGGACTTTTCTGTCTTTTTTCGGTACTGGGACAATATTGGAAATCCATTGAGGATACACTGACGTCAGAAGAAAACCAACATTAATCTACTTTATAACCTCCTCTTTTATTTTCACTGCCATATTTGGGTGAGTTCTTCTCATCTTTTGTTTAATTGGCGGACACTCTGGCTTCAACGGCAAACGGTGCTCTACAATATCTGTATCTAGACCATGCATATCTTGATAAGACCAAGCAAAAATATCCACATACTCCTTCAACAGCTCAATCGACCTGCTCCTCACATCAGGATGCAACAATGCTCCAATCTTGACTTCCTTCGGATCTTCTTCTGAACCCAAATTGATCACTTCCAATGGCTCTTTATATGGCTGAATGGTATTTTCCTCGTGCTCAAGCAACCGTGAGACCTCTTCTGGAATCTCATCATAATCTTCTTCTTTAGCCCTATACACAGGACATTCAAAGTTGGGAGAGGGTGCAGGGTCATTGTATTCAACGTGTTTTTTAATTAATCTGCACATATGATTTATGATTGCTTTTAGAAACTGACACATATAACAAGTGATCATGCAAATTGAATTTCAGTTATTATTTATTTTGAAGGGCTTTATTTATTTATTACCATTTTCCAAGAAAAAAAGTAGAAAATAAAGACACAATTTGGGAAACAAAGACAACTTTTATTATTGATTTTAAAAGTCACAGCAAATAGATAAGCCTTACAACATTAACACTTCCACCTTGGGAAGAGTGAAAGCTTTTTTCAAAAAGATTATCAAAACAAATTACTTTGAAACATGTATGCAAGAAGGAACATCAATGGTGATCCAGTTCTGAACCCTAACTCCTTGCGTCACATAATTCGACATTTCCTGCTCTGCTTCATCTTCTACAATGGCATTAATCCTGAAAACAGTTAGATGAAGATAACCCCCGCTACGTAAGATGTCTTGATACTTGCTCGCAGCAGACTTCAGCTTCATGCCCTTACCTTTGTCATTCTTCAAAAAGAACCCCAAGCCATCTTTGTTCTTATTCACAGGTGGATCCACAATCTATCCCCATACTTCACTATGACCCTTACGCATAACCTGCTGCACATCCTTAAGTGTAACCATGGAATTCTCATTTCCTCTTATATTTTCAATGGATAAGGCTTGAAACTGGGTTCCAACAGCAGCTTCATCCACCTCCACAATGCTGAAAGAAGACATATGAGATATCAATAATGACTGTTCCCCATTTATGATCACTACTTTCCCTTCACGTACAAACTTCAGTTTCTGGTGTAAAGTTGAAGTGACGGTCCCTGCTTCATGTATCCACGACCTTCCTAGAAAACAACTATAAGCGGGTACGATATCCATGACCTAGAAAGTTACCTGGAACAAATGTGGTCCTATATGAATAGGCAAGTCCACTTCACCAATAAAATATTTCCTTAATTCGTCAAACGCTTTCACAATTATTCCACTCGGGCGCATAGGAGTTCCTTGATATTTCAATTTCATAAGCGTACTCCTCGATATAACATTCAATGCAGATCCATTGTCAATCAACACATTGGATAGTGAATTATTCTTACAGTTCATGGAGATGTGGAGGGACAGGTTGTGATTCCTTCCTTCATCTGGTAATTCATCATTGCAGAAACTCAAGTTATTACATGACGTAATTTTCCCTATTACACTGCTCAATTGGTCTGTTGGCATATCACTCTCCACAAAAGCTTGGTCCAGTACCCTCATCAAGGATTCTCTGTGAGCAGAGGAGTTCATCAATAACGCCAAGATAGATATTTTTGAAGGAGTTTGCAGTAGCTGATCTACAATTATGTAGTCGCTTATCTTGATTATCTTCAAAATATCATCCACTTCTTTCTCTAACGCAGCCCCACTAGTCTCACCCGTAGCCTTTTTGGGTTCAACATTCTCAGTAATTTTCTTTCTAGCACTAACATCTCTTCGAACAACTGGTGCAAACACACGACCGCTGCAGGTCACTCTGCTATTTTCAGCAAAATTCCTAATACCAGACATTGGCTGGATGGGAACTTCCACTCCATCCTCTAAGATTGTAGCGTTGTATTTGTAAGGCACAACCTTATCTGACTTGTAGGGGATAGGACCCCGCAAACTAATCACCAATGGGGTAACAACTGGCTTGCAATAATATTCAACTTCAAAATGGGTGGGTGCACCAAAATAAGGCACAATGATGTTTACCCCTTCTTCAACACAATCAGTCATTATTGAGTCATTTTTGGAAAACAAATCCTCATATGAGGAGAAATACTCATCTACAGAGGCATACTCTTCATCCGACTCTTCTTCAGTCAAACAAACCTCAACCATATCAACTCCATGGTAATCATCCCTTTGACATGTAACCTTGATAATTCCATTATCTAACAACAACTGAACACCCTTCTTCACGATTGAACATCCTCGGGAATCTCGACAACAAACTCGGCAAGATCCGTATTGGTGCTCCACCTGACCAGCCATATGGCAGAAAGTAGCATGCAATTGCACAAGGTCCTCATTCATATACTTTACATCAAAAATTCTGAATTCTCCAGGACATCCAGAAACCATATTCACCTCCTCTTCATACTCTGCCCTAAGCCTGATTATATGGATTAGGACCTCATCCATCATCTGTTGTAAATCAGCCTTTATCTTATTGCAACCCTGTATGTCTGTACTGCAAATAGCACAACCGGAATGGTCATGCGTATAGTAGCTAAATTCACAAAGGTCTACATGCATTTTCACCAAATATCCTCTAACCAGATTAATATCAAAAATACGGAAATCTCCTGGACAACCGGCCACCATATTCACAACATTTACTCCCCAGTGCTTGGGTAGAGGGTTGTCTTTCACATTAGGTCCCACGTCCTTGAAAGACAGAATACCATACTTCACCAACTTTGGCAGCTCAGTCTTCAAAGGATAACAATTCTCAACATTATGCCCTGGTGCTCCCTGATGAAAAACACATGTTTGGTCTACCTTGTAATACCAAGGAAATGGTGATGGTACGGCGGGAGGTGGTCGGGTCTGAACCAGCTTCTTCTGAATCAATTCTGGTAGTAACTCTGTATAGCTCATAGGAATAGGGTCATAACTCTGCCTTCTCTGATTATACCCTTGATTCCCCTGCTGGGACGGTTTTTGATAAGCAACGGTAGTTGGAGCTGCACCCACAACTGGAGTAACAGAGGCGACTTTGTGATGACACTGATAATTCCTTCTAGGATTATTAACCCTCCTCTCTTGCATAACAACATTTTTATCCCCTTCTTTCTTCTTGGTAAACCCATAATATGATTTTTTCACACCTCCAGAACTTTCACTCTTCATTAAACGACCCTCTCTTACAGCCTCTTCTAAGCGGATACCCATTCTTACCATTTCAGTAAAGTCACTTGGCTCACTCGCTACCATCCTCTCGTATTAGAAAACACCCATTGTTTTCAAGAAAATCTTAGTCATCTCCTTCTCTCCATAGTAGGAATCACTTGGGCGGCTACCTCACGCCATCTCTGTGCATATTCTTTGAACGATTCCCTGTCTTTCTGAACCATGGCCCTGAGTTGATCACGATCAGGCACCATGTCCATGTTGTACTTGTATTGTTTGATGAATGCTTCTCCCAAATCATTGAAAGTATGGATATTGGCACTGTCCAAACTCGTATACCTCTTCAGCACAACACCGGTCAAACTATCGTGAAAAAAGTGAATTAGCAGACACTGATCATCAGTATGGGTAGACATTCTCCTCACGTACATCACCAGATGAGCACGAGGGCAAGTGTTTACCTTGTACTTCTCAAACTTCGGGACCTTAAACTTAGCATGTATCTTAACATTCGGGACCAAGCATAACTCATTCACATTCTGCCCAAATAGCTCTTTTCCCCTGAGGGCCTTCATCTCTCTTTGCATCTTGTCAAACTGCTCTTGAAAATCATCCATTCTGTCATAAAGACCCAAGTCTTCACTCGTGGAGGGAAATGACAACACACATCATCATTAACAAATGGAACCATATTCACCGAAGGAGGCGCAACAAGAGCAGCATGCACCATAGGAGGTGCCGGAGTAACAATAGTCTGAACAACTAGAGTATCTTGAGGACCAAGATTGAAACCTTCAAGTGTAAAATTCTTTGGCATTCCCTATGGATAACCTTGAGGCATGCGATTCTGAACAACAGCTGGAGTAGCAGATACGGGAACAGTTGGAACTCCAGTAGCTGCCCTTGTTGGTTGAGGTTGGACACTCGGTGGCTGATTCTGAGCAGCCACCAGAACTTCCATCAGAGCAGTCAGATTGGCCATGTCGGCCTTCAAAGCAGAAACCTCCTCGCGCAGCTCACGATTCTCTTGTTCTAAGTTATCCATCTTCTTTCTGAAATTAGCCCGAGTGTTGTAGTTGTGACACGGCTTGCTGAACGAAGTAAAGAAGCTTGGTGAGACACCTGGATATGCATGCCAAATGCAAGAAATATGTGCAATATGATGCATGATATGCAATGCACGTGTTTTTATTTTATTATTTAATATTTCAAGGGATTTAAAATTTATGGACATATTGCAAATATCAAGTTAATAACGCATTTGAAATATTGAAATTTTTTATTATAACAACTCCAAAATGGATTAAAAGTTTCAATGATCCCAAGTACAAGATGAAAATAAAATCTAAAACCCTGAGAAGTAAAACTGATGGAGATCACTCTATACACTGGCGCTTTCCCATGAGCCTGGCAATCTGAGCCTTCAACCTCTGGTTTTCTTCTGCATATCTGGTGGCAACCTCCTTCCAATCACCTGAATCAGGAAGTGAGTAATCAACATCTGATTGAGGCTTAGGAGAAAATAAATCCCCTTGCCTTTCCATAGTCTCTACCGCTCGACTCTCAAGGATCTCAATCAAGTCGTCTTTCTCCTTCAAGTCTGCTCTATAGGAAATCTCTAATGTTTGGAACTTGTTCTTACAAGCGTCCTTTTCCTGCTGCATCTTGACCAAAGAAAGTTGTAGCTCTTCTAGATCATCTAATAAGGGAGGAGTGGTATTCACAAATAGCTCAGGCATAGGTGTTTCCTGGGAATACGACATCTTCAACTGAATAGCTCTCGTTTGGACCCACTGAAGATATGGCTCCAAAGAAACAACACCCCCAGGTCCCAAATCCTTCCTACTCTTCTTATGAATGTGATGCCAGGCCTTCGCAATCTGCTCCCTAGCTTCCCTATGGTCTTCTCCCTCATTCATAAAGAAACTACTCAAATGAATACTATTTGGTTTATCCCTCATCGGATAACTAAGCTATCGTCGTGCAAGAACAAGGTTATAGTTAATTCCTTCCTTTGTACCAAGAAGAGTTACATTGGGGAAACTACCACAACTGTCAATAATCTCTATATCCTGGTAAGCTCGATGATACCAATCAATATCCGAGTGAGTAAGTGCCATGATCTTAGGAGCCCAACGGGGTTCCTTCATGATATCCCAAAAAGCATCAGACTGAGGCATATGAGAGATAAACCACCGGTACAATAGGGGCGTGCAACAGATAATCATCCCCCAATGATAAGAATTCCGAAGATGAATAGAGTAATAAGCATCACCTAACAAGGTAGGAACTGGGTTTCCAATCATGAAGATCCTGAAAGCATTAATGTCAACAAACTTGTCTACATTAGGAAATAAGAACAACCCCTAATCAAGTAGAGCAAAGATGGCCTCAAAAGCGACTGTACTCTTCATCATGGTAAAGTAAAAAGATTTCTCCAATAAGAACTGAGCTGGTAATCCTCTAATCCCTCCTTTTATAGTCATATGGGCTTCCACCTCAAACTTCCCCAGATGAATCAAAGCAGCAATTCATGTGGTTTTGGCTCACCCTCCAAACTAGTAAAAGGAACATGATCGGTAACAGGTAAATCCAACAAATAAGAATACTCATCTAGTGTAGGCATTAACTGATAGTCGGGAAAAGTAAATAAATGATACATCAGATCATAGAACTGGACCGAGGTCGAGAGAATACCCTCCTTCATATTCAGCTTCATGAGAGGAATAATGGATCCATACTTCTTCCAAAAATATGCAGAACACTCAATCTCGGGAATTAGACTGATTAACTCATCTATCTTGGGATCCTTGAAATTATACTTCCCGGTCTTTCTCTTTCCAGAATCCATGGTTAAAAAGTACCTGAGATATTCACAAATGGTCAACTTTTAAATCCCTTGAAATAAGATCTCTCCAAAAGATGCTTATGAGTGCATGGATGCATGATGTAGAAATTACACACAAGATCACACATATAGGGTTCATAGGTTCAACGTCACGAGCATGAGGTCGAAGGTACTACCCATAAGGTGTTGGTCTAAAAGTTATCACCTGCCGAACAAGGTTCTAGAGGTTCCCAGAGTCTACATCCTTCCATCGAATATTACCAACTTCCCGATTAACTCGGTAATTAGTAATATTCTCAAGAAAAACTCGTCCGAGCGTAGTATCGCGTGACAACTATTTCCATATTACTCCATCATAGCTTCCGCACTACACCTAAAAGGCCAAGATGGGTTTGGTATTCTACGGTCCTCCATTTCAGCAGGCTCCCAAGTCGAATGCAGTACGTCTTCCCGATTACTCGGTAAAAGACACTACAGTTAAAGGGGCCTCCATTGGGTGGGGGATCTCATGCCTCCTTTTTTGGGATTACTCCGTCAAAGTTAACATGACTATACCGCCTGTCCTATATTAAAGTTTTCCCAAGTCCAGGTATAGGACTTATGAGTAATCACCAAGCACCCTGAAAACCAGGAAAATCCAGACAAACATATATACGACATATAACACAAAAACAATAATAACACATATACAGATATAAACAAAGATAGGCTCAACCCACTTAGACATGGACCAGCAAGAGGTGAATCTTTCCCCAGTGAGGTCGCCATTTTTCTATAGCGGTAGAAATGGTTAAGACTAAGCCATTGGATTGACTAGACTTACACAGATCAAAAATAAAAAATCGCCACCGCACTTTATTGTTTCCAAAGGAATGGGAAAAGAGCGAGTAACCCAAAAGAGGGGGAAATATTCAAGGTAAGAGGGTTGGTTATGCAAAGGGAAGGTATTAGCATCCTAAACATATATGGTACTCCGCAGGAACCTCTTTGTAAAATATGTATATTTTGGCTATGAAAAATGTTGTATAAAAATAGATGGTGGAGGTGAGAAAAGAAATATATTTTTTTATGATTTTTGCACCCGCCACGGTTGCGAACCTTTAGTTCCTACGTACCACCTTTCGCGCAATAGGGGATCAAGGTACACGTAATTCCTCTTTTAAAAATTTTAAAACACAAGTGTGTTGGTTAATTTTATGAGATAAGACATCATTATAATTGTCCGTGTGGAAAACATACTTACTATCGACAATTATGAGAAAGGAGAATTTGCATCATCTCAAAGTGGAGGATATGGCTGGGATTTTAAAATCAACAATGCCTCACTCAACACCCAATTGGAAAATATCTCTCTTCACTGCATATTGTAGAAGTATAGTCGTTTGCATCACTACAAGGATTGTCAAGAGTCCAATCTTTTTGAGAAAAAATTAAAGATAAAAGCCAAAGTGATAAAATGGTTTGAAATGAGGTTGATTGACTTTTAGTCTTCTCACAAAAAAATGTCAAAGTATTATTAAGTTTATTGAAGTTTATTTATGAATTTTTTTTGAAAATGCATGGACCTAAGTCCAAGTTAATTATAAAAGTGGTTCAAGTTAAAACAAGAAGAGTTTTTCAAAAGGAGAGAGAAGATTTTTGAAATTAAAGAAGATGGGAGGAGAAGAAGAGACTATCCTAAAGCATAAGGTAAAAGATAGGGTGAGAACCATCTAACCAACAAGAAGCCAATACTTAACATTATGAGTCAAGATAGATTTCCCAATCTTTGGATTGAAACCAAGCAAGCAAAGATACTAGACCTTCTGAGAGAATCAAACTTAAAGTGAATTAAGTCTTCACAAAAATTGGGAAGAGTAACGGCTTTGTATGGGTGAATTCCAGATTACAAACAAAGGGTGTAATCACAATAACCTGCACAGAAAACAAACAAACAACCCAATGTCTTGAGGTAAACATCAAGAGCTCCAGACAAAATAATCAGATAAGGTCACAAGGTCTCAAAGTAGGTCTTAGCTTCTAATCCTAAGTCCAAGAAGTCCATAATATCCATAACGCCAAGGATAGTAACCAAGTAGTCCAAGTAACATTGAAGTTTTTTATGGTTCAAATTGATTATTAAGTATCTTAGAAGAGAAAAGAAAAGGCTCAAGTGAGAAAAATAAAAATGACATGAAATGTAAATGCTAAAAGTAAATAGTGCATAAAAATAAAAGGGGCATATTATAAAAGAATAAAGGATAAAGTCAATTATTAGTGATTAGTGGTCAGTTAGATGATCATCTTGAAACTTGCATTTGGAACTCATTAGAGGATTGGTAGAACCAAAGCCTCCACACAACAAGTTGCATTTGCTTTTTGTCAAGTATATAATCCATTTGGAATCCTCATGAGTACCATTTAATGATCAACGATGTTTAAGTGATCCGCGTTGAACAAAGGTGTTGTAGATCCATTAGAGGATTGGTAGAACCAAAGCCTCCACGCAATGAATCTCAAGGTTATTGGATCAAAGAGATCAAACTAACATACTTGGGTCTGCAAACATAAGTTTGGGCCACAAATGATTATTTATTCGAATCGGGACAAAATTTAGCGCTATGTTAAGCAATCGTAATTGGACTAATGTAGAAGTCGCACCTATTTTGAGGTCGGTCAATAGCAATCTATGCACCATTTTTTTTGAGACATGATATAGAGATCATGCTCCAACAACATTTAATGCAATAAGAAGAGGATGGGATGAAGAGGGGTGGGAGAGAATATACAAATCACTTTTGGATTAAATTTAATCAAACTATTATTAAAATCATTCATCCATTTTTGTGGAGTTGGACTCTACACCATGGATCCAATGATGTTAATAAAGCTCATGATCAAGAATTTAACCCAAGATCAGCAAGAAAATAGTCACAAAATAATATTATATTTTAATATATACAAAAGGGTTTAAAAATAATGTTTAAAAATAGAAATAAAAGAGAAAAATATCATATGTTCAAATTAATCAAGAAATAAAAAGTAAGACCATAGAAAAATCAGAAAAGGACTCAAATGATTTTATATATTTTTTGGTAATTTTTTAAAGTCAGAAACCATTTTTAAAATTAGAAGAAATGGGTAAAATAAACCAATAATGATAAAAAAAATAGCAAAGTCAGAAACAAAAATAAAATAAGGTCACCAATATTTGTCCTAATACCATTGGATCATTCCATAATTTTTTCAGAATTTAAAAATGCATAAAAGTATTTTTAAACATTTAAAACAATTCAAATAAAGTGTAAATTTATAAAAAAATACCAAAACACAAAATTAAATTGTGAAAAAATAAAAATCAGAAAGAGAATAATCAAAAATATTTTTCATAATTTTTTCAGATTTTTTGGACTTAAAATGAATTTTCTATGATTTTTTGAAGTTTAAAACAATTAAATATAAAAAAACAGAACAGAAAATAAAAGTCAAAAATATGTGGACCATTGGATGAGAGTCAAAACGTATTAGTAATCAGATCCAAAGGATCTGGCGCGGTGTGCATATCATGTTCATTAGTGAATAAAGCACCGAATCAATTATTAAATTAGAATTCAAAAATAACAAGTGGCACGCCATCATTGGTTGGAAGATGACATGTTGGTCATCTTCAACCTCCAGCCAACGTGAATTGCAGGTCTCTCAAACTGTAAAATCAGAAGCTCAGACCCATGCCATTCGATTCGTCTCTTCAAGACGAAGACAACCACACCCTCGCGCCAAATTTATATAAACTGTAGCTCAAGCAATTTGGAAGGAAAGTTTTGGAAAGGGATTTGAAATTTCATGGTCAAAATGTTTTTTCAGTAAAAAGCAAGTGTAGTGACTAGAACCAGGGCAATGAGAGCATCACAATGATATCAAAGTTTTGAAGAATTGATGAAGGAATCTACCTATTGAAGTTGAGTTGCAGAGCTCTGAAACTGGACTTCTATGGAGCATTATAGGGCATGACTCTTGAATGTAATTATATGGTTAGCTTCAGGAAAGATCAAGGAAGGTGAATTAATGAAAAAAATGGATTGAAAAAGGCTTGTGTATGGATTTCGAAGTTGCTGAATTCTGAGTTATGGAACAAGTTTGGCAGGGTAATTCTGGCTATCCAAGCTTGAGGAAATGATGACCCTCTATTTATAGGGAATCAAATGGAATGTACAAGCATGTGAAATGATTAAGTTTGGAGGGAAATCCTGTGAAGTTGTAAACAAGAAAAGTGTGACTTCCAATTTGATCAAAACTCATCCAAAACGCGCGTTTTGCTATGCTAATCACTTCTGGAAGTTTATTAAACATGTTTAGAGGCATAAACGCGCAGAATCAAAGTGTTTAGAAGCCAAATTAAGGATTTCAAACTTCTGATTTGGTGAAAAATTTAGTTTCAAAGTGCCAACTTCTGACCAATGGCATTCTCAGCTCAAAGGGTCTTAGGGCATGATTCTTGATGCTTCAGAAAGATGAGGTTACAATATTTGCAATGGAAAAATTATGGAATCAAATGGATGCTTGTTCTGAAAGTTGTGTTGAGTCAAAGTTGGAGGAAAAATGTTGACTTTCCATACTTAGAAATATTTCAAATTTTTATTCAAAAATGACCTATAATGTCTTGCATCCAAACATAGCCTTCCACTAGGAATTTGATATTGACCAAAAAATATGGCATGAAGTAGATCTCTTGAATAAAATTTTGAAACTTGAACCATTCAAAATCTCCAAAAATTGAGAAAGTTATGACTTGTTGAAGTTGGCAAAATTTCATAAAATGATCTATAATCTTTTGTATCCTTGAGGCAACTTCCATCCATTTTCTCACTTCGCACATAAAAGAAGGGACAAAATGAGCATCCTCAAGATAATTGTGGAAAAATAATGGGCTCAAGGTGATAAAAATTGACCAAGTTATGATCATTTGAAGTCACACATGGAAAATTGGGAATTCATCTAGAGGACTTATAATCTTTCTTCTTCATCAAGTTTCTTCCACATGAAAACTCCTTGGAACTTTTGAAGTTATTTTTTAATAACCATTTGAAAAGAATGATGTCTTTGGAATCACTCAAAAATACCAAAATATGAGCAAGATATACTTCATTGAAGTTCAAAACCCTAGCTCCTAGATTAAGAACATGCCTTGAGGAACTTTGACAAATTTGAATAAACTTCTTGTACCAAAACAAATGCTTTGTAAATATAAGTTGTTGAGGATGATAATGAGAACTCATAGCAACCACAAACACTTCCATATCTTTAGAATTGAGATAAATATGCATTTGTGACAAATGGGAACAAAGTCTTGTCCAAACATGACTATTTTTCAATCAACCCCTTGTACTTTTTGGATCAAATTTGATAATCTTGAAATATGGTGAACCAAAATAATCTTGCCATGCCATTTCCTCCAAAATAACTTCAATGGTGAGGCTTGAACTTCTCAAGCTTTATTGACTATGGCATGGAAATAAACTCATGAACCCATGTGGTAACTTGTTAAATCTCATTGCCTTTACCTACATGGATAACAAGCAAGGAAAACCAACATTGCATTTTATTAATTAAGAGAAGAAATCAAGACAAAAATATTCATGATCACAAAAAAACACAATTCAAGGTGCTTGGTTATTCCTCAAAGAGCAAAGCTATAGGGAGGGGAACCAAGAATCCTAGTGTGATCTTATTGTAATGGGATCAACATGGTATGATGAAGGGATCTTAGGGGAAAAACTTGGGGTACAACAGCTGCCCTTATTTAAGCTTATTCTATCCGGAGATACAAAGGTTAAAAATCTTTGTGTCGACGCGATCGAAGATACTTAAATATAAAACAAACTCTATTTTTGGCCCTAAGATGCCATGTAAATGTTTATGATCATGAATACATATGAACAAGACCAAAGAGACGTAGAACACCATTGCAGATGTAACAATAATAAAGAAACAAGAGAGCGACCCAACCAAGAAAATAAATCACTGGTGGATCAAAAGACCTGACTCAGAAAGGATGGTAAAAAGGTCAAAGGATACACCAACTCCTACTGGAGGTAAAGCTACCAACATTCACTGAAGGTAGAAAGAGGAAAGAAATAACAATACCGAAGTTAACTGACGGTGAGCTACCAACGTTTACTGAAGGTAGAAGGAAAAGAAATATCATAGCATCTTCGTTCACTGACGATGAACTACCAACGTTCATTGAGGGTAGCAAAAAGATAACAGTCATCAACGTTCACTGCCAATGACCTACCAACTTTCAATGAAGGTAGAAAGAGAATATATCAAAACACCGCTGTTCACTGACGATGAACTACCAACGTTCATTGAGGGTAGAAAAAAGATAACAAACAACAACTTTCACTGAAGGTAGAAATAGAATATATCATAACACCGCCGTTCACTGACGATGAACTACCAACGTTCACTGAGGGTAGCAAAAAGATGACAAACACCAACTTTCACTGATGGTGATCTACCAACTTTCACTGAAGGTAGAAAGAGAATATCATAGCATCGCCGTTCACTAACGATGATCTACCAACGTTCACTGAGGGTAGCAAAAAGATAACAATCATCAACATTCACTATACCACTTGAAACATAATCTGGAGGTGAAAGGAGTTTGACAGCCCCCAGGAGATATGATTATAGCACCGATGCCATTGCCGAGTGCATTGGAGGCTCCATCAAAAACTATAGTCCATAGGGATCCTTTCTCAGGTCCTTCATCCGATCCAAGTTCTTCACAGTCAGTCACTAACATAATATTCTCATCTGGGAATTCAAAGTTCATGGATTGGTAGTCATCCACAGCCTGATGAGCCAAATGATCAGCTAGTACACTTCCCTTGATTTCTTTATGAGTCGTGTATTGGATATCGTATTCCGTCAGGATCATTTGCCATCTTGCTATTCTTCAGGAGAGAGCGGGCTTCTCGAAGATGTACTTGATCAGATCCATCTTAAATATCAACAGAGTAGTGTGGGTCAACATATACTATCTCAGTCGGAGAGAAGCCCATGCCAAAGTGCATCAAGTTTTCTCGAGCAGTGAGTATCTTGTTTCACAGTCGGTAAACTTTTTAAGAAGGTAGTATATTGCATGCTGTTTTCGACCGGACTCGTCATGCTGCCCCAACACACACCCATTAAATTATCTAACACTGTTAAGTATATTATCAAAGGTCTTCCTTCAATCAGAGGCATCTAAATTGAAGGCTCTTGAAGGTATTCTTTGATTCTTTCGAAGGCAGTCTGACATTCGTCATTCCACTATACCACTTGATCTTTCTTCAGGAGTTTGAAGATTGGCTCACAAGTAGCAGTTAAATGGGAAATGAACCTGGAAATGTAATTTAGGCATCCCAAGAAACCTATAACTTCTTTCTCAGTGCGAGGAGCAGGCATCTCTTGAATAGCCTTCACCTTTTCAGGGTCTACCCGAATGCCCTTGTCACTAACAATGAAACCTAGAAGTTTCCCAGACCTTAACCCGAAGGTGCACTTGTCCGGATTTAACCTCAGCTTGTACGTCTTCAACCTATCAAACAACTTTTGTAGATGATCAAGGTGCTCTTCCTCAGTTTGATACCTGGATATGATGTCATGTGCTCTATCTCATGGTGAATCATGTCATGAAACAAAGCTACCATAGCTTGCTGATAGGTTGCCCCAGCATTCTTCAACCCAAACGGTATCACTTTATAGCAGAAAGTGCCCCATTGTGTGACGAAGGTTATCTTTTCCATGTCTTCAGGTTCCATCTTGATCTGATTGTAACCGGAGAAACCGTCCATGAAGGAAAATATCTTATGTTGTGTGGTGTTATAAACCAGAACGTCAATGTGGGGGAGCGGAAAGTCGTCCTTGGGGCTTGCCCTATTCAAATCTCTGTAGTCCACACACATCCGTACCTTGCCGTCCTTTTTAGGCACAAAGACTATGTTAGCAACCCATTATGGATAAGATATGACAACTAAGAACCCAACGTTAAACATCTTCATCACTCCTGCTTTGATTTTCTCTGAAATTTCAGAGCGCATACGATGAACCTTCTGCTTTACTGGAGGGAAATCTTCTTTAGTTGGAAGACGATGAACCATAATATCCATGTCTAGTCCTGGCATATCTTCATATGACCAGGAAAAGATCTCGACATAATCATGCAACATTCATATCAACCGCTGTTTGACACTAAGCTCCAGATTTGCACCTATCTTGACTTCTTTTCTGTCCTCTTCTGTGCCCAAGTTTATTGTCTCAAATGGATCTTCATGAGGATGTATAGCCCTTTCTTCCTGATGTAACAGTCTAGCAAGTTCTCCGGGTACCTCATAATCTTCCTCACCTTCGTCCTCGGCTTGGTTGATCGGATTTTCAAAGTCATAACAAACAATAACTGAACTGTTATCAATGGGATCCAGAGTGGATATGGATCTGCAGTTTGATACGTGAGTGTGTGTAAGAGCATAGTTGTATAGACAAAGTAAAAAGGAGCAAAGAAAAACAGAGAGCGCAAAATTTGTATGCAAAACGTCCAATGCTTTATTAATGACATATGAGATTAAACATGATAACCCTCACAAATAAACCATTGTTCCCTGGGTAAGACACACAGCCAAATAGTTTATATTGTTTATTACATATCCGAAAACAAGAAAGACAATTACTTTTGAATAAAAGTAATTGGTACAAAGTCTTTTGCCGTCCAGTTACTGGTTCCACCGTTGGTAGTAGGGAAGATCCAGCTATCCATGTCATAGCTTTGACTTTGGCAGGATCAACCTTGATGCCTTTGTTGCTGACTATGAAACCCAAGAGTTTACTGGACCTGACTCCGAAAGTGCACTTGTTAGGGTTCAGTCTGAGCTTGTACTCCTTTAACCTGACAAACAGCTTTTGCAAATGGTCGAGGTGTTCTTCTTCCGTTTGTGATCGGGCTATCATGTCATCTACGTAGACCTCTATCTCATGATGTATCATATCATGAAAAAAAGCTACCATGGCGCATTGATAGGTTGCCCCAACATTCTTCAGCCCGAATGGCATCACTTTATAGCAGAACGTACCCCACTGTGTAACAAAAGTAGTTTTCTCCATGCCTTCAGGTGCCATTTTGATCTGGTTGTAACTTGAAAATCTTTCCATGAAAGAAAATACCTTGTGCTGAGCTGTGTTGTCAACCAAGATGTCAATGTGCGGTAGTGGAAAGTCATCTTTAGGGCTAACCCTGTTTAAGTCTCTGTAATCAATGCACATTCTCACTTTGTCGTCCTTCTTAGGCACGGGCACAATGTTAGCAACCCATTGTGGATAGGAAGTAACAGCAAGAAATCCAGCATTGAACTGCTTCATAACTTCTGCTTTGATCTTTTCTGACATGTCGGGCCTCACGCGGTGGACTTTTTGTTTGATTGGTGGACAGTATTCTCTGGTAGGGAGACGGTGAACCACAATATCTGTATCGAATCCCGGCATGTCTTCGTAAGACCAGGCGAAGATCTCAACATATTCATTCAACAGCTGAACTAGGCGCTCTTTGACACTTGGCTCTAGGTTGGCACCCACTCTGACTTCTTTTCTGTCTTCGTCAGTACCCTAGTTGATTGTCTCTAACAGCTTCTCATGGGGTAGAATAGCCCTTTCTTCCTGTTGTAGCAGTCTAGCCAATTCTCCCGGCACCTCACAATCTTCATCACCTTCGTATTCGGCATGGTAGACCAGATCTTCAGAGTCACTGAAGGCTATAGCAGAATTGTTACCCATGGAATCCGGAATGGAAGGGTACCTGCATTTTATGAGTGTGGGTGTGTGTAAGGGATAGCCATCTTTAAACAAATAAAATGTAAAAAGAAAGAAAATGAACACAAAAGTTTATATGTGAAAACGTCCATGATTCATTAAAATGGCATATGAAGATGAAAAATCAAACCCTTACAAATGGACCTACATGCCTCGGGTAAGGCACAAGGCAAAAAGTGTACGAATTGTTTGAGAATTATTACAAACTAACAGAAATGTTTGAAAGATAAATTACTGATTTATGAAAGTAATAGGAACAAAGTATTTCGCCTCCCAGTTGTCCAGTCCTTCATCAACAGTTGGGAAAATCCAGTCTTCCAGATTACTCTCCTCTTCACCATCCTCCAAAGCATTGACTCCATGATGGGTGATCTTCACTGGTGGCCCCCCAGCCATGGAGCGGCGTACAACCTTTTGAGCAGAAGCAATGAAACCCAAGCCGAATTTATCTGATTTGAAAGGGAAATCGGGAAGCTGCCCCCAGATTGTGCTTCCTCCTTCTTCAATCACAGCCTTTGCATCCTTGAGGGATGACATCCGAGGCACGGGTTTGGTAATCATGGGTACAAAAGTCATTGTCTTGGTTGCGGTGATCTCCTGAGCTACCTCTTCAAAGTGTTGGAAAGGGGTCTCGATGAATTCACCATACAATTCTACATAGCGGAAAGAATTTAGATGGCTTATCATGTACTCCTCTTCGACATGAACAATTATAATTTTCCCCTTGACAGGGTACTTGAGCATTTGATGTAGAGAGGAAGTGACGGCTCCAGCATTGTGAATCCAGGGTCTTCCTAACAAGCAAGAGTAGGAAGGACGGATGTCCATCACATAGAATATGGAGTTGAAGGTTTCAGTTCCTACTTTAATCGGGATGTACACCTCCCCGTGGACCATCCTTTTAGAACCATCAAAAGCTCTGACAATGATGTTGCTGGGTTTCAGGGTTAGGCCTTCACAGTCCAGCCTGTCCAAGGCTTTCTTCGACAAGACATTTAAAGACGACCCAGTATCAACCAGAATGTGTGCTAGAGTAGTCCCTCTGCATTCCACCGAGACGTGCAGAGCGTCATTATGTTTTCTCCCTTTAGATGTTAAATCGGCATCGGAGAATCCTAGACCATTGTCAGCTGTTAGGCTAGCTACACATTCCTGGAACTGATCCGCGGAGGTTTCCTGGGGCACATGGGCCATCTTCAAGAATCTGATCAAAGCTTTATCCTGAGCTTCGAAACAAAGCAACAGGGCCAACATAGAGATCTTTGAGGGGGTTTGCCCCAGTTGCTCCACAACATCATAATCGCTTTTCTTGATTATTTTCAAAATCTCTTCCATTTCTTTTTGAGAGGTCTCAGGGATGACCAATGGCTGAGCCCTCGTCCTGACGGGCTCCTCTTGGATCCCTTTCCCTCTATCATCAGCAGCAGCAGAAGGGACAACCACAGGAGTTACAACTTCTTCAATAATCGAAGTTCTCGCAGATATGTTAATCGGTACAGGAGTAACCTTAGGAGCATTTGAGGGTCCAAAGATTGCCTTTGGAGGCGCAATCTCTAGAGAGAAAATCCTTCCACTGCGGGTGATTTTGCTCGTTCCAGCAATATTTCCAATGTCGGAAGTCTCTTCATCATAACTCTCTTCAGTTGATTCAATTTGTTTAATACCGTGGTAGAAAATCTCTCCACCATAGTTCCACGGTATTGATTTGTTGGACTTGTACGAGATAGGCCCCAACATGGTTATCTTCAAAGGTGCAATCTTCGGGTCGGATGTAATCTTAATAGGTATTTTTGAGACCTTGGAAAGATTGGTGGATATGGTAATTATTAAAATATCATTGACAGGAGTCGGTGTAACAGGAGTCTTTTCAAAAAGGATTTCTTGGTTATCCATTAGGCGTTGGATGCCTAACTTCAACAACAGACAGTCGGTTGGTAAGGATGAACAAAGGCAGCAATCTTCTTCACAACTTGGGAAAATCCCAGCCTTCAGCAAATTCAACTTGATTATTGGTAACGGAGTCATCAAATCATCAACAGTAGCAACAAAAAGGTCCTCTTCAACAGCATGGGCATTGTGGCCATGCTTTGGCATTGGAGCAGAGATTACATTCGGCTTTTCAGGGGCGTCGAATTCAACTTATTTAGCATCTATCAAATCCTGAATCTTATTCTTGAGGGCCCAATAACTGTTGGTGTCGTGCCCCAGGCTGTCTGAATGATAAGCACACTTGGCGTTGGAATGGTAGTGTGGTGACGAAGTATTCAGATTCTTCGGGGCCTCTCTCAAACTGGTAAGGTTTAACTTCAAGAGATGGGGTAGAACTTGAGCGGGAGTCATGTTTATCCGGGTGTATTGCCGTGCAGGCCTTTCCACCCTTGCTTGGTTGGTTCTGGGTTGATTGTTTCTGGGTTGATTGTTTCTGGGTTGATTATTTCTGGGTTGATTGTTTCTGGGCTGATCAACTGCAGACTTCTGAATCATTACGGCCCCCATCGCTGGCCGATGCTCAATTCTTCCTTGACCTCTTTGGGAGTAGACAGCTGAGACTTCCTTCTTTGCTGGAAAAGTCTTTTTGATGGCAGCAGAAGCAGATGCATCTTTCTGAATTTTGTCACTTTTAATACCGGCTTCAACTCTTTCACCAGTTAGAATTAACTCGGTAATCCCCGCAGACGAACTTCCAATCAGGTGATTGAAAAAGGGGCCTGACAGTGTATCCAAGAACATATCTACCAGCTCCCTCTCAGATAGAGGTGGTTGTACTCGTCCCACCAAGTCTCTCCATTTCTGGGTATACTCCTTAAGGCCTTCATTGGAGACCATGCCCATACTCTGTAATTGAGTACGTGTAGGTGCTAAGTCTGCATTATATTGATACTGTCTGTAAAAGGCGGAAGCCAAATCCTCCCAATTATGCACGTCAGACCTCTCTAGCTGATAGAACCAATCTAACTGCATCCCCGACAAACTATCCTGGAAGAAATGGACCCACAAGTCTTTGTCAGAAGAGTGTGGTTGAATTTTTCTGACGTAAGATCGTAGGTGCATTTTCGGGCAAGACACCCCATCGTACTTAGCAAACAGAGGAACTTTAAATTTGGCAGGGATTACAATTCCAGAAACCAAACCCAACTTTTCAATATCCAGCCCAGGCACCCTCTGCACCTCCATAGCTGCCAGACGTTCTTCCATATTTTTGTATTTGTCGTCTGCAGGAGGATACTGTTGTTCAGAATAGTCTTCATCCCCCTCCTCTTCAGCCTCAGAATCAGAAGGTACTGCCACTCCTTTACCCTTTCCTTCACCCTCTTCATATGTTGATGGGAAATCTAGGACCCTTCTGGTTTGACCTTCAAACCTTCTGCCCAAAGTAGCCACACCAACTCTCTTCTTCTTCTTTTTCCCTTTTTCCTTTTCCAGTAAAGTTTTGAGCTCCTCCTGACCCTTTGCCAAGGTCATGAGTAGCTTTTGGAACTGTGAATTCTGCGCTTGCAAGTCTTTGACTGTCTGTTCTATATCCATCTTGCTGAAATAAACAACAGAGAGATGAGGAAACTTGGTGTGAAGACCTGTTTATACATATGATGAATGATATGTATTCATGTAATGCATTCAAGGATTCAAAAATTCAAATTTGTTGTAAACAAAAAAGAAACACACGTCATATTAATAAGATAGAATTTGTTAGTACATCAATGCCCAATAGGAAAAATAATACAAAATTCTAAGGTAAAAAGATGTTGCACATCCTCTTTGGTGAAATGTAGGTGTTGAGAGTCTGCTCTTCGTGAAGTTGACGAGTAAGTTCCAAAACCTTCTTCTCACTGGCGTAGAATTGGGCTTCAAAAGTATCGCGTTCTCCTTTGAGCTATATCTAACTCCTTTGTAAATCTTCTAGTGATGTCAGCATGTCAGGATGTAGGAGGGTGTATGGAACCTCTCCTTCCTCCACAGGCTCTATAATCACAGGAAGCATGTAGGGGTAAGGCATCATAAGACTTTGGGCGCAGGTTCGTACCCACTTGAGGTAAGGCTCAAGGGGGATGAAATTCTTGTGTCCCAAGGTCTTACTGTCCACCTTGTTGGGCATCCTCCAAGCTCGGATGAACCTTTGTCGAAGTCCTTGCTCGTCATTGTCGAAGTCAAAAACCAAGTCTGGAATCAGCATGTCATGTGGGCCATCCCTTTGGGCATACCCAAACTGTCTCAGAGCCAAGCAGGGGTTGTAGGTGATACCTCCCCTAATGCCAAGTAGAGGGACATTAGGGAATTCCCCACAACGGTCGATGATGATAACATTTTCTCTGGATCGAGAAAACCAATGAATATCTAAATGGGTAAGAGTCATCAATCATTGTGAACACCTCGAACCTTGCTCATTCTTCAAGACTGATTGGGGAAGATGAGAAATAAACCATCTTGCCAGTAGAGGAGTACATCACATGAGAACACCTCTTTTCCTCATTGTTCGAGTGTGAAATGAGTGTAGGATATCCCCAAGCAATGTAGGAACCGGGTTGCGAGCCATGAAGATTTTGACAGCATTGACATCTATAAGCTGGTCAGGGTTTGGGAACAAGACCAACCCATAGATGAGAAGAGCCACAATCTCCTCAAAAGCTTGCAGGTCTAGAGAATTCCAGCATTCTTGAGCTTTCTCAAACAGAAACTTTGCCATGAAACCCTTGACACCACTTCTAGTCTCCCAATGACCTATAACATCAGATGGTTGCAAGTGTAGGGCTTGAGCAACATCTTCAGGCTTTGGATCTCTTTCTGTACCGTTGTAAGGTAGTTGATGGAGAATAGGAATCCTCAAGAGTTGAGAAAATTCCTCCAAAGTAGGCACTAGCTGGTAGTCAGGAAATGTGAAGCAGTGGTGTAGGGGGTCAAAGAACTGGAAGAGAACTTTCACCATGTCTTCCTCTATGTTGGAGTTGACCAAGTTGAGAAGTCGACCATGTCTTTCAGTGAATGGAAAATACTCTGGAATCTTGGAAGCAAGCTCTTTGAGTTGAGGAGGAATTCTCACAAGATTGACCTGGATAGTTTTCTTGCGAAGGGAATCCATTACCTACAAAACAGGAACAAAGATGAAAATCCAAAGCCTTGAAATGGTTAGTGGATGCATATGATGCTTCAAGATGCTCATGATGTATGCACAAGTATATGTACAAGCAAATCACACAAGTTCCTAGTTTAGGCTTGCATGGGGTTTCATAGGTAAGTACCCTCTTGAAGTTTAGTTGGCTCAACCTGTCCTATAAATAGTAACCGGGTTCTAAGGAGCTCAATATCACTGGATTATTTTCTGTGTTCATTGTTTCAGTTTAGCCACTTTACTGGAGACCGAAATATTCCAAGAAAACAATCCTTAATGAGTGTAGTATCGAGTATCTACCAACTTCGGACTGCACCAAAGCCGGTCATCTCACTACCCCTAAAAAAGGCTAAGTTGGTCAAGTAAAGGTTCTAAAAGTCCATTAGTGCTTCATGACATCACTCAGCGGCCCCGTATTCTCTTTGATTAACTCAAAGGCTACCGGTACCCATAAATATGTCGCACTAATATAGCTATTGCTTCAACCATATCGGTATACCCCACACAGTTTCCATAACGTATTGCTATTTACCTATGAATGTTTCCTAAATTCGGGTAGAGGATTTCAAACCCAAACAATAGAACCAAATGTAAAGCAATCAAAGCAAACAAGGTAAGCATGTAAAGGTGATCTAAACCCTAAGGTAACCCCACTTTTAGAATTCTCCCCAGCAGAGTCGCCAGTTCTGTGATACGGTGGGAGAACTGACTTGAGGTTTTGCGTTTGTGTTCGCAAATGTTTCGGTTTAGCAAGAGTCGCCACCGACTTTTTATTTTATCCAAAGGAAAGGTTAAAAAGCACAGGAAAGACCTTAGAGATGTTTTCTTGGGTTCGGGGGGTAGATTACGAAAAGGGAAGGTGCTAGCACCCTTTTCATCCATGGTTTTCCATGGGCTCTTAGTTACTTGTTTAGATCACTTGCTTTTGCTTTTCAATTGTTTGAAATGGTGCTTTGTGTGGTTTTGAAAATATTTTGAAAATATGCCTTTGTTTAGGCAACCTTTGTAATAATTCTTGTTTGAATGTATACAAAGGTGTTTGTCTTTTGAAAAATGTTTCAATGTTTGAAAGTTTGTTTTGGGAAATGTTTTGATATTGTGTGTGTGTTTGTTTGAAAATAGCAAGGATGTTTTGCAAATTGATCAAGTAACTAGGAGTTGTCTACCCTAATCAAAGATCTTTCCTACACATTTTTAACCCTTTGACATTGTTGTTTTACCATTGTATTTGGTAAACAACCTTGTATTTAGATGTTAAACGGGATGGGCGTGGGTCATCGTATGACCATGATAGCAATAGTTCCAAGTATCTTAGCAAGCTTTGTGGGACTAGTTCATTTTTGTTTAGGAAACCAAGATAGCGTCATCGAGGGACTATGATCTTTTGTTTTGTTTTTGTTTTGCCAATATACCTAGCATGCATACCATGGCCATTTTAAGGCAACAAAGTGGATGAAACCCTAGGGGTGCTTGTGTGCACTGTGTTGTCATTTTTCATGCATTTTTGTCTTGTGTTAGTCATACTATTTGTTTGATTTTGGTCTTTGCATACAAAACCCTAATCTTACTATCATGCATATAATACGATAAATTGCGTAAAAGTAAATCTAAGACTATTACAACAATATTATGGGGAGGGGGATACAAGTTTGAAATAGGGGATATTTGCACAAAATAAAGCCCTAAAACTATTACAACCATATTGAATTTATTTGTACAAATAAATGATTAAGCAAATATTTAAATGGACAATTAAATATAAATATGCAAAATGTTTTTTTTTGTATTAATTTTTATGTATGTAAAAATGGATTTATTTATGTCTTAAAAATGAGAAAATAAAAAATGATTATTTTTAGAGAGGGTGAAAACCCTAATTTTTGGTTTAAAAGAAGATATATTCTATATTATTTTATTTCATTTATGTACAAAGAAATAATAAAAATAATATATACTAAATGATAAAAAATAAAATATGTGATAAAATATTATTTTATATGTATAATATAATAAAATAAAATATGTAAGTATTTTAATATTATTTACAAGTTTTAATTAAGAAAATAAAGTAATATTAACCTAATAATTATTTATTATGCAAATAAAAATAAAATAAAAATATGATAAAATACAAGAAAATAAAGAAAATATTTTTTGTGATTTTAAATGTTCAAGAAAAAATAATAAAGTCAGAAAATAAAAGAGAAATGAAAAATATGCAAAAATAAAGAAAATGGGCCAGGGGGTGCAAATAACACAAAGAAGGGTGCAAACAACAAGGCAAGCCAGGCCAAGCCCAATATCACTTCGTCCCTGACCTTGAGACAAAAAACGCGCGTTCTGCATCTTCAACCTGTTCTCTCTTGTTCTTGCATGAAATCAAAAACTTACAACATACAAGTTATAGAATTTTCAATCACGATTCCAACCATGTAAAAAACTTGATCTAACTCTAAGAAACCAGGGAGAATTTCAGTGCCCCTAATTTATTATCTAAATATTTTAGCAACTTCAACATCCAAATTCTCCTAGCTCAGTTAATATAAATACAAGCTATGCATATGTACAACTCAAGGACATTAAGGACTACATTTTTGCTTCACAAACCTAAGCTTAATGATGCCTAAATAAGGAGTTAGAAACTTGAGAAATACCTGTTTCAATCAAGTTCGAATATGGCAATGTAGGAGTTATGAGTGAGGCCTGAAGGTCTTTTGAGCTTGCTTGATGTTCCCTTGATCTTTCCCAATGCTTAGCTTGCTTTGAAATGATCTGAAACTCCTTGTAGAACTCCACCTACAAAGCTTCAAAGAGAAAATGGTGAAGTGTGAAAATGGAGTTACAGTTGCTTGAGCAAGATCTGGACAACTTAGGTGTGATGTATGGAGTGTGTTGGAAGTGATTCAAGGCAAAACGCACGAGTGAAATTCAAAATGGCTAAGGTTCTGCAGGGGTTGCCCAGTTTTGGCTAGAAGTTGGTGTTTTGGTGTATTTGGTTGTTTGAGAGGCTTGTAACTCGTGTATTCTGCTTGCTACAATGTGTTGAGGGTGTTTGAAATGTTCACAAAACTTGCTCTTATTAGATTTCAAAGTTGTGGAGTTTTTGCAAGATTTCTTGTTTTTGAAGAAAAAGGTGAGTTGACAAAAGCCAAGGTTGTACAAGCTAGCTTGAGGCCTGCTGAGAGTTGGTGATCTTTTCCTGATATTTTTGGATGTTGTTTGTATCAAGAAATCAGGTCCATGGCTCAAGAAATACAAAATTGCAAAAAGTGTGCTTTATGGAAATGGTATTGCAAACTTTATGCTATTTTTGGAATAAATCAATGTGTAATGCTCCATAGCTCAGAATAAGACCAATATCCATTGTATTTGAATTTAATTAAGAATTGTGTAAAGGTTTAAGACCTGTAAAACAAGTACAAGCATGCTTTGGGCAGATTTGCAAGTTGTAGCATGGTGTAAAATGCCTTGGACAAAAGTGATGATTTGCCAATTTCAAACTTTCGATTCTCCCTAACCATGAATGATCTTGGAGAGTTATTAGACATTTTGGAAATCTTGTAACATGCTCTACAATCCATATTTGAAATGAATTTTGATATTCCACTTGGAACTATGTCAAAAGTTTCCATGAAGATAGGTCAAAATCCTGCCTAAACTAGGACAAAATTTCACTAAGTTAAAAGTTTCATGGACCCTTGTTCACAAAATCATAACTTGATATCCAAGCATCTTTTGGGAACACTTTGTGAATAAAAGTTGTAGAATTTGTGGAGGACTACAACTTTCATGTTGGAAGTTTTGTTTGAATCCAATTGCATCATGGTGAAAAAGTTGGGAAAAGTTGGGGAAAAATAAGAAATTTTCATAACTTTGAAAATTTCTAAGTTATGAAAATTTTCCATTTTAAACCCTAATTTCCAAAATTAGGTTTGTTTGGTGAACAAGTTTTATGTTTTGACACATCTTGATGAAAAATGACCCTTGGCACTTGATTTTGACCAAAAAGTCAAAGTTTGACTTTTCAGTGTAAAGTTGATTTTTGATCAGTTAACTGGAAAATTCATCTGTCAATCCAATCCATTTGAGATCTTTTGAACCTTGTGATTAGGTTAAGATGATTCCATTGAGTCCTTGAAAACATGCTTGAACCCAATTTGCCATTGGCTAGGTGAAAAATCAGAAATTGCCCTTCTACAGTCAAAACCCTAATTTTGACCATTTTGGCCTTTTGATGATCTGATCAAATTTCTTGAGGAGTTGTGGTCCAAACTTGATCAAATGGTTAATATGAGACTATAATGTTTATATGGATCAAAAATTATGAGGTTTGACTGTAAATTGGCCACAGTTGACTTTTTCCCCAATACAACTGATTTTTAGGTCAACTGTCTAATTGACTAGGCAAAAATGTGATTCAAGGCTTGAAACTTGGTATGAGCAATCTTAGGAGTCCAATATGAAGTATGAAAGTCACATGAGGCATTGGAAGTCCAAAAATCCCTGTGCAAACTCAAACCCTAATTTCAGGTCAACAGTGCAAGGAGATGTCTTGAGCTGAGCAAACCCTAATCTGGTCTGTAGTCCAAAGAGTCTTGTGAGGAAAATTTTGGGGTACAACAATATGAAAGTGACTGCCATAGAAGAAGCACAATACATTGAAAATATGAAAGTGGATGAACTTGTTGGATCGCTTCAGACATTTGAATTAACCATCAATGAAAGATCTGAAAAGAAGAACAAAAGCATAGCTTTTGTTACCAATACTGAAGATGAAGAGGAGGATTGTGATCTAGATACAGATGAAGGAATATCAAATTCCTTAGTTATGCTTGGAAGACAGTTTAACAAAGTGATAAAAAGGATGGATAGGAACCCAATATCAAATGTCAAGAACATCTCATCTGACATCCTTAAGTCAAATTAGTTTGGAAGAAAAAGGGATGAAGAAAAATCCACTCAAGGGAAAGGAATACAATGTCATGGATGTGAAGGTTTTGGTCACATTAGAGTTGAATGTCCTACATATCTTAAAAATAGAAGAATAATCTATCTGTTACTTTGTCTGAAGAGGATTCTGAGAGTGATCTTGAAGAGGAATATGCAAAGTATGTTAAAGCGTTGACCGACAAATATGTGTATGATGAAGATTATAGGGATGGAGAACTAACCTTTGATGAGCTAGTTGCCTCGTACAAAGAACTGTATCTCAAAAGTGTAGAAGTTTTCCTAGAAGGGGAGAAACAGAAAGAACTCATAATCCAGCTGAAGGCAGAAAGGAAAGAGCATTTGAAGACTATTTCCAATCTTGAAAGTGAAGTGACTACTCTGAATTCAAATCTTGATAGAATGGCCAAATCTCCCAAGATGCTGAATAATGGGTCTGATACATTAGATGAAATTCTTCAAGTGGGAAGAGTGACATGAGACAAGAGTGGCCTAGGGTTTAATGAGAAAAAGGAACCTGTTTTAGAAGAACCTTCGTCAAATTCCACTTATGCCAAGTCTAAACCAAAGATGTCGAATCAAATGTCTGAACATCATGGCAAGAAAAGACATCATGGCAAACATCAGGGTAAAAAAAAATTTACTCACATCAGAGAGAAATCGCAGCCCTGGAGGTGTCATCACTATGGAAGGTTTGGTCACATACAACCTTTATGTTTCAAGTTGTATGGGTATCCTAAAGCTACTCCTCTTCCCAAGATTTTTCAGATCTCTCAAAATAGAAAAAATAAGAAACAGTGGGTTCCCAAGTCTAATGTTTCTAGTTTCATTGCCCATACCTCTCTCACAATATCAACCAAAGATGACTGGTACTTTGACAGTGGTTGTTCTAGATACATGACAGGTGTCAAGAATCTATTGGTAGATATCAAATCTCATTGTACCAGTTATGTGACTTTTGGTGATGGAGCCAAAGGTGAAATCAAAGGAGTTGGAAAGGTAGAATGTTCAGGAGTCGCAAAACTTGACAATATGTTACTTTTAAAGGGTTAACAACTAACCTAATAAGTATAAGCCAACTATGTGATCAAGGATTCAAAGTTAACTTCACCAAGGCAGAATGTCTCATTTGCAATGAGAAGAATGAAGTTATTATGAAAGGAATCAGATCTAAAGATAATTTTTATTTATAGGTTCCCCAAGAGTTGAGCCTCTCTTCAACATGTGCTTTAACCAAAGAAAATGAAGTTAAACTGTGGCATCAAAAAATGGGACACTTGCATCTGAAAGGAATGAAAAGAATCATATCTATTGAAGCCGTGAGAGGGATTCCTAAGATCAAAATAGAAGAAGGGAAAGTTTATGGTGACTGCCATATTGGAAAGCAAACAAAGATGTCACTTTAAAAGATACAACATCTTACTACATCAAAAGTTTTGGAACTTCTTCACATGGACTTGATGAGACCTATGCAGGTTGAAAGTCTTGGTGGAAAGAAGTATGCCTATGTTGTTTTAGATGACTTCTCTAGGTACACATGAATAAGTTTTATCAGAGAACAATCATAAATTTTTGAAGTGTTTAAAGATCTCTGTCAAAAACTTCAAAGGGAAATAGATAGTCATGTCATCAGAATCAGAAGTGATCATGGAAATGAATTTGAGAACAATAAACTTACTGATTTTTTCTTTTCTGAAGGAATCAGTCATGAATTTTCCTCTCCTATTACTCCTCAGTAAAATGGGATTATGGAACGCAAAAATAGAACCCTTCAAGAATCTTCCAGAGCTATGATTCATGCTAAGAAGTTACCCTACCACTTTTGGGCTGAAGCTATGAATATTGCGTGCTATATCCATAACAGAGTCACTCTAAGGAAATACACCTCAGCCACATTGTATGAAATATGGAAGGGAAGAAAACCTACTGTCAAATACTTTCATGTTTTTGGAACTAAATGTTACATCTTAGCTGATCGTGAACAAAGGAGGAAGATGGATCCCAAGAGTGATGAAGGAATATTGTTGGGTTACTCTACAAATAGAAGAGCTTACAAAGTCTTTAACTCCAGAACCAAGTTTATGATGGAATCCATAAATGTTATCATTGATGATAGAGGATGGAATGATAAAGAATATGTCTTAGAAGATGTTGGAACATCTTTGTCTGATATTCCAACAGAATCAAATGATAGAAGTATTGATTCTAATCCACCTCAAGAAGAGCCTGAGCCTAGTCATCTCAATAAAGGGCCTTCTATTAGGACTCTGAGAGATCATCCTAAGGAGCTTATCATAGAAGATATAAATAAAGGAGTTACTACTAGATTAAGAGAAGGGATATCAAACTCTTGCTTTGTTTCAAAAATTGAGCCTAAGAATGTCAAAGAGGCTTTAACTGATGAGTTCTGGATTAATTCTATACAAGAAGAGCTAGAACAATTTAGTAGAAATGAAGTTTGGGATCAAGTTCCAAGGCCTGAAGGGACAAATGTGATTGGCACTAAATGGGTGTACAAGAATAAATATGATGAAAAAGGGATGGTCACTAGAAATAAAGCAAGATTAGTTGGACAAGGATATACTTAAATTGAAGGAGTTGACTTTGATGAAACCTTTGCCCTTATGGCCAGACGTGAATCAATCAGACTACTCTTGGAAGTTGCATGCATTCTGAAATTTAAATTTTTTCAAATGGATGTAAATAGTGCCTTCTTGAATTGATATCTAAATGAGGAAGTTTATGTGGAACAACCTAAGGTATTTGTTGATCCAAGTTTTCCTAAACACGTTTACAAACTGAAGAAAACTCTGTATGGATTAAAGCAGGCTCCAAGAGCTTCGTATGAGAGATTGACAGAATTTCTTGGTGAGAATGGATATAGGAAAGGGTGTATAGACAAAAATCTTTTTGTCAAGGAAGAAGAAGGGATGATCATGATTGCACAGATTCATGTTGATGATATTGTATTTGGTGGAATATCAAATGAGATGGTTCAACATTTTGTCAAGAAAATGTAGTCAGAATTTGAGATGAGCCTTGTTGGTTAATTAACCTACTTTCTTGGTCTGCAAGTTAAACAAATGGATGATTCCATATTTTTATCTCAGAGTAAGTATGCTAAGAATATAGTAAAAAAATTTGGGATGGAAAATGCCAGTCACAAAAGAACTCCTTCTCCCACACATCTGAAGTTGTCTAAAGATGAAAAAGGAGTAAGTGTGGATCAAAGTCTTTGCAGAAGTATGATATACAATCTTCTATACCTCACAGCTAGCAGACTTGACATTGCCTTTGTTGTAGGGGTATGTACTAGATATCAAGTTGATCCTAAAGTTAGCCATGCCAACCATGTGAAGAGAATTCTTAAATATGTGAATGGGATAAGTGATTATGGTATACTATATTCTCATGGATCTAGTTCTGCTTTAACTGGTTATTGTAATGCTGATTGGGCAAGAAGTGCTGATGATAGAAAAAGTACATAAGGAGGATGTCTCTTTATGGGAAATAATCCCATATCTTGGTTGAGTAAGAAGCAAAATTATGTGTCTATGTCCACTGCTGAGGCTGAGTATATTGCTGCAGGAAGCTGTTGTTCTCAGTTGGTTTGGATGAAACAAATGTTAACAAAATATAATGTCAAACAAGATGTTATGACATTACTCTGACAATCTAAGTGTCATAAATATATAAAAAAATCCTATTCAACACAGCAGGACCAAACACATTGATATCCGTCATCACTACTTAAGAGAGTTTGTTAAAGAAAAGATTGTTGCCTTAGAACATGTAGCTACTGAATTACAATTGGCTGACATTTTCACTAAGGCTTTGAATACAAACCAGTTTGAGAACTTAATAGAAAAACTAGGGATCTGCATATATGAGGGTTTGTAGCAATTAATGGAGTGTGGGAATATCATTAAAGTGATATTATATTATTTATGTTTCCAGCAAATCAAATTTCGAAAGCAATCATTTCAAGACTGTCTCAAATTTTTTCCCACACGATACGAAATCACTTCCTTCTATTTTCACAGACTCTTCATTTTCCTTTACAGAAAAAGAACCCTTGTCATTCTTCGTCTCTTTGCTCAAAAATATTCAAAGATGTCTCAACATCATGCATCATCTCCCTCAAAATATGTCAACCATCCCGAGGAACTCTCCCTTGATAGAGTACTTGACGTTACTCCTCTAACAACAATTCCACCTCTTAAGAAGAAGGTTAAGAAACCCAGATCATCACCTGCAAAGAATTCCAAAGACGAGTTTGACACTTCTAAAGGTAATGCGTCTACTGCTACTGATGATAGGACTGAAGAAGACATTGTTAATGTTGATAGAATTATTAGAAAGCTGGTAGATAGGGTGTTAATTGAAGGTTTTGTTGTGCCTGGAATTTCAACTCCTCTTTCCCGAATGCATGCTCATGCTGACAAAGGAAATGATCCTAAAAATGTTGTTGAATCATCCACCTTCAAGAAAGATGCCGCTGAAAGAAAACTTGGCAAGCTTGCTACTTCTGCTCTAGAAGAAGTGGAAGCTGACGTTGAACAAGATGTTGAGAAGGACTCTCATACTAAGGAAGATGTTGCTGGCTCCAAAGTTGCAGAGAATCAAAATACTGAGAATATGGTTAATGTTGATGAGTTTTCTGACAATGAGCTCATTTCTAATGTGGTGCCTGGAATTTCTAAAAGGCTCAAGACTAGAAAAAGAAAAATTATGGATGTCACACCCCCTGCAAAGAGCATAAATAAGAAGACTATGTATGGTCCCCTAAAGCCATGGAGTAGAGTGGTTCATCCCTCTGAAAAAAGAAAAGCTAGACCTGATAGCTCCACAAATGATGATGATGATGTTGTCCAAAACATCTCACATGTGAAGAGATCCAGAATAAGAAGAAAGCTGCATTAGTAGAAGAATTTGACTCTGATTATGATGTCGAGGAAGATGTCCAGGACATCTCTCTTATGAAGAAATCTGCAAGCAAGAAGCTATCTCTTAGGGTGTCGGATGCTCCTCTTGACAACATTTCCTTCCATTCTGTTGGAAATGCTGAAAAGTGGAAATATATATTTCAAAGAAGAATTTCCCTTGAAAGAGAGTTGGGAGCTGGTGCACTGGAGTGAAAAGAGATTACGAAGCTGATTTCTTCTGCTGGATTGATGAAGACTGTCACCAGGTTTGAAAAATGTTATGAGACTCTTGTTAAGGAATTTATTGTTAATATTCCTATTGATTATGCTGATCATAAAAGTAAGGAGTATAAGAAGGTGTTTGTTAGAGGTAGGTGTGTATAATTTTTCCCTGCTGTCATCAATAGATTTCTGGATAGGTCTGAAGATGATTATTGTGAGCTGGAAGTAACTGATAATCAAGTGTGCAAAGCCATCACTACAAACCAAGTGAGTGGGTGGCCCATGAAGAATAAGCTTCCTATTAGCAAGCTAAGTATGAAATATTCTATCTTTCATAGAATTGGAGTTTCTAACTGGGTTCCAACCAATCATACCTCAACCATTACAATTGGCTTGGGAAAGTTTATCTATGCTGTTGGAAATAAGAAACTATTTGATTATGGTGCTTACATTTTTATCAGACTATTAAGCATGCAGGAACATGTGCTATTAAAATGCCTATTTCCTTTCCATCTCTTATTTGTGGAATTATTCTTAATCAACATCCTGGAATTCTGAGTAGTAATGATGTAGTTTGCAAGAGGGAGTCTGCTCTGACCCTTCACTTCAAGCTGTTTTCAAGAAAACATATCCCAAACATTGTTTTGAAATTTGTATCTTCTGAAAACAAGACCTCAACCAAGGATGACATGATTACTGAATTTAGGAAAGCCTGCAAAGAACTTGATGATGTGATCAGAGTTAGCTCAGCAAGAAAGCTAATTTTTGAAAAGATGATCAAGGAGCTGCAAAAGGACAACAATTTTGATGATAGAATGAGAATTGAAGGAGGAGATTCTGATGGTGAAAAAGATCTGACTTTTCCAAGTCTACTGGTCCTGAAGACAGTTAGACCATTTGTTGTTTATTTGTTTGACCCCTTTATTCCTTTTTGACACTTGTATGTGCTTGACTCTTGGATTCTAGGGTCTGTACTTATTTGGCATATTCTACTACTGCTATTATCTTGAATGCATGTTTTATTTGGCATATTATGTATAAAAAGGGGGAGAGAAACTGATTGACCTATGACTGACTGACCACTGACTGAGGGGGAGCTTAATGTTTGAGGGGGAGCCTCATGTCTCTAAAGATATTCTGACATCTTCCTCTGCTAATAGCTAACTTATTTGCTTTTGATACCTGCTAACTGAGTTTTGTTTTTGCTTGTGTTGCTGCTCTGATAATATGCTCAAATATTTTAGCCAAAATTTTCCAAAGGGGGAGTTTGTAAGTGTTTGTTGGCAGCAATTTTGGTAAAAAACTGACTTGATAATGTTTTGCTAAATATCTTGACATTTGAAGAAAGCTGGTTTTGAATGATGTCAAAGCAGATGTCTTGACATCTGCCTCCTGATCTGAACGTGACTTCATATCTGTTTCCTATTTTTATATGCACCATTATTCAGGATTTGTGACTCATAGTTTCCGAAAAATATGGATGAATATTTTTCTATTTGCATTATCTTTATGGATTATTTCTTGGCCTATTTTCATGAAAATATTCAAGGGATTAGAATATTTGTTTTTCATCCTAAGCCCACTGCTGCACCTTTATAAGGACTTGCATCCTTATTCATCAAGCTGCAACTTTTGAAAAGAAGAATATATTCTTTCTTTTTTAGAAGTCTAAGTTTTTAATTGTAATACACTCTAAGTATTGGTTTAATACTTGAGTTGTAATTTGAGTTGTTAATTGTGGATCATTCATAAGCTTTTAAGTATTGAATGATTGAAGTCCTTAAAACTTAATATTTTTGTTGTTCTTCACTGTTAGTGATTGAAGGGATTTGAGGAGGGCCTCATACCTAGGTGTGTCTTAGGTAGAAGTATATCACGGGTAGTGATTAAGTTATTAGATCGTAAAGTGATTATTTACTGAGGGTCTATAAATTGATACTATTTAGTAGACTTGTCCCTGGCTTGGTAGCCCCCAGAGTAGGTGTTGTTGTACATCTAACTGGGTTAACAATCCCTTGTGTTTTTACTGCTTTTAATATTGTTGCATTTTATACTGTCCTTAGATATTTGTGTCGTGACATCTCCTTCGACATCTCATATCTGATACCAGAATTTCAGTTGTCTTTATTCTTTTTCTTCTTTTTCTCAAGCTTTCTTTCATGTTTTTTCAAGAAATTGAGTTCTTGCTCATGTTCTTATAATTTACCAAATAAAGTGATGAGATCAAGTGTTTCAAGATTATTGGATTCCTTGATTGCGGTGACCCTAGGTTGCCAATTCCTAGTAAGATATCTCAAAACTTTGTTAGTAGAAATATCATTAGAAATAAGATTACCTAGGAAGTTTAAACGATTAATAAGATGTGAGAACCGCTTTTGCATTTCCACAATGGTTTCACCATGTTTCATGCGAAAGAGTTCAAACTCTTGATTAAGTGTATTAATCCTAGCTTGTTTGACCTCATTAGTTCCCTCATAGGTAACTTGTAGAGTGTCTTACATAACTTTAGCGGTTTGACAAAGGGAAATGTGATAGAACTCATCAACACCAAGAGTGGATATGATGATTTTATTAGCTTTCCAATCGTAAGACTACTTCTTATTATCATCCTCATTCCATAGATTTTTGGCTTAGGCATAGTAATGCCATTAATATTATATGTTACAGGTGTTGGATCATTTTGGATGGCTTCGCAAACACCTTTGTCATATGAGTTGATATGAATTTGCATTTATAAGTTTTCCAATAACTATAATTTTTTCTCGTGAAAATCAGGGCTCTCTTATAATCCCCTTTAGGTTCGTAAGCCAATTTCTTAAGAGTGTCGAAGCCGGAAATGAACGGGGCTCTTGATTCTATTTGTTAGACGATGACAACGTATCTAGAGGAGGTGATTAGATACCAGATTAAAATTCTAGACACAAATCTAGTTTTAAAAATAGTTTTCTAAGAGTTTGTGCAGAAGAGATTTTCTGGATAAGTCTTCTTTACGAATGTTATTGGAAACTCGGATATGAAAATTCGATAACAAAAATAGAGTATGGAATAAGTGTGATAAAGGAATTAATATGTTTAAATCACTTTACAAATTATTTAACATTTATATCAATTTACTAGTAAAGCTATTTCCAATGGCAATATTAGAAAGAACAAACTAAATTAATTCATCAAATACTTTGTGTGTAAGTGAATTTTCATAATTGTTCCTTAAGTTGTGTTGATGCACAAAACCACTTATTATCAAAAGTGATTATAAGCTTTATCAACACTTTATTTAAAATCAAAAACAATTCGGAAAATTTCTTACAATTCAATTAATAACTCAATGCTATTTGATAAATTGGTTGATGAATATCAAAGAAAGTAAAAGCGAAAGTAAAAGAGACACAAGGAATTTGTCTTCACAATTCCCCAATTTTGTCCTTGTGTGTGTGTGTGTGTGTGTGTGTGTGTGTGTGTGTGTGTGTGTGTGTGTGTGCGCGTGTGTGTGTGTGTGTGTGTGTGTGTGTGTGTGTGTGTGTGTGTGTGTGTGTGTGTGATTGTCCTAATACTTCAAGAATTACTCTTTACCTTTTAAAATTAAAATATCACTCTAGGACGCTAAGTGCATGACCAAACAAGCTTTCACACTTTCTATCTTTCATACTTTAAGATCTTCTACTTGATTCATCAACTTGATTAACACTTCAATTGGATTTTTGAATCGTGTAGATGATGAGGCTTGAGATATATTTTTGATCAGGTGACACCATCAAGAGCTTTACTTGATAGTTGATATCAACTCCCAGTGTCACAAAAAACTCTGAACATCTAAAATCCATTTGACTTATGGAATTCTCATGTTGAAAGATCATTCATTAGTTGTCATCATCAAAACTAACTGACGTTTATACATGCAAGAACATACATCCACATTATTCCCCCTTTTTTTATGATATCAACAAAGAAAATGGCGGATAAGTTTTTGGAGTGATTAAATTTTCCCTCATATAAAGAGAGTATAATTCTCCTCATTTGAAATGTTAAAAAAGGAGGGTAAATAAATAGATATAAAAAAACATAGAGCACACATAGTAATCATAGAAGAAAACAATCTAGTTATAAGGCAATAAGAAATATGAAGTATTTAAGTCAAACATCTATCATTCATAAATGATTTAGTTACAAAAAGAAATCAACAAGAACTAGGAAAGTAAGGTGGAAACAAACAACAGTCAAATGCGAGCTAGGTAATCAAGTTAAATGACTACAAAGCCAGAACAAAAAATTGTACATATTTAAAATAAATAAATAAATGACACATATTTTGTACCATATATATTTAAATAGCTAAAAGGAAAAAACAAAATGTGATCAAAGTGACTCAGAATGTGTTCATAATGACTACATTTTTATATGGGATACACAAGGTTAATCATACATATTAAGAGCGACTTATGAAACTATATGTTCCACTATTGAACCAGAATTAGGTGTGAGTTGATGATAAAGAATCCTGAATTGGTGGTTTTGATCTCCAATACCGTGGCACGGGGGTAGACCGGCAAGGTTAGCAATTGAACGTCCAAGTCAATTCAAGATGTTGGACAACTGACTTTAATTAGAAGGGTAATGAAGCGTGGTATTAAAAATTCGTGATTACTTTTGCATTTTTCTCGATTAAACTTGAAATTGTGATAGTAGTGTCTTAAGAATAAATGGCAGCAAAAATAAAAACAATAAATATTATAAAATAAAAAGAGTAAATGTTAGAGAGATTGCATCAGATAGTTATCCGTATTTGGGAAAATGTTGGCCTAGTCCTGGCCCCAAGAGGTTTTCTTGAGATTTTGACTATAAACTTTTTGAGATTTTACAAGTTATACCCATGAACTTGAATATAATTTGATCTTGAGATTTTTGTAAGAACAAATTTTGGTTCTACATTTAATCTCTAGGTTTTAACTATAACAATACATATATTTTATATGTAACAATTTTGTTATCTAATAGTTTCTTGAGTGTGAAGATAAAACATTCTAATTGATTTAGGATTGTTGTATGAAGAATCATCGTAAATATGTTGGCATCATCAGAAAGACTATTGCATTCGCTTCTGAAGAAACATCAATGGTTCTGATGAATGTTAAATATTCGCCAGAAAAGGATCATCACGTTTGTACTTCTCAAATAAGTTATTGCTTCTGAAGACACAAGTATTTTCTCCAAAGTGAACTTATGTTTAAAGCTTTTACTCTAGATCAGAAATCACATTTGTTCCAGATCAGAAATCAAGATTTTGCTTCCAGATCAGAAGTCAATATTTGTTCGTTATAAAAGTTGTTGCTTCTCATTCTGAAGAAAGAGCCAAGATTCTGAAGACTCTGATACTATTGGAATATACGAATCTCCTCATATCAGAAATATTCCATCATAAAACAAGACCAAGAAAAGTTATATCTTCTGGACTCATCATCTCTTTAAATCATAAATTCCATCAGAAGATAAGATCAAAAAGATGATATCTTCTAAAGCTAATCATCACTTCTCATCATAAGTAGTTTTAATCAAATATAACATCACCAAAAACATGTGAAAGAAAGTATAAATATAAGGTACAATTACACATTCCACTAATACGGACGTATTGTACCAACAAAAGGAATTTTTGTACTCCTTGTCTCCCACAATCTCATTCTAGCGTTGGCAGCCGGAAAAATTGAAAGTGACACGTGTACTACTATAACGGTCTACTTTATTAAGCATATATAAAGGGATCACTAATTCTTTGTAATATTGAAAAATAGACGAACTGGTGATTGAATAAATACGAAGAAAAGAAAAGTTTTGTGCAAACAAATTCAAAGAGAGAAAATACTCAGAAGAAGAACGCACAACAAGAAAATGAACAATTATTTTGCTAACCTTAAAACGTAAAATATTCATTCAAGAGAGAAGACAAAAACATAAGAGTTGTTGCTCATATTTGTGTTAATCATTACTCTTTAAAAACACAAGAGTTGTTTCTCATATTTGTGTTTTTTATTATCATTGTTGTATACATAAGAGTTGTTGCTCATATTTGTGTGTAAACATTTGTTCTAAAAATTGGTGTAATTTGCTTATTCTAGAAGTACTATTGTAAACACTATTTGATTATAATTATTTTGAGAATTGTATTCCTCAAGTGACTAGTGTTAGTCTGTAGACTTGAGAGGGCTAAGGTGTCTTTCTAGACTCTTATATGTTGTTGTTTCCTCAAGTGACTAAGTTGTAGTCTGTATACTTTAGAGGGCTAAGGTATCTTTCTAGACTCTTAGAGGTTGTTTTAATATTTCAAGATTATTAGATTAAGTCCTTTTATATGGCAAAAACACCTTGGAGGATGGAGAAGAGTAGCCTTTTCTAAGGTGAACTTGTATAAATTGATTGTGTCATATTTCTCTCTTGCATTGTATATCATTGATCGTTTGAGGAAAACACTCTTAAAAGAAAAAAAGTTTTTTGAAATCCTAATTCAAACCCTCCTTTCTTGTGTTTTTCTCCACCTTCAATTGGTATCATAGATTCGGCTCTGTTGTTGATTTTCCAATCAAACACTTAACCGTGTAGAGAGGTCCAGTGTGAGAAAAACTTAAATGGCCGCTGAAAGCACAAACAAAGAGATAGTTAAAATGTAAAGCCTCCTATGTTTGATGGAGAAATTTTATTATTGGAAAGATAGACTAGAAATATTGTTTCTAGGCTATGATGCAGATCTTTGGGATCTTGTCATATTTGGCTATGAAGAACATGTTTATGCAATTCGTATTCCCATTCCAAGAAACAAAATGAATGATGATCAAAGGCGTGTACTCAAGAATCATCATAAAGAGATAACCATTCTTCTCAATTCTACATCTACAATGAATATCGGAAGATCACTAATAGAGAAACATATAAATATATTTTTGATTCGTTGAGAATGACACATGAAGGTAACACTCAAGTCAAGGAAACTAAGGCTTTGGCCTTAATTCGAAAATATGAAGCCTTCAAGATGGAAGACGATGAAACTATTGAAACTATGTTTTCATGGTTCTAGACTTTAGTCGTAGGACTTAAAGTTTTGGACAAAGGTTATTCTACAACTGATCATGTTAAAGTTATCCAAGGATCCAAACAACTTAACGCTTGAAGAGTTAGACGGTTCCCTTAGAAGTCATGAAATAGACTAGGAGAAGATGAGCCCCAGAAAAGAGGAAAATTTATCGCTCTGAGATCTAGAGCAGATAAGACCAAGTCAGAAAAGTACAAAGATATTAAATTTGAAGAAAATGACTTAGAAGATTTTGATGATGAAGGTTCTGATGAAGAAGATGAATTATCACTTCTTTTTAGGAGAGTCAAGAAATTATGGAAAAGGAAAAAAAAACTTCTGAAGAGCCAGAAATAGATGGGATCATTCAGATTCATCTTCAAGACATAGACTCAACAAGTAAGTTATATGATATGAATGCAAGGAGCCTGGACACTACATAAATGAATGTCCAAAGCTAAAGAAAGAAAGCTCCAGAAAAGAAAGTCTGGAGAGAGATAACTTCAAGGGCAAGAAGAATGGTCTCATGGCAATATGGGATGACTCTGAAGTATTTGAATCTGATTCTGATGAGGAGCATGCACATATAGCATTCATGGGTATCACATCATGAGGAAATTCATTAGAAACCGAGTCTAACTCAGAAGAGGTATTTTCTGAACTCTCTCGTGCTGAATTAGAATTATGTTTATCAGAATCTATGAGTAGGTATCAAAAGCTTCAACGAAAATTCAAGAACCTTCAAAAAGTTCATGAATATAAAGTTGAAGAGTATCGTAAGCTAGAAAAAGAAGTTTCTGAACAAAAGCAAAAAAGTGTTATTTTAGAAAAATAAATTTTTTTTATGAATAAAAAATGTTTAAATTTTGAAGAAACTCTTTCTAAAGCTCCATCATCATCTGAAACTATTTTATCCAAATATGATAAAGCTTTTCAGAGATTCTTGAACAACATCATAAATAGAAGAAAAATGGATTCTATGGTGTTAGTCATAATGGAAAACAAGGAATTGGTTATATTTCTGATAATGATAATTAGAACTCACCTAAAGAAAACCAACTTATATCTCCATTTTCTTATCTATACCCTTATACACAGACACACAAACTAAAAGTTGCACAAAAACCAAAGTTTATTAGAAACTCTGGGAAAACTAATTCTAAAAGAAACAAAAGATTCTAGGTACCAAAAGATAAAATAATGTATGTTGCAAATATCCTATGTAGCAGAGTTGAAAGACCAGTCATGGTACCTAGGCTCTGGTTGCTCACGACACATAACGAGAAGAAATAATATATTCCAAAACCTGGAACTTAAAGATGGTGGGTTCGTTGGTTTTGAAGGAGACCATACAGGAAGAATAAAAGGATCTGGAATAGTATGTAATGGATCTCTTCTTTCTATATCTAATGTACTTTATGGTGAGGGTATAATGCAAAACTTGTTATTCATAAGCCAATTAAGTGATAACGGTTATGACATTATTTTTAACCAAAAAGAATGTAAGGCTGTAAGTCAGAAAGATGGCACAATTATCTTCACTGGAAAGAGGAAGAACAACATTTATAAAATAAAGCTTTTTGATCTTAAAAATCAAGATGTAAAATGCTTAACGTCTGTTAACAAAGAGCAATGGGTGTGACGTAGATGCTTTGGTCACATTAGCATGAGAAGAATATCTCGGCTAAGTAAACTTGAGTTAGTCAGAGGTCTACCTAAGCTGAAGTTTGCTTAAGATGCACTTTGTGAATCATGTGAGAAATGTAAGTACGAAGTGCGCCTAAGAGGGGGGGGGGGTGAATTAGGTACTTTAAAATTTTCTAGTTTTAGTGATGATGGATATTATTTTCTAGTTTATGGTGAGTTTATGAAAGAGTAAAGTGTAGAAAAATAAAGAGACACAAGCGATATATCCTGGTTCTCTTCATAGCCCGAGAGTACTCCAGTCCCCTTCAACATGAAAGAGATTTCCTTATTGTGGCAAACTTAAACAAGAACTACTCAAAAAATAAGAACAATCCTCTTGGACCAAGAACAATCCTCTTGGATTTTCACTATGTCAACAATGAGAACAATCCTCTCAAAGTGACTTTACTTGTATCCAACAATCCTGGAAAAACAAGATTACAAAACCACTTGAACTTATTTTCAACAATCTTGAAAAATAAGCAAGTATATAACAATATTTGATTTGAGTGAGTTTGTGTAGCAATGATCACTTTGAGTGATTTTATCAATGAATTGACCTTATATTCCAATGACAATAGTATACAATTCTCAAAGTTTTCTTGTTGACAATATGTGAAAGTGTGCAGAGAACTTGTGTATGAAAGTGTATAAAAGCTTGAGTTTGATTTTTGAAAATTCAGAAAATATGATTGGAAGAGGTACTTAAAATGACTTTGAAAATAAGTATTTATATCTTCATAGCACCCTTTTTGAAACATCATATAATTCTGCAAATGAATCATGAACAGTTGCCAAGATTGAGTTAAAGGTTTCCATGAAATGGTGTTATGAACAGGCATGAGTAAAGCTGCTATTTTTCAAAATCGTTCAGCATGCAATCAATTGCACCCTTGTGTAAATCGATTGCACGAGGTTTCAACAGCTAGAAATTTAAATATTTTGAGTGAGCAATCGATTGCACAAGTGTGTAAATCGATTACACTTGAAGTCAGTAGCAAAAATTGATTGAGAGTAATCGATTGCACAAACATGCAAATCGATTGCACTTAGAAACAATAGCTAATGCTTTGAAAACATGAAGCATGCAATCGATTGCACCAATATTCAAATCGATTGCAACCAAGTAAAAATTGAATTTTTGCTTAGAAAACTAGAGTAAAAGTTTGGACAAGATAAAATATTTCTTTTGGCCATTGAGCATCTATGTCTTAAGTTCAAAGTAAGTATTATCATTATTGTGATCGATGGAAATAGAACTGACTGTTTTGAAATGCTGGTTCGCGTTTGCGTTTCGCAAAATGTCGCGGTAAGCAAGAGTCGCCACCGTCTTTTATTTTCTCCAACAAGGAAAGGACAAAAGCACAACAAAATTCCTTTTCGAGATGTTTCTCGGGTTCGGGAGGTAGATTATAGAAAGGGAAGGTGTTAACACCTTTTCTATCCGTGGTTATCCACGGGCTCTTAGGTACTTGCTCACTATGTTTTCAAAATGTTTTGCTTTTCTTGTGTTTGTGGGTTTTGAAAAAGTTTGTTTGAAAACTTCGATTTAACTCTTGTATCTGTCCTCAAGAGTGTATGAAGTGTTGTTTGAAAACTTTTGTTAGAAAAGTGTAGGTGCGAAAAGTATTTTTTTTTGTTTTGAAAGAGCAAGTACCTGAGAACCTCTACCTGGTCAAAAGAAATTAAGCTGTGTAAATGTCCTTTAGACAGTACTATCCCACTATTGAGAAGTAGGTAGCACCGTCGTTGGAGTTTTCGGGTCAATTCGATTATAGGGACATGTGGTCACTAAAGCAATAGTAGGACGCCTTAGCGGTAACCCTAATGTCCTAAATCACTTTTTATCGAGGCAACCGTTCCGAGGCAACTTTGATCTTTAGACAGGAGGGCGACCTCTAAAACACCCTATACTCAATGACCACGTCGAGGCAACCAAGTGAGGCGTACCCTAAGAGTGGCATGTGCGAGTGTGTCAGGTTTCATGTTAAGTTATCTTTGTAGATGTCATTGTGAGCTACGATTGATTTTAATTTAAGAGAATTCTTGTCATGCATAACCTAGTTAGCATACATCTAGCAGTTAATAGTTACGGAAAATAAAGCTAAGCTATTACAAGGCGTCGGGTATTTACATCGCTAAAAACAACCCTTTGAAAAGTAAATTGCGGGAAATAAATAAAGCGATAAAAAGTCCTAATTAAAGCTATTACATCCTCGGAGCAATTACATAATATGGATAAAAAATTAATCAAGAACAATCACACGCGCGAGAAAAATTGAATCGGAGAGTTTATTTAGGGTTTTGACCCTTTTTAAGAAAGAAAGAGATATTTTTGTTATTTTTTTGAATTTAAGAATTAGTTCTAAATAAATAAAAAAAGGAATTAATTAACTAAAAGAAATATTTTTGAGATTTTATATTTTTTAAGGAAATAAAAACAAAAGGATTAGAATTGTCAAGAACCCTAATTCTATGTTGATTTTAAATTATTGCAAAATATTAAAATTAACCTAATTAACAAACTAAATTAATTATGTTAGTATTTATTTACAAAAATAACTAATTAAATTTAATAAATAAAAATATTATGTTTTTTATGTTTTCTGAATTTATTAAGAAAAATAATAATTATTTTAGCTAATAGTTAATTATGAGTTAAATTAAAACAAATTAAATAAAAAAAATAAAAGAGAAGAGAAAATAAACCCAGGGGGTGCTGGCCCAAGTTAGGAGGTGTGTTCTGCAATTTTCAGGCCCAACAGTACTCCAGCCACGTTGACCTTTGTGATCATCTATGTGCATGTTGACTTAGGAGTATGCTAGTCTTTCAATCTAAGCCATGGGATTTGAGTTTGAGGCCACTTGGCGCACTGGGATGTGAGGTATATGATGGACTTCCTTTTGAAAACTGCATGTGAATATCAGAAAAATAAAAGTAACAATGTTTTGGGGGGACCTGAGATTCGAACCCAGGTCCCAATGATTCCAGGCCAGCACGCTTACCACTCAACCACCTGCACCTTTTTGTTATTTAGATAATAGGCAATTATTATATGGGCAAACAATTCAATATGATGTAAATAAAATAAAACGCGCGCTTCTTTTTAAACTGGCCAACCAGGTATCAACACCTCATCATCTTCTTCATTTGCCCTGTAAAACTAATATCAGATAGCGGGGGTTTTTAACCCCCACTAACCATTGCAAGGAAAAATAGCGATTAGCACCACAATATATATAAATATTTCGCGAGGTATTGGTCTTATTCGTCTTGGGCTAACGATTTCAACCATGTGCCTTATGAGTCCTAATTTTGCCTGGTTCAGAAAGCCCCAATTGAAAACTCAAGAACCCTAAAAAATTGTTCATGGCATCTTTTGATTCAGGGCGTTATAGTCTAATTAAACCATGCCATTAGCTTTGTATGGTCCCTAGCAACACAAATCAATCACAAGAACATGTTAAACATGCATGAATTACGAAATACGATCTTGAATAAAGAAGGCAAACCGTGAAACTGTAATCCTTGATTCTTTAAGCTTTGATGCCTGAATTGGATTGCAACACATTCCTGGGATCTCCTGCAATGTATTTGAATGGTTAAAATGCCTTGAATTAGCCTAGGTTGCAAAAATCAGTTTTCACTTTTCTTGAAAATTCTTGAAATTGTATGGGGTCTTTCTGCAGCTTTTTCACGTCCCCTAGGTCAGGTTAGCTTGCATCCATATAAAGGAAACAAATTAGGTCAAAAAATTGGATCCAATCCATGTGCATTCAAGTTTAAATCTTTGATTGGAAATCAAATATTTTTGACTCTTCATGATTGAATAATGTTGCCAAATTTGGAGATTTTTGTATCTTTGACTTGTGCACGAATTTGCCAGCATATCTTGACCATATTTGCTTCACAAATTGATTGAAAAATCAAATCTTGCATTTTCCTACAATTTAAATTAATTAAATTAATTAATATTAATTAAAAATCCAATTAATCAATAAAAATAAGAAAATAAATTCCATTGAGCTTGATGGGTTGTGCATAGGTCATGGGTGAAGTTTCAAGAAGAGATTTGAGGCCCATTAGCAAAAAGAAGGTGTTTTGAGCAAAGTTGACTTTTGCGAATTCATGAAAATTTCCCAACTTCTCCAATGCACATCTTGCTCACTTTTGATCATATGAACATGTTCTTGGACATTTTGGAAATCTCTTGAAGTCCTCTAACCAATGCCTTTGGTCCCATGTCATTTGGATTTACCAATCTCAAGTTATGGCCTTTGACTCAAAGTGCATTTTTGTTGACTTTTACAATTGACCTATAATGTAAAAATTGGTAACTTTTTGTGAGAGCATTTCTTGAACTTGGAGTGTGAAGATGGATTGTAGGAAATTGCATCTCTTTCAAAATGAGCATTGGATGGTATTTTTCTGATAAACCATGAAAAAGTTATGCCCTGGTCAAGATACAGTTGACTTTTCTACTGTCCAAAAATAGTAACTTTTTGCATCTTGATGATTTTTTGAGCTATCCTTGTGGAATCATGATCAAGACTTGATCAAATGATGATTGTGAACTCAAAATAAGATGTTGACCAAAAATTCTAACTTTTGACTGCAAAATGACCATTTTGCCCTTGTAGTTGACTGTGGGTCAAATGGAGCTTTTGACAGTGCAAATTGGTATTGTGAGTCTTGAAACTTGGCATGTAGGTGCTTGAGGATGTATATAGGCCTATGAGACTTGATTGAACCATTGAAAACCCCAAATTCCTTGGAAGAGCCAAAACCCTAATTTCAGCTGTCTTAGGAAGTGGTTTGATTGTCTACCTCTTGAGCACTCTTGAACAATTTGAAGATCATTCTTAACAAATCTTGAGGAATATGGGAGGGAAAATTTTGGGGTACAATAGTTGCCCCTGTTCAATCTTCTTAAACCTGAGGATGTAGATTGGCTTGCGTGCCTTTCGTGATCCGAAGGTGGAAGATGATTGAACACTAAAGTGCCCAGAAATTTGCACTCGCATAGTGTAGTATCAGCAACGTGATGTCGGGAATGGGCTTACAGATGCCATTTGGATAAGAGGATGGGCTTATAAATGCCATCTTTAAATGTAATGGATAGTTGTGGAGATGGGCTTAAAGATGCCATCTGGAAATGTTTGTTGAATTGTAACTTGGTAGGTTGAAAGAAGGAACCTGTGTAGGGTTGCTTGATGATGAGTCCGTGTAAAACTGCATCTGAAAGAGAAGGAACTGGTGTAGGGTTGCCTGATGATGAGTCCGTGTAAAACTGCATCTTGGAAGAGAAGGAACCGATGTAGGGTTGCTTCATGATGGTCAAGTAGATAGTTGTCCTGTCTGGTTTCAAGTATTAATCTATAATTCGTTGTCCACATATTTTTCCTGGCCTGTTACAGGTATTTATATGGAACTTAAGAGAGGTGGGTCAAGGAGATAGTTGTCCTGGCTGGTTTCAGGTATCAATCTCTGTCTTGAGAAAGAAAGATAGTCTTCCTGGCTTGTTACAGGTATTGATCTTCAATCTCTTCATGTAGATAACTTTCCTATCTTGTTACAGGTATAGATCTACAATCAATCGTCCACAGATATTTCCTGGCTAATTATAGGTGTTGATCTGGAACTTAAGAAAGGGTGGTCGAGGAGATAGTTGTCCTGACTGGTTTCAGGTATTAATCTGACCTGAGAAAGAAAGATGGTTTCCTGGCCTGTTACAGGTGTTAATCTTCAATCTCTTCATATAGGTGGTTTTCCTGTCTTGTTACAAGTATAGATCTACAATCAGTCGTCCACAGATTTTTCCTGGCTTGTTACAGGTGTTGATCTGGAACTTAAGAAAGGTTGGTCGAGGAGATAGTTGTCCTGGATGGTTTCAGGTATTAATCTCTGACCTGAGAAAGAAAGATAGTCTTCCTGGCTTGTTACAGGTATTGATCTTCAATCTCTTCATGTAGATAACTTTCCTGGCTTGTTACAGGTATAGATCTACAATCAGTCGTCCACAGATATTTCCTGGCTAATTACAGGTGTTGATCTGGAACTTGGAAAAAAGGTTGATGGTAATCATCTTTTGATTGAATCTGGAATAAGTATCAGAATGTCGCCACATTTGGGTCACATTTGAACTGTCTCTAGAAGGAATCTGGAATAAGCAATAAAATAGCATCCGTGTCTGGAGCATCTCTAAGTTGTCTTTAGAAGTTTGAATCTGAATAAGCAATAGAATAGCATCCGGGTCTGGAGCATCTCTAAGCTGTCTCTGAAAGGAAATCTGAATAAGCAATAGAATAGAATCCGGATCTGGAGCATCTCTAAGCTGTCTCTGAAAGGAAATCTGAATAAGCAATAGAATAGCATCCGTGTCTGGAGCATCTCTAAGCTGTCTCTGAAAGGAAATCTGGAATAAGTATCGGAATATCGCCAAATCTGGGTCACATCTGAACTATCTCTAGAAGGAAATCTGGAATAAGTATCGAAATGTCGCCAAATCTGGGTCACATCTGAACCATCTCTAGAAGGAATCTGGAATAAGTATCAGAATGTCGCCATATCTAGATCACATCTGAACCATCTCTAGAAGGAATCTGGAATAAGTATCAGAATGTCGCCATATCTGGGTCACATCTGAACCATCTCTAGAAGGAATCTGGAATAAGTATCAGAATATTACCATATCTGGATCACATCTGAACCATCTCTAGAAGGAATCTGGAATAAGTATCAGAATGTCGCCATATCTGGATCACATCTGAACTATCTCTTGCTCAATGGAGTAAACCGCTGAGGTTATAGAACTGGTCCGTACTATGACGGAGGAAATCATCAAGATCTAGGAACTGACCCGTGCTCAATGGAGTATACCGTTGAGGTTATAGTACTTGTCCACCCTATGATGTAGAGAAACTATCGAGATTGAGAACCTTATCTGAACTTCAACCGAGGATAATCCGATTGAGATTTAAGAACTGGTCAGATCTTCGACTAAGCTGAGAACTTAACTACATCTTTCGTGAAAGGTAAAGGTCAGTCACATGCAATGCATGCGACGGATCAAGCAATGATGTTCTCAATATAAATGAGATCGTGTGATATGATGCGTATATGCATGTATCATGATGTATGGAAATGTGCTGTTTTTAGCTGGGGAAGATAAATCCCGGAGCTGCTGGAGAATGGTGTTGAATTCTTCGTTTCCGCTGAGGATGATGAACGAAGATGACTGCAAGAATAAACCAGTAAGAGAAGATGACTCCGTCGGGGAATAAACCTGGTGAAGAGGTTACTCTACGAGGAATTACTCTGTGGGAAGAGAAGCTTCACTGATATTTTAACGATAACTCCGCTGGGGACTCCGTTGATAAGCTCTGTTGGGGATTTCGATGATGAACTCCGCTGGGGATAGAAAGAACTTCGCTGGGGATGATCTTTCCGTTGCAACTTGCTGAGGATAACCCATTTAGACTCTGGTGGGGGATAACCTTTGAATTTGGCGGGGGAGATGCATTTGTACTCTGCAGGGGACAAAGCTTCCAGAATCTACTAGGGAAGATGATTCAACTCTGGCGGGGAAGCTTTTCAGACGGTGCTGGGAAATGGCTCCACTGGGGGTATCTTGTATTCCGCTGGGGAACATTCTTATATTCTGTCTAGGAACATTAAGACTGTCGGGGATTCTTGCTGAGGAATATTTGTATACTCCGCTGGGGAATATTAAGATCTACTGGGGATACCCAACTTCTTTAGGGCTGATGGTAGACCAACTCTGCTTGGGGAGAGTATGGCTGATTTGTTCATTGTGGCAAGGCTCAGTGGGGGATAACTACCATTACTGTCTTATTCTGCGGGGAGTGAAGGTATCTTGGTCATATTCTTCAGCTGAATATATACCTTGGTACCTGGTGAACAGAGCAGCTTGTACAGTTCGGACAATTCTTATTGCCCCAGTTTCTGCGGGAGAAGAAGGCCTATGAGGTGCTTGATAACTTCCGATTGACAAATCTTCTTCTGGTAGGCAAGTGACGAGATGACGGGACATAGTCGTACGCTTTTGATCCCTAACTTTTGCCTGGACCTCCCTTTCGGGTTTTCAGTCCATCGGGATACCCCTTTTTGCCCAAGCCGCCTTTTCAGGTTTTCGACTTGCCGGGTGTACAAATTTTTTTCATTTTCGTCCCTTATTTTTGCCCGAACCCTTTTGGTTCGCTGGGAAGCCCTTATTTTTGCCTAGGTCAGTCGACCTAGCGGGTCTTTGATTATGCGTAGTATTTTTTGACTATGTCCATGTTCTCAGAGTGCAGGGAGTTGTCACTGTCGGTAGTGTTGTGTTTCAATATTACCAGAAGATGTTTGATCATACCAGATTTGTTGTTGGAATTCATGTCCAATGCCCCAAGTGATTCAGACGGAGATTTGCCCCTAGTTATTTGGAATCTTGAGAGATTCCTTGAATCCTGACTTGACTGCCCCAGATGATGGACAATGATCATGCCGTGCCCCTTGGTTGGAAGTGTTTCTTCCACTTGAGGTGACCCTTTTTATTGAAAAGGTTTTTGTTCACTAGATGTCGTGTGAATTTCTCTGCTGTTGAACAAATAGTCATATGCAAACAATGTTATTTTAAGAATGCAAAGCTTATGTCTGTCTTGAAGTTTTTGAAAATGCATTTTTAGTAAAACAAGCGAATTTTTGTAAAATGTGATGTCAACTCAGGATTTTATAGCAAGCCCTACAGGAGTCAGGATACCTTTTGTAACAGTATGCTTTCGAACTAACCCATGCTTCAGCTAGGACTTTTAAGGGTTATAATATGGCCTGGTTCACGGTTTAAGGAACAAAGGATAAAGGCTCAAAATTTATTTGTACCCACCCGCTCTTCGTGATGTTCTTCGATCCTAAACTCAGCTAATCGTGCATTAGATCCTGTTTGAGTCTTTGTTCTGATATACCAGTGATGGTTCAGATATTGACAGTTTATTTTGAACAAACAGTCATTTCTTTTTTGGTTGAGGGTTTATAGGACCTCTTTCTTTTCTATTTTATTATCCCTGTCTTTTTGCCTGACTATTTCTTTTGTGATTACAGTCAGCGGGATGCCCCAGTTTTGTAAGTCTCCTTCATAGGTTTGGACTTATTGGGCTTTTATTTTGAGAGGTAATGACTTCCTGTCCTGACGATTATACGGAACCATCACTGTCTTTTGTTTTGGAAGGGCTCCTTTGATGCCATTCATTGTGCACCGGGATCAACTGAGAGAACTACCCTGCCCTAGGTTATGATTAAGGGTTTTAACTTTTTTTTTTTTGTGAAAAGAGAAACTCCAACTTCTTTGGCTCAAAGGGGTTGACTAGGGATTATCTTCCTTATAACTCCACTGTTTAGGATTTGAAACAATTCCTGTACCTCATCAGCGGGGTCTATTCAAAAGCATATTGTAAGGATAGTGGTATCGTTTTCGTCATCCTCCCTCAAAAGGCTTAGAATTTTTTAATCGAGAGTTGAACATCACAAAAAATGAAAGCAATTTGAATATAGTGAATACGAATGAATTGATTCAAAACAGACATATGCAATGCATTGATAAAGTAACAAAGTTTGCCATGACAATAATTGTTTGAATAATCAAAGAAAAATACAACTTGAAAATTCAAATAAAACAAAAGCCTTCAATGATTTGGCATAGGAGCAGTGATTATGTTTGGAGTCTCTGGAGGGTCAAACTGGATTTCTTTGGCATCAATCATGTCTTGAACCTTATTCTTCAGGGCCCAACAATTGTTTGTGTCATGTCCCGGACTGTCAGAGTGGTATGCACACCTTTCATTGGGATGATAGGTAGGAGCATAAGTGTTGGGATTCTGGGGAGGATCCTTTAAAGCAACCAGCTTGACCTCCAACAAGCGTTTCAGTATGAGAGATGATGGTATATCAGTCTCCGAGAAATGTCTTCCAGCCGTAGTTTGCTTACACCGATTACCCTGTTGATGTTGGCGAGGTTGATGCTGGGCTTGTGACCCTGAAGCAAGCTGAGGAGCTTTTCCCTTGTCTTCTTGCCCCAAAGGTGGTTGAATGATGGCTTGATCTTCAACCCTAGTTGTCTGCCTCACTTGGTTATTTTGAAGCAGCTTGTTGACGAGGACCCTGAGCTCTTCTCGTCTTTGAGCTAAGTCTTGAATGAGAGTCATCTGGCCCGCCAGCTGTCCCATCATTTGGATCTTCATTATTGCCAACTCAATTTGTAGCCCTTCCAACTGATCATTCCTGACGCCTCCTGGATTCCCTAGGACCAAGCCCCTTGTGAGGAAAGATTTTATTTCTTCTTGCCGCTGGGATAGGTTCAAGAACATTTCTTGAAGTTGGGTGTTTTGAGCCCGGAGATCTTGGTTGTCTGGTTGGAAAGCCATTGCTGAAATAAACAGCGAGAACATGAGAGACCGGTATCAGATGACCTGTTATGCAATGATATGTATGATATATGTATGCAATGTTTTCAAGGATCTCACGGGGTAAACAAGAAACTGTTAGAATTTGAATCTGGTAGCTTGATTGAAGGAACTTCATGTTGCTGAGAGTCCTTCTTCAAGAGTCAGGCTCACCATATCGAGTGGGTCATAGCCCCTGACTCAAGCTATCATGTTTTGATTTCCAAACAACCTTGGCTAGAGAAAAATAAATCCCCTTTGCCCCTTGCTATACATTTGGTTCATCATGACCTGCATCACAAACCCTTGAGATCCTTGAAATGGGTTAGTCCTTATGCAGGATGTATGCAATGTTATGATGTTATGATGTTATGATAAGGGCACACCACAAGTATTCACAAAAGGCAAACATGGTAAGGCACACAAGTCACACAAGAGCCCTTAGATTTCAGGCTGGCATGAAGTTTAGGTACTACCCTCTTTCAGTTTCAGTTGGTTAAGACCTGTCCTAGAAAATAGTAATCGGGTTCTAGAGGATCTCAATATCACTGACTACCCTCGATCGGTCATAATTCCAGTTTGGTAACCTTTTCTTGCAGCCGGAACCATCACGAGAGTTTAGCCTCAATGAGCGTAGCATACTGCTACTGTTCTATGGCCAAGTTGGTCAATTTAAGGTGCTAAGGTCAGTTGGTGCTTAATGACCCCTCATAAGACCCATATTCTCCTCGTTCCAACACAAGGGATATCGGTACAGACCAAGGTGTCACACCAATGTAGCTACTGCTTCACCCGTGTCGGTCTACATCGGACAGTTCCCTCACAGTTTATTGCTGCTTACCTAAAAAGGGGTACCCCAAATCCGGGTTAGGATCTATAAAACTCCGATACAAGCCAATAAAATTAAAGCACACAAAGCATACAATTGAAAACATAGGTGATCTTATCCTAAGGTACACCTCTCTTATTAAAGATTCCCCAGCAGAGTCGCCAGTTCTGTGATCGGTGGAAATAGAACTGACTGTTTTGAAACGCTGGTTCGCGTTTGCGTTTCGCAAAATGTCGCGGTAAGCAAGAGTCGCCACCGTCTTTTATTTTCTCCAACAAGGAAAGGACAAAAGCACAACAAAATTCCTTTTCGAGATGTTTCTCGGGTTCGGGAGGTAGATTATAGAAAGGGAAGGTGTTAACACCTTTTCTATCCGTGGTTATCCACAGGCTCTTAGGTACTTGCTCACTATGTTTTCAAAATGTTTTGCTTTTCTTGTGTTTGTGGGTTTTGAAAAAGTTTGTTTGAAAACTTCGATTTAACTCTTGTATCTGTCCTCAAGAGTGTATGAAGTGTTGTTTGAAAACTTTTGTTAGAAAAGTGTAGGTGCGAAAAGTATTTTTTTTTGTTTTGAAAGAGCAAGTACCTGAGAACCTCTACCTGGTCAAAAGAAATTAAGCTGTGTAAATGTCCTTTAGACAGTACTATCCCACTATTGAGAAGTAGGTAGCACCGTCGTTGGAGTTTTCGGGTCAATTCGATTATAGGGACATGTGGTCACTAAAGCAATAGTAGGACGCCTTAGCGGTAACCCTAATGTCCTAAATCACTTTTTATCGAGGCAACCGTTCCGAGGCAACTTTGATCTTTAGACAGGAGGGCGACCTCTAAAACACCCTATACTCAATGACCACGTCGAGGCAACCAAGTGAGGCGTACCCTAAGAGTGGCATGTGCGAGTGTGTCAGGTTTCATGTTAAGTTATCTTTGTAGATGTCATTGTGAGCTACGATTGATTTTAATTTAAGAGAATTCTTGTCATGCATAACCTAGTTAGCATACATCTAGCAGTTAATAGTTACGGAAAATAAAGCTAAGCTATTACAAGGCGTCGGGTATTTACATCGCTAAAAACAACCCTTTGAAAAGTAAATTGCGGGAAATAAATAAAGCGATAAAAAGTCCTAATTAAAGCTATTACATCCTCGGAGCAATTACATAATATGGATAAAAAATTAATCAAGAACAATCACACGCGCGAGAAAAATTGAATCGGAGAGTTTATTTAGGGTTTTGACCCTTTTTAAGAAAGAAAGAGATATTTTTGTTATTTTTTTGAATTTAAGAATTAGTTCTAAATAAATAAAAAAAGGAATTAATTAACTAAAAGAAATATTTTTGAGATTTTATATTTTTTAAGGAAATAAAAACAAAAGGATTAGAATTGTCAAGAACCCTAATTCTATGTTGATTTTAAATTATTGCAAAATATTAAAATTAACCTAATTAACAAACTAAATTAATTATGTTAGTATTTATTTACAAAAATAACTAATTAAATTTAATAAATAAAAATATTATGTTTTTTATGTTTTCTGAATTTATTAAGAAAAATAATAATTATTTTAGCTAATAGTTAATTATGAGTTAAATTAAAACAAATTAAATAAAAAAAATAAAAGAGAAGAGAAAATAAACCCAGGGGGTGCTGGCCCAAGTTAGGAGGTGTGTTCTGCAATTTTCAGGCCCAACAGTACTCCAGCCACGTTGACCTTTGTGATCATCTATGCGCATGTTGACTTAGGAGTATGCTAGTCTTTCAATCTAAGCCATGGGATTTGAGTTTGAGGCCACTTGGCGCACTGGGATGTGAGGTATATGATGGACTTCCTTTTGAAAACTGCATGTGAATATCAGAAAAATAAAAGTAACAATGTTTTGGGGGGACCTGAGATTCGAACCCAGGTCCCAATGATTCCAGGCCAGCACGCTTACCACTCAACCACCTGCACCTTTTTGTTATTTAGATAATAGGCAATTATTATATGGGCAAACAATTCAATATGATGTAAATAAAATAAAACGCGCGCTTCTTTTTAAACTGGCCAACCAGGTATCAACACCTCATCATCTTCTTCATTTGCCCTGTAAAACTAATATCAGATAGCGGGGGTTTTTAACCCCCACTAACCATTGCAAGGAAAAATAGCGATTAGCACCACAATATATATAAATATTTCGCGAGGTATTGGTCTTATTCGTCTTGGGCTAACGATTTCAACTATGTGCCTTATGAGTCCTAATTTTGCCTGGTTCAGAAAGCCCCAATTGAAAACTCAAGAACCCTAAAAAATTGTTCATGGCATCTTTTGATTCAGGGCGTTATAGTCTAATTAAACCATGCCATTAGCTTTGTATGGTCCCTAGCAACACAAATCAATCACAAGAACATGTTAAACATGCATGAATTACGAAATACGATCTTGAATAAAGAAGGCAAACCGTGAAACTGTAATCCTTGATTCTTTAAGCTTTGATGCCTGAATTGGATTGCAACACATTCCTGGGATCTCCTGCAATGTATTTGAATGGTTAAAATGCCTTGAATTAGCCTAGGTTGCAAAAATCAGTTTTCACTTTTCTTGAAAATTCTTGAAATTGTATGGGGTCTTTCTGCAGCTTTTTCACGTCCCCTAGGTCAGGTTAGCTTGCATCCATATAAAGGACACAAATTAGGTCAAAAAATTGGATCCAATCCATGTGCATTCAAGTTTAAATCTTTGATTGGAAATCAAATATTTTTGACTCTTCATGATTGAATAATGTTGCCAAATTTGGAGATTTTTGTATCTTTGACTTGTGCACGAATTTGCCAGCATATCTTGACCATATTTGCTTCACAAATTGATTGAAAAATCAAATCTTGCATTTTCCTACAATTTAAATTAATTAAATGAATTAATATTAATTAAAAATCCAATTAATCAATAAAAATAAGAAAATAAATTCCATTTAGCTTGATGGGTCGTGCATAGGTCATGGGTGAAGTTTCAAGAAGAGATTTGAGGCCCATTAGCAAAAAGAAGGTGTTTTGAGCAAAGTTGACTTTTGCAAATTCATGAAAATTTCCCAACTTCTCCAATGCACATCTTGCTCAATTTTGATCATATGAACATGTTCTTGGACATTTTGGAAAGCTCTTGAAGTCCTCTAACCAATGCCTTTAGTCCCATGTCATTTGGATTTACCAATCTCAAGTTATGGCCTTTGACTCAAAGTGCATTTTTGTTGACTTTTACAATTGACCTATAATGTAAAAATTGGTAACTTTTTGTGAGAGCATTTCTTGAACTTGGAGTGTGAATATGTATTGTAGGAAATTGCATCTCTTTCAAAATGAGCATTGGATGGTATTTTTCTGATAAACCATGAAAAAGTTATGCCCTGGTCAAGATACAGTTGACTTTTCTGCTGTCCAAAAATAGTAACTTTTTGCATCTTGATGATTCTTTGAGCTATCCTTGTGGAATCATGATCAAGACTTGATCAAATGATTATTGTAAACTCAAAAGAAGATGTTGACCAAAAATTCTGACTTTTGACTGCAAAATGACCATTTTGCCCTTGCAGTTGACTATGGGTCAAATGGAGCTTTTGACTGTGCAAATTGGCACTGTGAGTCTTAAAACTTGGCATGTAGGTGCTTGAGGATGTATATAGGCCTATGAGACTTGATTGAACCATTGAAAACCCAAAATTCCTTGGAAGATACAAAACCCTAATTTCAGCTGTCTTAGGAAGTGGTTTGACTGTCTACCTCTTGAGCACTCTTGAACAATTTGAAGATCATTCTTGACAAATCTTGAGGAATATGAATTTTGGGGTACAACAATTATACATTGAAATTTTCTAAGTGCTTGAACAAAAGACTTTATCCACAGATGCTTTTAGCTTGATCAATAATCTTTGCCTTCTTGTCAAAATGGTTTTTCTTCATCAAAACAAAAGTGAATTTGAGAAGCTTGATTTTACATTCTCCCCCTTTTTGATGATGACAAACGATCTTGCTTGATGCGTTGTAATTTTCGGAAAGAAACTTCTCCCCCTAAGATGCATAACTCCCCCTTTGTATGAGAAGGTTGGAATACTTTGAATTTGTTCATCTTGGTTGAAGAGTACCTTAGAAATTTAAGACAGGAAATATACAAGCATAAAGTGCCACATCCATCTCCCCATTTGATATTATCAAAAAGAATGGAAAGACGCATAAAAATGGATAATAATAATAAAACAACATTGAAAAAACTTAATCAATCATGCATCAAAAATAGTCATAGACATAGTCATAGTAAAATAACAATTACAAAGAAATCTGAACAACAACAAACAAAACGTAGCATAACGGAACCAGGACATAACAGAAAAATAGTAGAAATAACAAAGTTGGACAAAAATTTATGGTTGATCCATGTCACAATTGTTATAGAACCAGGATCCTTGATTAAGAAATTGTTGTTGTAGAGGAGGTTCTGTGTAATATGGTGGAGGTGCAGTAGGATTATTAGGGTCATATGGAGGTATGTGAAGGTGAGAGTAAAGGTAAGAAAATTGTTGGTTCACATCCGAGCGAAAATCATTAATCCGAGAAGTCATGGATTCATTGATGGTATTCCCCTGGTTGTTGATGTTGGTATTCATGGAAGCAAATTGTTGAGACATAAAATCCATAAGATCTTGATTACATGGACCAGAGGGAGTAGTAGGTGGATGAGATACATCTTCACTACCTTCTTCCTCTTGATTGTTTCCTTCTTAACCAATCACATCTTCACCAATGTATGTGATTGTTTTTGTTTCCGAATTATAGTGAACTCCCATTCTCGAGTCAACATTTTTGATGGAGATCTTGTGAAAATTTGGATCCATATCAACTCTTTCAATACCAGCAAAATCAACTCCAAATTCTTCCATAATTAATGTGGCAAAGTAAGCATATGGTAGAAATTTTGATTTTGCATCAATCCTTAGCATATGAACCATTATGAGCCTTGCCCAATTAATGCTTATACCTCTCTTCCTTGCGTAGATCATTTGCATTTCCAAATCAGTCACGGTGCAGTGGTTTCCAGCCCGCGGAAACATAATATAGACCATGAAATAATGAAATAGTCCATCGTCTATAAAAAAAGTTTCCTGCACTCCATGAGTCTCTAGATGGAATGACTCCTCCTAGACCACGAATTCTTTTAGCACGGAATTCAGCTTCGCTCAATCTGCCAATGTTGTAATAAAATTCCTTTTTCCTATAATCATCCCATGCTTCATTTTCAGGATCGTACAAAGAGCTCACAGTATAGGGAATATGTAGAATCTCACCAACAATCTCAGGGGTTAGAGAGATTCTTGTACCCAACATATATGTAACCATCTTGCCTTTGTGAGGAGTCAAATTATTGAAGAATACTCTTACCAGATCCGGATATTATGGACCAAATGATGAAATTAGTGGTTCCAATCCATATGCAGTCAAATCATTATGAAAAGTAAAATATTCCTGAGGGAAAGATGATAGTGTACCATATTTTGGAGTGGGCACTATCTTTCTTTGAAAGTCCTTTTTAAATATTTCTTCTTGATCTTCAGTGAGAGTTGAGATTAATGGATTCTCTACAGAATATGAAGCAACTTTCTTTTTTCCTTTCTCTGTAGATGACACCTTCCGTTTTTGCCTTGATGCCATGAGTAAGGTATTTTTAGGGTTTGGAAAGTTTTAGGTTTTGAGAGGAAGATTTTTGATGAGCTGAAATTGGATATGATTTGTGAGTAAATAGAAATGAGTGGGTTGTATTATATGTAATGACATTTAACTGACTTTTCAATAATAGAGGTGAGCTTGGGAATATGAGAGAGAGATAGGAATTCTGACCAACAAATATTTTTTGTCATAAAAGCATGTTACAGTGAGTGCAATTGATTTGCATACAGATGCAATCGATTTTGACACAAAACAAAATCAAAAGAAAACTGAAATGCACAGTTTGCAATTGATTTGCACTATGGTGCAATCGATTTGCACTGAAAACAGAAATATCAAAAAATAAAACATACAGTGAGAAATCGATTTACACTATTGTGCAATCGATTTGCATCAACCAAAAATCACCAAAAACATATTTTTCTTGAATTTAAACAATTCTTAAACATGAATATTTCACATATAAACATGAATATCATTCTGAAAGCATTAAGAAAGGATATAATGCACCTTAGACGTCATGTTCATCCAAAATACCAAGTTCTCGTCGAATTTTGTAAAACGGTTCTCTTTCCAAATGTTTTGTGAAGATATCGGCAAGTTGATTATGAGTATCTACAAATGTGACTTTGACATCTCCTTGAATTACATGATCACGAAAAAAATGATTTCGTATGTCGATGTGTTTGGTTCTTGAGTGCATGACCGAATTCTTTGTAATATTTATCGAACTTGTATTGTCGCACCGTAGAGGAATGCATCCTAGATCGAGTTTGTAATCACAAAGTTGTTGCTTGAGCCATAATATTTGTGCATAACTACTACCCACTGCAATATATTCTGCTTCGGTCGTGCTAAGAGCAACACGTGCTTGTTTCTTACAAGCCCATGATACTAATGTATTTCCAAGGATGTAACAAGTACCACTTGTGCTTTTTCTATCAATTTTACAACCTGCATAATCTGCATCAGAATAACTAACTAAATTGAAAACACTACCTTTAGGATACCATAGTCCAACATTTGTTGTTCCTTTGAGATACTTCATGATCCGTTTCACCGCCATGAGATGAGATTCCTTTGGATTGGCTTGAAAGTGAGCACATAGACAAACACTACACATTATGTCAGGACGGCTTGCCGTCAGATATAATAAGGAGCCAATCATACCTCGATATTTTGTAATGTCAATGGAAACAACTAATTCATCTTGATCAACATATGTACCAGAACCCATTGGTGTAGACATTGCCTTACAGTTATCCATGTCAAATCTTTTCAACAGTTCCTTGCAATACTTGGATTGGTTGATGAAGATTCCATCCTTTAATTTCTTGATTTGAAGTCCAAGAAAATAATTCATTTTACCCGTCATGGACATGTCAAATTCTCCTTGCATCATTGCTGAAAATTCTTCACACATTTCTTTATTTGAAGAGCCGAAAATGATATCATCAACATAGACTTGAACTAGCAAAGTGTCACCTTTGATTTTCTTGATAAACAATGTCTTATCAACTTTACCCTTTTCAAAACCTTTTTCGCATAGGAAGTTACTTAGTCGATCGTACCATGCCCTTGATGCTTGTTTCAAACCATATAGAGCTTTTCTCAATTTAAATACATGAGATGGATTCTTGAAATCTTCTAACCCCTGGGGTTGCTTAACTTAGACTTCTTCATTGATATATCCATTCAAGAATGCGCTTTTGACATCCATTTGGAAAAGCTAAAAATTTAATGAACAAGCATAGGCAAGTAAAAGACGAATAGCTTCTAACCTTGCAACCAGAGCGAAAGTTTCTTCAAAATGTATTCCTTATTCTTGATTGTAGCCTTGTGCTACCAACCTTGCTTTGTTTCGAACAATCATTCCATTTTCGTCAAGTTTTTTTTAAACACCCATCTTGTTCCAATAATGTGTTTGTTGCTTGGACTAGGGACAAGTTCCCAAACTTGATTCCTTTCAAATTGATTTAAATCTTCTTACATAGAAATAATCCATTGGTTATTGCCTAAGGCTTCATCAACTTTGTAAGTTTCAATTTGAGAGACAAACGCCATGTTTAGACAAGCATCTTTGAGATTTAGTCTTGTTGTCACACCCTGACTTATATCACCAATTACTTTATCGATTTTATGATCTCTATGAGTTCTCCATTCTTTTGGTAGATCATTGAGATTTGATTCTTGTTGGGGTGATTCTTCTTGTTGATTTGGTTGATCTTTGGAAGTATTTTCTTGAGGACCTTCTAGTATTTCATAATCATCATCATCATTACAAACAATATTATCCTCCTTGGAGGGGTTAGATTCATCAAAAGATACATGCATTGATTCTTCAATTGTTAAAGTTCTTTTGTTATAAATTCTATATTCCTTACTAGAAAGAGAGTAGCCAAGAAAAATACCTTCATCGTATTTTTCATCAAACTTACCAAGGTTATCTTTGTCGTTGTTTAAGACAAATCATTTGCAACCGAAAATGTGAAAGAAAGCAATGTTTGGTTTCCTCCCTTTGAAAACTTCATATGGAGTTTTCTTCAAGATTGGTCTTATGTTAACTCTATTTCTAACAAAACATGTCGTGCTCACCGCATCAGCCCAAAAATATTTAGGAAGATTTCAATCGCTAAGCATCATTCTTGCAAGCTCTACAAGACACATATTTTTTCTTTCCACCACTCCATTTTATTGAGGAGTTCTTGGTGCCGAGAAGTTGTGAGATATTCCATGTTCTCCACAAAATTCTTCAAATAGAGCATTTTGAAATTCTCCGCCATGACCACTTCTTATGGAGACAATTGTTAGAGACTTCTCATTTTGAATTTGTTTAGCATACTTCCTGAACTCCTTGAATGCATCACTTTTCTACACTAAAAAGAATGTCCAAGTATATCTAGAGAAATCGTCAAATATAACCAAAGCATATACATTACCTCTGAAACTTCTTGTTCTTGATGGACCAAATAAGTCCATATGCAACAATTGTAGTGGCCTTGTAGTAGACACCACATTCTTAGATTTGAAAGTTGATTTTGTTTGTTTCCCTTTATGATAAGCATCACAAAGTCTATCTTTGACAAAATTTCTCTTAGGAAACCCAATGACAAGATCATGCTTGATTAGTTTATTCAAGTGTTCCATGTGAATATGAGCAATTATTTTGTGCCAAATCCATGAATCATCGTTGTTCTCCATGAGACATTTTACCTTCAAAGATGTATCATCAAGGGAAATCATGAATATATTATTAATTATTTTACCTTTAAGTATAACCTTATGCATGACTTCATCTTCTATCAAGCATTCATCTTTGGTGAACTTGATCTTGAAGCCTTTGTCACAAAGTTGGCTAATACTAAGAAGATTATGCTTTAGTCCTTCAACATAAAGAACATCTTCAATGGATGTGAAAGGTGGAGCACCAACTTTACCTTTGCCAAGAATTCTTCCCTTATTATTGTCTCCATAAGTGACAAAACCCTTGGCCTTTAGTACTAGATTTGAAAATTGGTTTAAGTCTCCCATCATATGCTTTGAATAACCACTATCAAGATACCAAAGATTGCATGTGGTCTTCAAGCATACCTACAAAACAAATTAGGTTTTGTTAGGTACCCAAGTTGCTTTGGGTCCTTCATAATTAATACCTTTCTTTACCCACACATAATGCCCACTTGCCGCACTAAAGTTTCTAACATAGCAAGCATTAGGTTTATGGCCTTTAATACCACAATAAAAACAAGTAGGTTCAAAGTTACTTCTATATCTAGAAGGATAAGATTTCTTCTTAGGAAATGTTTTCTTTTTAGGAAATTTTTTGTTCACTTTCTCTTTGGATGATTGATCACTAGACTTAACATAGATAGTATTATTAGAACTTGGTTTTGAAAACATTGAATATCCAAGTCCACTTTTATCATTGGAATATCTTTGTTGGCTAATAACTCCTTCCAATCAAATTTGACCTTTTTCATATCTTTCAATAACTCTTTTTAATTGGACAATTTGGAAAGAGAGTGATTCACAATTTTTGCATACAAAGTTTTGTTTTTGTTCATCACTTAATTTTTGTTTTTCTTCTTTGAAATCTTTTTCCATAGTTTCACATTTTTCTTCTAAAGATGAAATTTGTTTATTTTGAGATGAAATAGTTTTATACAGAATTTTGCATTCATTTAATAGTTCATCTATAGCACCTTGTACATCACTATCAAAAAGATAAAATTCATTACTAACCTCATCATCTTTATTATCGGAATGGTGTGAGGCCATCAATGCTAGATTTGCACTTTCATCACTATCGAAATCGGACGAAGAAATTATTTCATTATCCTCCCATGCAACATAGGCCTTTTTGTTCTTAAATTACTTTTTGCTTTTGTAGCCACCTTTCTTGGAGAGTTTTGGACAATCTGGCTTGATATGACCTTTCTTACCGCATTCATAACATGTGACTTCTTGTGTTGATGTGGAAGTATCCCTTTTCTTAAATTGTTTCTTTCTTTTTGCATGAGAAATGGATTTTTCATTTCTACCAAAAAACTTACCAAGCCTTTTAACAAGAAGCATGAAATTTTCATCTTCTTCCAGATTGTCTTCCTTTTCAACTTCCTTGGAATCAATCTTTAAGGCAATATTCTTGGATTTATTCTCTTGATTTTCATGCTTTTCAAGTCTTCCGAATTCCATTTCATATTCTTGAAGTTTTCCAAACAACGTTGCAGAAGTCATTGAAGAGACTTTTCTTTTTTGAAATTTTCGTTACCTTTGGTTGCCATTCCCTAGTTAAGGATCTAAGTACTTTCAGATTTAGTTCATCATTCGTTAAAGTCTTACCAAGAGAACTTAGATGATTTGTCAAGTGCAAAAACATCTTTTTCAAGTCAAGGATGGTTTCTCCGGGCTTCATTTGAAATAACTCGTATTCTTGACTCAAAGTATTTAGTCTTGATCTTTTAACTTCAACAGTTCCTTCATGAGTTTGTACCAAGGTATCCAATATTTCTTTCACTGTTTTGCATGCCGAGACACAGAAGAATTCATCCATACTAAGTGCACCTTGAAGAAGATTTATTTCCTTTTTATCATAGAGAACCTTCTTCTTATCATCTTCGTCCCATGCAGCTTTAGGCTTTGATGAGTCATCACCATTGATTACCGTTATAGGAATAAATGGACCATTCTCGAAGGCATCCCATATTTCTTCTCCTTGTGCTTCTAGATGTACCTTCATGCGTATTTTCCAGAAGTCAAAATATTCACCACAAAATAGAGGAGGCTTGTTGTTACTACCACTATCTCTGAAAATGGGATTTTGATTTGCGGAAGCATTCTAGATATCTTTGTTGTTAATCATATCCTGAATTTTGTTTTTCAAGGGCCAACAGTTATTGGTGTCGTGCTCAGGGTTGTTGGAATGGTAAGCACACTTCACATTTGGATTTTAACAAGGAGAGGAGGTGTTTGGATTCTGAGGAGGATCTCTTACTGTTATCAGTTTCACTTTCAGTAAATGTTGTAATGCCTAAGATAATGGCACGATGATCTTTGTAAACTACCTTCTTCGTGCATCTCAACTATGCTGATTTCCCCGTGGTTGGTGTTGTTGTACATATGCAGGATTAGAAATTAACATCGCTCCTACAGATTTATGGCTACCATTTCTAATACGACCCTTCTGTCCATAAACAACATTCGTTTCCTTTTTACCGTTGAATGTCTTCTTTATAGCACTCGAAGATGCGGCCACTTAAATCTTTCCACTCTTGATACCATTTCTACATGTTCCCCAATTAGTATCAATTTGGTAAAACCAGATTAAGAACTCCCAATTAGTTGATTAAAGAAAGGCCCTATCAAAGTTCCCATTGTAGCGGTAGAAATATTTAAGACTAAGCCATTGGATTGACTAGACTTGTACAGATCAAAAATAAAATCGCCACCGCGCTTTATTGTTTCCAAAAGAATGGGAAAAGAGCGTATAACCCAAAAGAGGGGGAAAGATTCAAGGTAAGGGGGTTGGTTATGCAAAGGTAAGGTATTAGAACCCTAAGCATCTACAGTACTCCGCAGGAACCTCTTTGTAAAATCTATATATTTTGGCTATAAAATGTTGTATGAAAATAGACGGTGGAGGTAAGAAAATAAATATTTTTTATGATTTTTGCACCCGTCGCGGTTGCGAACCTTTAGTGCCTATGTACCACCTTCCGTGCAATATGGGATTAGGCTACTCGTAGTTTACCTTTAAAAATTTAAAAACAGAAGTGTGTTGGTTAATTTTAAGAGATAAGACATCATCGTCATTGTCCGTGTGGAAAACATACTTACTATCCACAATCATGAGAAAGGAGAATTTGCATCATCTCAAAGTGGAGGATATGGCTTGGATTTTTAAAAATCTATAAAACCTCACTCAACACGCAAGTGGAAAATATTTCTCTTTACTACATATTGTAGAAGTATAGTTGTTTGCATCACTACAAGGATTGACAAGAGTCTAATCTTTTGTGAAATGTTTTAAAATAAAAAGCCAAAGTGGAAAAATAGTTTGAAATGAGTTTGATTGACTTTTAGTCTTCTCACAAAAATGTCAAGGTATTATTAAGTTGATTGAAGTTTATTTATGAAAATGTTTTAAAAATGCATGGAAATAAGTCCAACTTTATTATGAAAGTGGTTCAAGTTTAAAAAAAACAAGAAGAGTTATATATAGGAGGGATAAGATTTTTGAAATTAAAGAAGATGGGAAGAGATGAAGGGACTATCCTAAAGCATAAGGTAAAAGATAAGGAGAAGAACCATCTAACCAGCAAGAAGCCAATATTTGACATTATGAGTCAAGATAGAATTCCTATTCTTTGGATTGAAACCATGAAACCAAAGATACTAGACCTCTTGAGAAGACAAAACTTCAAGTGTATTAAGTCTTCACAAAAATTGGGCAGAGTAACGGCTGTATACGGGTGAATTCCATATTACAAACAAAGTATGCAATCACAATAACTTGCATACAAAACAAACAAACAAACCAATGTCTTGAGGTAAACCCCAAGAACTACAGAAAAAATATCAATTAAGGACATAAGGTCTCCAACATAGGAAAAGGTCTCTAATCCTAAGTCCAAGAAGTCCAAAACTCCATAATGCCAAGGATAGTAACCAAATAGTCCAAGTATCATTAATGTTTTTTGTGGTTCATGTTGATTATTAAGTATCTTCAAAAATAAAATAAAAGCTCAAGTGAGAAAAATAAAAATGACATAAAAGTAAATGCTCAAGTGAGCAAAGATGTAAATAGCATAAAATATAAATGCTAAAGTAAATGGTACATAAAGTAAAAGCATAAAAATAAAAGCATAAAATAAAGTCAATTATTAGAAATTAGTGGTTACTTGGATGACCATCTTGAAACTTGCATTATGAACTCATTAGAAGATTGGTATAACCAAATCCTCTCAACAAAAAGTTGCATTTGTTTTTTGTCAAGTATATCATCCATTTTAGAATTCTCAAGGAAACATTTAATAATCAACGATGTTTAAGTGATCTGCGTTGACCAAAATTGATGAAAATCCATTAGAGGATTGGTAGAACCAAAGCCTCCACACAATGAATCTCAAGGTTATTGGATCAAAGAGATAAAATTAACATACTTCGGCTTGTAAACATAGGTTTGGGCCACGAGTGATCATTTACTCGAATCGAGACAAAATTTAGCGCTATGTTAAGCAATCGTAAGTGGACATATGTAGAAGTCGCACCTATTTTGAGATCGGCCAATAGCAATCTATGTACTTCATGTTTGGATAAATGATATAGAGATCATCATCCCTTAACATGTAGCACAATTAAAAAAAGAAATGGATAAGATGAAGAGGGAGGGGAATGATAAGCTAACTTGGATCACTACCTTAAATTTCTTTCATCTTTAAATTTAATCACTCATCTAGATGAATTAAAGCACTAAAAATATCATCAACCCAAAGCACCAAAAATGAATTAAATAATTTATTCTTTGGTAGATTTAAATTGATGAACATTTATCCAACTTCATCTACACCACAAAGTCCATTGAATTTAAAGAGAAATTGGACATTTAAAATTGCAATCCAAACCAACAATCAAACGGAGTGAGTAGAAAAAGCATTTTGGATCAAAGTTGCCCCAAAACAAGGCAAAAATGCATTCTCTTTCTGTTGCAAATCGATTGCACTATAGTGCAAATCGATTTGCACAGTGAAGTTTTCAAAAATTTGCACAAAATCCACTTAGTGCAATCGATTGCACTCTGGGAGCAATCGATTGCACCCTGTTAAAAACAACAAATCAGAATTTCAAAAGGCCAAATTCTTGTTCAAACTTTCCGTCAAACACCTTATGATCATGGATTCAATTAAGCACGAAAGTTCCATCAAATTATGAGAAAATAGCAACATTAGAATCACAAAATAATGCTCAATGAATCAAACCCAAAGATCAACAAGAGATCACATTGTGAAAGACGAATTATCCAACTTACCAAAGGTAGATCTAGAGAATTATCAAAACAACTTCAAGAATTTGCTTCAATTAAACCACAAGAATCAATTGCCTAAGCTTGGATGTAGAGAATTGATGAAGAAAAAGTGTTTGGATGGAGGTTTAGCTCAAAGATTAGTAAGCTTCAATGCAAAGCTTACTAGCTTTTTTTGAAAATGGAGCTTTGATTGAATTTGGGAGATGGAGAGAATTGAGAGATGTTTTAGCAAGGTAGATTTGGCTATCAAAAGCTTGAAATTTGAATGAAATGAGGGCTCTATTTATAGAGTTTAGGATTGGGATTAGTGGTAATTTGGTAATTGATTCTTGGAGCAAAAAATTGAATTAATGACAATTATTTCAAAAATTAGAGACAAAATTTGAATTAATGAATATTTTTAAAAATGCAAGATTGGAACCAAATTTTGAATTAATGATATATATTTAAGAAAAAAGAAGAAAAATTGGAGCCAAAATTTGACAAGCTTAAAATTGCTGATTTTTTCAAATTTTCACTTTGTGCAAATCGATTGCACTATATTAAAAATCGATTTGCAGAGTGTATTTTTTCAAAAAATACGCAAAATGCACTTTGTGCAATCCATTGCACTCTAGGAGCAATCGATTTTACAGTGAAAAAAATGAAGAAAAAAAATTCTTTTGCAAATAGAGATTTTAGGGAAATAATACCAGAAAATCTTATTTGTCAGATGCTTTGACTCAGTACCTATAAAACACAAATATTCAAAGACAAATATTTTTTTTGTATTTTAATTAGAAGTTAGTCAATAACACATACACAAAATACACAACTAAGGTTCTTGGAGATTCCTCAAGAGCAAACTTAAATATAGGAGATAGGAAAAGAGGAAGAACCAACCCTAATGTGATCTTGTTATGATCGAGTTAATATGATATGATAGGGGAATCTTAGGGGCAAAAATTGGGGTACAACAGATGCCCTTATTTAAGTGTCTTCTATCCGGAGATACAAAGGTTAAAAATCTTCGTGTCGACGCGATTGGAGATACTTAAATATAAAACAAGCCCTATTTTTTGCCCTAAGATGCCATGCAATGCTTATGATTATGAATGCAGATGGACAAATCTAAAGAGACGCAAGACACCACTGGGGATGTAGCAAAGGAAACAAAAATCGAAGAAAAACCCAACCAGGAAAATAAATCAGTGGTGAACAAAAGACCCGACTCTGTTGGTGTAAAACCCAAAGAAGAGATAAGGTAGCATCAACTCAGCTAAAGAGGAAATAGTACAGGATAAAAATGATCGGCAGGTAACTGTAAACTACCAACTCAATAGTTGAAGGTAGAAGATAAAAAAGATATCGACTCACAGATGACGGTAAAAGGTCAAAGGATACACCAACTTTCATTGAAGGAGAAACTACCAACATTTACTGAAGGTAGTAAGAGAATAATATCGACATTCACTAACGATGAACTACCAACTTTCACTGAAATTAAAGTTAAAATAAATATAGCACCGACGTTCACTGATGGTGAACTACCAATGTTCACTGAAGGTAGAAAAAAGATAACACCCACATTCACTGAAGGTGAACGACCAACGTTCACTGAAGGTAGTAAGAGAATAACATCGACGTTCACTGACGATGAACTACCAACTTTCACTGAAGGTAGAGAGAAAATAAATATAGCACCGACGTTCACTAATGGTGAACTACCAACGTTCACTGAAGGTAGAAAAACGATAACACCCACGTTCACTGAAGGTGAACTACCAATATTCACTAAAGGTAGTAAGAGAATAACATCGACGTTCACTGACGATGAGCTACCAACTTTCACTAAAGGTAGAGAGAAAAGAAATATAGCACCGATGTTCACTGACGGTGAACTACCAAAGTTCATTGAAGGTAGAAAAAAGATAACACCCACATTCACTAAAGGTGAACTACCAAAGTTCACTGAAGGTAGTAAGAGAATAACATAGATGTTCACTGACGATGAACTACCAACTTTCACTGAAGGTAGAGAGAAAAGAAATATAACACCGACATTCACTGAAGGTGAACTACCAACATTCACTGAAGGTAGAAAAAAGATAACACCCACGTTCACTGAAGGTGAACTACCAACGTTCACTGAAGGTAGAAGGAGAATAACAACAAGTTTCCCCATGATTCTGGGGTTTCACCTAGAACTAGTCTCAACTTCTTCTTTAACCGAGGCATTCCTCCTGGAAAAGGGTAATATATAAGCTATCTCAAATAAAGAGACTACCACTTGCAAATATTTCTTAATGAATTATCTCTGTCATATTGAAAAAACTTGCCATCCACTGGAGTAATTTGATAACGAACTGCAAACTATCTACTCATAGAGAATATAGAAAAAAGTAACGCCAACTTTTACAGGGAAGTATCAGTTGCTCAAATAAAGAGACATGCTACTTGCTGTTATGGGAAGGATTGTAAAAATGACTTCCTAGGTAATGAATCACGACTTCCTGGGAAATGAATCATGACTTCATGGGGAAATAAATATGACTTCCTTGGGAAGTGCCAACATATTCCTACTGAGGAGATAAAAGTCTTCTCATGCCAAAATAAATGCACATTCTCAAACCAAGGCTCGAAGCTTGCAGAAATCCAAAATAATAATATTGCTGGGAACCAAATATTCAAACCATAAATAAATTGTAATGATACAGTCAACCAAAAGACATCCTTTGAGAATAAACTCAAGAGGGAAACCCAAACCGTCTAGACAAAGAACTGTACAGGAAGCCTAAAGAAAAAATCTTCCACGAGGGACAACTCAGTGGGGAAATTGAAAGAATATACACTTTCTGCTTAAGGTTGGCACTCTATTGGAGAGAGGACAACACGACTCTGTAAAACAGGGTAATATGTCAACAAAATATTAATGAATCCTAATAAGCAATGATTTTCTAAATTCAAATATGTATGATGTGTGTATGAATGCATGAGTGTTATTATGTATATGCTGATAAAACAGACATATAACATTGGGGATAAACAGACAAAACTAACTCGGGTACAGTCAATACTCAGCTAAGTCACATCCAAGATGAAAATTCTATTAGAAAATAAGCATCAACTGAGGAGACAAATTAATATTTCACGACTTAACTTCACCGGGAAGGAACATAATTCGGAAGTAATCAAATCATAGTGACAAATCAGTACAGATACAGGGATATAACATCCTTCTCCAGGCTTCACTGGGGAATAACACACGGACTTCAATGGGGGAAAACACATGTTTCACGGTCCGTACTTATACCGAGGATTACAATACTGATTTTAAATAAGGTAGATGAAAACCATATCATCAAATCATCAACTAAGGATCTCGTGGTGACTTCATTGGGGACATATTATACATACTTCACTAGGGGAGATAGTGCCTCATCGTCGAGATAACAACAGGAGACCTCGTGCTAACTTTAATGGGGAGGACAACACCACATCATTGAGGGGAAATCGAGATGCATTCTCCAATATTGAGCATGAGTTTTGCACCAACTTCTCTGGGGAGAAAGTATGAAACCTCATGGGGATAACAACTTGGAGAGTTAAGAAGTCAAACATAACAGCAAGAAATCAAAATTATGGGGATTTTAAATCAAACCCAACACTTGGTGGGAGAAAACCCAAAAAGTTGATAACCATATCAACACTTCTTAAATGAAACATTGCTCTTGCCTGACTATCGGGAAATAAAACAAAAATGTAAGTACTGCCTAAAGGGAAATGCTTCGCAAATGAGTCCAACTCAGCATGCACGGGGAGAAAACAATTTTATCAAATAAGTGAATCCTTCATTGGGGAATCTTTGATTGAGTCTTCATATCATGCAAACCTATTCCAACAAAAATGTCATGGGATAACCTTCCTGGGGAATAAATACCAACAATAATGCCAACACTGCTAAAAAGAGCGACATTTTGCAAATAGTTCCATCTCAGCACACCAAGGGAACAAGACCTTTCATTATATGAGGGAAGACTTTGCTAGGGAATCTGGGATAGAGGCCTCAGACCATGCAAACCCAAAATGAAAAAAAATGAACCAAGACTTAACCGGGGACAATGGGATCACAAACCCAATACTGCATCTTACACCAATTTGTATCGTCTTCAATATACAAAAAATCACGCGCATACCAGCGAAAACGACCTGAGAAAACCTTCTTGGGGGAAACAAAACTTCCCAAAATTACTGGAGGTCGTCCATTCCTGGGATCACCACTTTTATTTTCCTCTTGAATCACAAAATCTAAAGTAAAAGTAAGTTGTAAATTCTTTTTGAAAAATAATTTTGTTATTTAATCTTTTTTCTTTGAAAATTATTATCAATAATAAATGGAGTCTTTGTAAGCTGAATAAAATAAGAATTACAAAGAATTGGGTAAAAGCTCAAATTTTATTGATAGAATGGTAGTCTGGGAATGGCGAGACTCCACGAATGATTAGAAAGTTCGGAAAATGGTAATATATAATGGAAAAGATACATTGAAATACAATGACCACTATTCCCTCTAACAACTTTGAAATTCTGAGCAACAGCTTCTGTTGAAGTATGGTGAGAATCCAAGAAGATTGTTGCTTCAATGATAGAGTCTTGTCTGATGCAGTTACTTGCCAAGAAAGTCCCTAACTTTTACCTAAGCTGTCGTTGCAGGTTTTCAACTTAGTGGGAAAATTTATTTTGTTTATGTCTCTAATTTTTGCCTAGACTTCCCTTTCGGGTTTTCGGCCTACCGAGACACTCCTTTTTTCCTAAGCCGCCCTTTCGGATTTTCAACTTAGCGAGTTGTTCTTTTATTTCTTTAGGAGAAGTATTTCTTGACTGCATCAGCATTCATGGGACGTGGGAACTCCTTACCATGCAATGTTTGAAGAATTAATGCACCGCCAGGGAAGGCTTTATTGACAACATATGGGCCTTAAAAATTGGGAGTCCACTTGCCCCTATAATCAGTGTGGAAAGACATGATCTTCCTGAGCACGAGGTCGCCTTCTCTGAATTCACAAGGCTTGACCTTCTTATCAAAAGCTTTCTTCATTCTCTTCTAATATAATTGCCCATGACACAAAGCCGTCATTCTCTTCTCATCGATCAAATTCAATTGGTCAAACCTATTCTGGACCCATTCAACCTCTTACATTTTGGTTTCTATTACCACACACAAAGAGGGAATCTTAACCTCGATTGGGAGCACCGCTTCCATTCCATACACAAGGGAGAACGAGGTTGCTCCTGTTGAAGTGAAGACAAATGTCTGATATCCATGTAAAGCAAAAGTGAGCATTTCATGCCAATCTTTATAAGTAACAACCATCTTCTGTATGATCTTCTTGATATTCTTGTTAGCAGCTTCAATAACCCTTTTCATCTTTAGCTTGTACGGAGATGAATTGTGATGGACAATCTTGAATTCTTCACAATGTTCTGTCATCATCTTCTTGTTCAGATTCGAGCTATTATCGATGATAATTCTGCTCGGCACACCATACCGACATATGAGATTATTCTTAATGAAGCGCACTACCACCTGCTTAGTAACATTAGCATATGAAGCAGCTTCCACCCATTTGGTGAAGTAATTAATTGCTACCAAGATAAAATGGTGTCCATTAGAAGCTTTGGGTTTTATCATTCCAATCATGTCAATACCCCACATAGAGAAGGGCCACGGGGAAGAAATAACATTGAGAAGTGTCGAAGGGACATGAATTTTGTCTGCATAAATTTGGCATTTATGACACTTCTTTGCAAATCTATAACAGTTAGATTCCATTGTCAACCAATAGTAACCGGCCCTTAGCATCCTTTAAGCCATCGAATGTCCATTGGTATGAGTGCCAAATGAACCTTCATGGATCTCATGCATCAACATGTCTGTTTCGTGTCTATCCATGCATCTGAGCAAGACCATGTCATAATTTATTTTGTACAACACATTTTCACTGAGGAAGAAACTTCCGGCCAATCTTCTCAATGTCTTTCTATCTTTATTTGATGCACCAATTGGGTATTCCTGAGTCTGGAAAAAATACTTGATATCATAATACCAAGGTTTCTCATCTGCTATCTCTTCTGTTGTAAACACATGAGAGGGCCTATCCAGTCTCCAAACTATAATTAGAGGTATATCATTCCAAGTATTCACTTGATACATAGAAGCCAGAGTTTCCAGAGCATCCGCAATTTGATTTTCGTCTCTAGAGATGTGATGGAATTCAACTTTATTAAAGAAGGGCAACAATCTTCTAGCATAATCTTTGTAAGGGATTAAGCCAGGGTGACGAGTATCCTACTCTCCTTTAATCTGATTTATTACCAAAGCTGAATCGCCATACATATCAAGAATTTTAATTATGAGATCAATAGCTTCCTCGAGACCCATGATGAAAGCCTCATATTCTGTCATATTATTAGTATAATCAAATGTCAACCTTGCAGTAAAATGAATGTGTGATCCATGTAGAGTGACAATCACAACACCAATTCCTTTACCATAAACATTCACAACTCCATCAAATATCATGCTCCAGCAAGATTCAGGATCAGGACCTTCATCAGGAAATGGTTTATCACAATCTTTTACTTTCAGAAACATCACATCCTCATCGGGGAAATCATACATCACAGACTGATAATCATCAACTGGTTGGCAAGAAAGATAATCTTCCAACACGCTGCTTTTAATAGCTTTTTGAGTGTGGTATTCGATGTCATATTCAGATAGCAACATCTGCCAGCGGGCAATTCTCCTAGTAAGAGCAGGCTTTTCAAAAATGTACTTGATTGGATCCATTTTGGAGATCAACCAAGTAGTGTGATTCAACATATACTGCCGCAAACGTTTTTCCGCCTGGGCCAAAGCACAACATGTCTTTTCCAGCATGGAATACCGTGATTCACAATTAGTAAACTTTTTACTGAGATAATAAATAGAATACTCTTTCTTCCTCGTTTCATCTCATTGTCCCAGAATACAGCCCATGGAATTATCTAACAATGTCAGATACATAATTAATGGTCTTCCTTCAATAGGAGGGAGCAAGATAGGAGGTTCAAGAAAATATTCTTTAATACTTTCAAATGCCCTTTGGCAGTCATCTGTCCACACACAACCTTGATCTTTCTTTAACAACTTAAAAATAGGTTCACATGTTGCAGTCATATGGGAAATGAATCTGTAGATGTAATTCAAGCGCCCGAGGAAACCTCTAACTTGCTTTTCAGCTCTCGGCGCTGGCATTTATTGAATTGCTTTGTCTTTATCAGGGTCAACTTCAATCCCTCTTTGGCTAACAATGAAACCCAATAATTTCCCTGACCGAACATCGAAGGTACATTTATTTGGATTCAAGCGGAGATGATCCTTCCTCAAACGCTGAAACAACTTCAACAAATCTTCTACATGCCCTTCTTCAGTCTGGGATTTAGCAATCATGTCATCAACATATACCTCAATTTCCTCATGCCTCAGATCATGGAATAGGGTTTCCATAACTCTCTAGTATGTTGCACCAGTGTTCTTCAACTCGAAGGGCATCACTCTATAACAAAATGTTCCCTAGGGTGTGATAAACGTTGTTTTTTCCATGTCCTCATGAGCCATCCTTATTTGATTATACCTGGAAAATCCATCCATGAACGAGAAAATTTTGAATTTTGCTGTGCTATCCACTAACATATCAATGTGAGGCAATGGAAAATCATCTTTTGGACTAGCTTTATTTATATCTCTATAATCTACGCACATGCGAACTTTTCCGTCTTTCTTCGATACTGGGACAATATTGGTAATCCACTGAGGGTACACTGATGTCACAAGAAAACCGGCATTAATCTGCTTTAGAACTTCTTCTTTGATCTTCACTGCCATATCTGGGTGAGTTCTTCACAATTTCTATTTGATTGGCGGACACTCTAGCTTCAGCGGCAAATGGTGCTCTACAATATCTGTATCTAGACCAGGCATATATTGGTAAGACCAAGCAAAAATATCCACATACTCTTTCAACATCTCAATCAACCTGCTCTTCACATCAGGATGCAGTAATGCTCCAATCTTGACTTCCTTCAGATCTTCTTCTGAACCCAAATTGATTACTTCCAATGGCTCTTTATATGGATGAATGGCATTCTCCTCGCGCTCAAGCAACCATGAGACCTCTTCCGGAATCTCATCATAGTCTTCTTCTTAGGCCCCATACACAGGATATTCAAAGTTGGGAGAGGGTGCAGGGTCATTGTATTCAATAAGTTTTTTAATTAATCTGCACATACGATTTATGATTGCTTTTAGAAACTGACACATATAACAAGTGATCATGCAGATTGAATTTCAGTTATTATTCATTTTGAAAGGTTTTTTCTGATAATCATTTTCCAAGAAAAAGGTAAAAAAATAAAAACACAATTTGGGAAACAAAGACAACTTTTATTATTGATTTTAAAAATCAAAGCAAACAGATAAGCCCATACAATACTTTCACCTTGGGCAGAGTGAAAGATTTTCAAAAAATATTAACAAAAACAAATTACATAGAAACATGTATGCAAGAGGGAACATCAATGGTGATCCAGTTCTGAACTCTAACTCCGTGCGTCACATAATTTGGCATTTCTGGTTCTGCTTCATCTTTCTTAATGGCATTAATCCCGGAAACAGTTGGATGAAGATAACCCCCGCTACGAAAGATGTCTTGTTACTTGCCTGCATAAGACTTCAGATTCATGCTCTTACCTTTATCATTCTTCAGAGAACCCCAATCCAGCTCTATTCTTGTTTGCAGGTGGATCAATAATCTGCCCCCATACTTCACTATGGACATTACGCACAACCTGCTAAGCATCCTTAAACGAAGCCATAAAATTCCCATTTCTTCTTATATTATCAATAGATAAATCCTGGAATTGGGTTCCAACAGCAGCTTCATCTGCCTCCACAATGCTGAAAGAGGACAAATGAGATATCAATAATGTATGTTCTCCATTTATAATTACCACTTTTCCTTCACGCACAAACTTCAACTTCTGGTGTAAAGTCGAAGTGACAGCCCCTGCCTCATGTATCCACGGCCTTCCCAGCAAGCATCTATAATCGGGTATAATATCCATGACCTAGAAAGTAATCTGAAACAAATGTGGGCCTATATGAATAGGCAAGTCCACTTCACCAATAACAAATTTCCTTGATCCATCAAATGCTTTCACAATTATGTCACTCGGGCGCATGGGTGTTCTGTGATATTTCAACTTCATGAGAGTGCTCCTCGGTATGACGTTCAATGCGGATCCATTATCAATCATCACATTTAATAATAAATCATTTTTGCAGTTCATCGAGATATGGAGGGCCAAATTATGATTCCTTCCTTTATCGGGCAGTTCAGTGTCGCAGAAAATCAGGTTATTACATGATGTAATGTTCCCTACCACACTGCTGAATTGGTCTACTAGCATATCACTTTCCACGAAAGCTTGGTCCAATAACCTCATCAATGATTCTCTATAAGCAGCAGAGTTCATCAATAAAGCCAAGATAGATATTTTTGAAGGAGTTTACAGTAGCTGATCTATAATTCTATAGTCGCTCATCTTGATTATCTTTAAAATATCATCCACCTCTTTCTCCAGAGTAGCACCACTAGATTCACCCGTAGCCTTCTTTTCCTCAACACTTTCCACAACTTTCTTTCCAGTACTAACATCTTCACAAACAACTGGTGTAAATATACGACCACTGCGGGTCACTCTGCTAGTCTCAGCAATATTTCCAACATTAGGCATTGGCTGGATGGAAACTTCCACACCATCCTCTAAAATTGTAGCATTATATTTGTAGGGTACAACCTTGTCTGACTTGTAGGGGACATGACCCGGTAAGCTAATCACAAATGGAGTAATAACTGGCTTGCCATGATATTCAACTTCAAAAGGAGTGGGTGCACCAAAACAAGGCACAATAACATTTAATCCCTCTTCAACACATTCAGTCATTACAGAATCATCTCTGGAAAACATATCTTCATCTGAGGAGAAGAACTCATTCGCAGAGGCATACTCATCATTTGACTCTTCTTCAGCCAAACAAACCTCAATCTCATTAGCCTCATGGTAATCATCCCTTTGGCCTATAACCTTGATAGTTCCATTATCCAATAACAATTGAATACATTTTCTTACAATTGAACATCCTCAGAAGTCTCTGCAGCAGATCTGGCAAGATCCATATTGATGTTCTACCTGACCAACCATGTGGCCGAAAGTAGAACGCAATTGTACAAGATCCTCATTCATATGTTCCACTTTAAAGATTCTGAACTCTCCAGGACATCAAGAAACCATGTTTACTTCCTCTTCATACTCTGCCCTAGGTCTGATTATGTGGATGAGGCCCTCATCCATCATCTCTTCCAAATCAGCCTTTATCTTGTCACAACCCTGTATATCTATGTTGCAAATAGCACAGCCAGCATGGTCATGAGTATAATAGCTAAATTCACAGAGGTATGCATGCATTTTTACCAAATCTCCTCTAACCAAATTAATATTGAAAATCCAGAAGTCGCTTGGACAACCAGCCACCATGTTCACAACATTTGCTCCTCCATGCTTTGGCAAAGGATTATCTTTCACATTAGGGACAACATCTATCAAGGATAAGATACCATACCTCACCAATTTTTGTACTTCAGTTTTCAAAGGATAGCAGTTCTCAACATTTTGCCCTGGTTCTCCTTGATGAAAAGCACATGTTTGGTCTGCCTTGTAATACCAAGGCAATGGTGATGGTATAGCGGGAGGTGATCTGGTCTGAACCAACTTCTTTTGAATTAACGTCGTAAGTAATTCTACATAGCTCATAGTAATAGGGTCATAACTATCCCTTCTCTAATTATTCCCTTGATTCCCTTGATGGGATGGTCTCTGATAAGCAACGGTGGTTGGAGCTAAACCAACAACTGGAGTCATTGAGGCAACCTATTGATGACGCTGATAATTTCTTCTAGGATGATTAACCCTCCTCTCTTGCATAACATAATTTGTATCTCCTTATTTATTTTTGGAAAACCCATAGGATGGCTTCTTCGTATTTCCGAAACTTTCACTTTTTGTTAAACGAACCTCTCTTACAGCCTCTTCCAAACAGATACCCATGCCCACCATTTCAGTAAAGTCACTTGGCTCACTCGCTACCATCCTCTCATAGTAGAAAGCACCCAGAGTCTTCAGGGAAATCTTAGTCATCTCCTTTTATTCCATGAGAGGAATCACTTGGACGGCTACCTCACGCCATCTTTGTGCATATTATTTGAATGATTCCTTGTCCTTCTGGACCATGGCCCTGAGTTGATCACAGTCAGGCGCCATGTCCATGTTGTATTTGTATTGTCTGATAAATGCTTCTCCCAAGTCGTTGAAAGTATGGATATTGGCGCTGTCCAAACTCATATACCACTTCAACGCAGCACCAGTCAAACTATCCTGAAAAAAGTGAATCAACAGACGCTGATCATCAGTGTGGGTAGACATTCTTATTACATATGTCACAAGATGAGCACGAGGACAAGTGTTTCCCTTGTACTTCTTAAATTCCGGGACTTTAAACTTCGTAGGTATCTTGACATTCGGGACCAAGCATAAATCATTCACATTCTGCCTGAACAATTCCTTTCCTCTGAGGGCCTTCATCTCCTTCTGCATCTTGTCAAGCTGATCTTGAAAATAATCCATTCGATCATAGAGACCCAAGCCTTCACTTGGTGGAGGAAAAGGAAGATACATATCATCATTAGCAAATAGGACCACATTCACCAAAGGAGGTGCAGCAGGAGTAACATGCACCATAGAAGGTGCAGGAGTAACAGTAGTTTGAACAACTGGAGTAACTTGAGGACCAAGATTGAAACCTTCAGGCACAAAGTTTTCTGGCATTCCCAATGGATAACCTTAAGGCATGCAATTTTGAATAAAAACTGGAGTAACAAACACAGGAACAGTCGGAGCTTTAGTAGTAACCTTTATCTGTTGATGTTGAACACTTGGTGGCTGATTTTGAGCAGTCACCAAAGATTCCATCAGAGCAGTGAGATTGGACATGCCGGTCTTCAGAGCAGAAAATTCCTCATGCAGCTCGCGATTCTCTTGTTCTATGTTTTCCATCTTCCTTCTGAAATTAGCTCGGGTATTTCACTGGTGAGACAGCTTTCTGAACGATGTAAAGAAGCTTGGTAAGACACCTGGATATGCATAACAAATGCAAGAAATATGTGCAATATGATGCATGATATGCAATGCACATAATTTACTTTATTATTAATATTTCAAGGGACTTAAAGATTTATAGACACATTGTAAATATCAAAGTAATAACACATTTTAAATACTGAATATTTTTATTATAATAACTTCAAAATGGATTACAAGTTTCAATAATCCAAATTACAAGTTTAAAATAAATTCTAAAACCCTAAGAAGTAAAGCTAATGGAGATCACTCTATACACTGACGCTTCCCTGTAAGCTTGGAAATCTGAGCCTTCAACCTTTGGTTTTCTTCCGCATATCTGGTGGCAACCTCCTTCCAATCACCTGAATCAGGAAGTGAGAAACTAGCATCTGACTGAGGCTTAGAGGAAAATAAATCCCCTTGCCTCTCCATTGTCTCTACAGCCCGACTCTCAAGAATCTCAATCAAGTCGTCTTTCTCCTTTAAGTCTGCTCTATAGGAAATCTCTAAAGTTTGACACTTATTCTTCCAAGCTTCCCTTTTTTGATGCATCCTGACTAAAGCAAGTTGTAGCTCTTCCACATCATCCAATAAGGGAGGAGTGGTCTTCACAAACAAATCAGGCATAGGTGCTTCCCGGGAATACGGCATCTTCAACCGAATATCTCTCTTTTGGACCCACTGAAGATAAGGCTCCAAAGAAACAGCTCCTCTAGGTCCCAAGTCTTTCCTACTCTTCCTGTGAATGTGACTCCAGGCCTTCGCAATATGCTCCTTAGCTTCCTTATGGTCTTCTCCCTCTTTCAAGAAAAAACTACTCAATTGAATACTATTTGGTTTATCCCTCATCGGATAACCAAGTTATTGTCGTGCAAGAACAGGGTTGTAGTTAATTCCTCCCTTTGTACCAAGAAGACGTACATTGGGGAAACTGCCACAATTATCGACAATCTCTACATCATGGTAAGCCCGATGATACCAAAAAATATCCGAGTGAGTAAGTGCCATGACCTTTGGAGCCCAGCGGGGTTCCATTCTGACATCCTAGAAAGCATCAGACTGAGGCACATGAGAAGTAAACCACCGGTATAACAGAGGCATGCAACAGATAATCATCCCCCATGATAAGAATTTCGAAGATGAATAGAGTAATAAGCATCACCCAACAATGTAGGTAATGGGTTTTCAATCATGAAGATCCTGATAGTATTAATGTCAACAAACTTGTCCATATTAGGAAATAAAAACAACACATAAGCAAGTAGAGCAAAGATGGCCTCAAAAGCGACTGTACTCTTCATCCTGGAAAAGTAACGAGCTTTCTCCAATAAGAGCTGAGCTGGTAATCCTATAATCCCTCCTTTAGTAGTCATATGGGCTTCAACCTCAGACTTCCCCAGATGGATCAAAGCAGCAATCTCATGTGGTTTTGGCTCACCCTCCAAACCAGTAAAAGGAACACGATCGGTAATAGGTAAATCCAACATATAAGAATACTCCTCTAGTGTAGGCATCAGCTGATAGTCAGGGAAAGTAAATCAATGATACATCAAATCATAGAACTGGACCAAGGTCGAGAGAATACCCTCCTCCATCTTAAGCTTCATGAGAGAAATGATGGATCCATACTTCCTCCGAAAATCTGCAGAACACTCAATCTCGGGAATTAGACTGATCAAATCATCTATCTTGGGATCTTTGAAACTGTATTTTTTGGTCTTTCTTTTTCCAGAATCCATGGTCAAAAGGTAACTGAGATATTCACAAATGGTCAACTTTCAAGACCCTTGAAATAAAATTTCTTCAAAAGATGCTTATGAGTGCATGGATGCATGATGCAACAATCACACACGATCACAAACATAAGCTTCATAGGTTCAATGTAACGAGCATGAGGTCGAAGGTACTACCCATAAGGTATGGTCTAAAAGTTATCAGCTGACGAACAAGGTTCTAGAGGTTCCCAGAGTCTACATACTTCCTTCAGATATTACCAACTTCCCGATTAACTCGGTAATTAGTAATATTCTCAAGAAAAACTCGTCTGAGTGTAGTATCACATGACAACTATTTCTGAATTACTCCGTCATAGCTTCCGAACTACACCTAAAAGGCCAAGATGGGTTAGGTATTCAATGGTCCTCAGCTTCAGTAGGCTCCCAGGTCGAAAGCAGCACATCTTCCCGATTACTCGGTAAACGATACTACAGTCAAAGGGGCCTCCACTGAGTGGGGGGATCTCATGCCTCCTTTTTTTGGATTACTCCCTCAAAGTTAGCATGAATATACCGCCCATCCTATCTTAAAGTTTTCCCAAGTCCGAGTATAAGACTCATAAGTAATCACCAAGCACCCTGCAAACCAGAAAAATCCAGGCAAGCATATATACAACAAATAACATATAAACAACAATAGCACATATACAGATATAAACAAAGATAGGTTTAACCCACTTAGGGATGAACCAACAAGAGGTCAATATTTCCCCAATGAAGTCGCCATTTTTTCTTCTGTAGCGGTAGAAATGTTTAAGACTAAGCCATTAGATTGACTAGACTTGTACAGAATAAAAATAAAATCGCCACCGCACTTTATTGTTTCTAAAGGAATGAGAAAAGAGTGAATAACCCAAAATAGGGGGGAAAGATTCAAGGTAAGGGGGTTGGTTATGAAAATGGAAGGTATTAACAGCCTAAGCATCTACGGTACTCCGCAAGAACCTCTTTGTAAAATCTGTATATTTTGGCTATAAAATATTGTATGAAAATAGATGATGGAGGTGAGAAAAGAAATTTTTTTTATGATTTTTGCACCCACCACGGTTGCGAATCTTTAGTGTCTATGTACCACCTTCCGTGCAATAGGGGATCAGGGTACTCGTAGTTCACCTTTAAAAATTTTTAAACACAAGTGTGTTATTTAATTTTAAGAGATAAGACATCATCGTCATTGTCCGTGTGGAAAACATACTTACTACCCACAATCATGAGAAAGGAGAATTTGCATCATCTCAAAGTGGAGGATATGGCTTGGATTTTTAAAAATCAACAAAACCTCACCCAACACCCAAGTTTAAAATATCTCTCTTTACTACATATTGTAGAAGTATAATTATTTGCATCACTACAAGGATTGACAAGAGTCTAATCTTTTGAGAAATGTATTAAAATAAAAAGCCAAAGTGGCAAAATGGTTTGAAATGAGATTGATTGAATTTTAGTCTTCTCACAAAAATGTCAAGGTATTATTAAGTTGATTGAAGTTTATTTATGTAAATGTTTTAAAAATGCATGGACATAAGTCCAAGTTTATTATAAAAGTGGTTCAAGTTTTAAAAAAAAAAAGAAGAGTTTTCAAAAGGAGGGAGAAGATTTTTTAAATTAAAGAAGATGGAAGGATATAAAGGGACTATCCTAAAGCATAAGGTAAAAGATAAGGAGAAGAACCATCTAACTAACAAGCAACCAATACTTGAAATTATGAGTAAATATAGAATTCCTATTCTTTGGATTGAAACCATGCAAGCAAAGATACTAGACCTCTTGAGAAGACCAAACTTCAAGTGTATTAAGTCTTCACAAAAATTGGGCAGAGTAACGGCTGTATACGGGTGAATTCCATATTACAAACAAGTATGTAATCACAATAACCGACATACAAAACAAATAAACAACCCAATGTCCTGAGGTAAACCCCAAGAACTCCAGACAAAATATCAATTAAGGACACAAGATCTCCAACATAGGCCAAGGTCTCTAATCTTAAGTCCAAGAAGTCCAAAACTCCATAATGCCAAAGATAGTAACCAAATAGTCCAAGTATCATTAATGTTTTTTATGGTTCATGTTGATTATTAAGTATCTTCAAAAAGAAAAGAAAAGCTCAAGTAAGCAAAATAAAAATGACATAAAAGTAAATTCTCAAGTGAGCAAAGATGAAAATAGCATAAAATGTAAATGCTAAAGTAAATGGTACATAAAGCAAAAGCATAGAAATAAAAGCATAAAATAAAGTCAATTGTTAGAAATTAATGGTTAGTTGGATGACTATCTTAAAACTTGCATTTGAAACTCATTAGAGGATTGGTAGAACCAAAGACTCTCAATAACAAGTTGAATTTGCTTTTTGTCAAGTATATCATCCATTTTAGAATTCTCAAGGCAACATTTAATAATGAACGATGTTTAAGTGATCCACAATGACCAAAATTGATGAAGATCCATTAGAGGATTGGTAGAACCAAAGCCTCCGCACAATGAATCTCAAGGTTATTGGGTCAAAGAGATCAAATTAACATACTTGGGCTTGCAAACATAGGTTTGGGCCAAGAAGTATCATTTATTCGAATCAGGACAAAATTTAGCACTATGTTAAGCAATCGTAATTGGACTTATGTAGAAGTCGCACCTATTTTGAGGCCGGTCAATAGAATCCTATGTACTTCATGTTTGGATAAATGATATAGAGATCATCATCCCTTAACATGTAGCACAATTAAAAAAAGAAAGGGATAAGATGAAGAGGGAGGGGAATGATAAGCTAACTTAGATCACTACCTTAAATTTATTTCATTTTTAAATTCAATCACTCATCTAAATGGATTAAAGAAGTAAACATATCATTAATCCAGAGCACAAAAAATGAATTAAATAATTCATTCTTTGGTAGATTTGAATTGATGAACATTTATCCAACTTCATCAACACCACAAAGTCCATTGAATTTAAAGAGAAATTGGATATTTAAAATTGCAATCCAAACCAACAATCAAAAGGAATGAGTAGAAAAAGAATTTTGGATCAAAGCTGCTCCAAAACAAGGCAAAAAATGCATTCTCATTCTGTTACAAATCGATTGCACTATAGTGAAAATCGATTTGCACAGTGAAGTTTTCAAAAATGTGCGCAAAATTCACTTAGTGCAATCGATTGCACTCTGGGAGAAATCGATTGCATCCTGTTAAAAATTGCAAATCAGCATTTCAAAAGGCCAAATTCTTGTTCAAACTTTCCGTCAAACACCTTATGATCATGGATTCAATTGAGCACGAAAATTCCATTAAATCATGAGAAAATAGAAACATTGAAATCACAAAATAATGCTCAATGAATCAAACTCAAAGATCAACAAGAGATCACATTGTAAAAGACGAATTATCCAACTTACCAAAGGTAGATCTAGAGAAATATCAAAGCAACTTCAAGAATTTGCTTCAATTCAACCATAAGAATCAATTGCCCAAGCTTGGATGTAGAGAATTGATGAAGAAAAAGTGTTTTGATGAAGGTTTAACTCAAAGATTAGTAAGCTTCAATGCAAAGCTTACTAACTTTTTTTGAAAATGGAGCTTTGAGTTAATTTGGGAGATGGAGAGAATTGAGAGATTTTTTGGCAAGGTAGATTTGGCTATCAAAAGCTTGAAATTTGAATGAAATGAGGGCTCTATTTATAGAGTTTAGGATTGAGATTAATGGTAATTTGGTAATTGATTCTTGGAGTTAAAATTTGAATTAATGATAATTCTTTAAAAAGTAGAGCCAAAATTTGAATTAATGAATATTTTTAAAAATGCAAGATTGACACCAAAATTTGAATTAATGATATATCTTTCAAAAAAATAAAGAAAAATTGGAGCCAAAATTTGACAAGCTTAAAATTGCTGATTTTTTTCAAATTTTAACTCTTTTCAAATCGATTGCACTATATTGCAAATTGATTTGCACTGTGTATTTTTTCAAAAATTATGCAAAATGCACTTTGTGCAATCGATTGCACCGTAGGAGCAATATATTGTACAATGAAAAAAAATGAAAAAAAATTAAAAAAAAATTCTTTTGCAAATAGAGATTTTAGGGATATAATATCGGAAAACCTTATTTGTCAGATGCTTTGACTCGGTACCTACAAAACACAAATATTCAAAGACAAATATGTTTTTTTGTATTTTGATTAGAAGTTAGTCAACAACACATATACAAAATACACAACTAAGATGCTTGGAGATTTCTTAAGAGCAAACTTAAAGATAGGAGATAGAAAAAGAGGAAGAACCAACCCTAATGTGATCTTGTTATGATCGAGTTGATATGATATGATAGGGGAATTTTAGGGGGGAAAGTTGCGGTGCAACACCCATGAACATATCAACCAGCTCCCGATCAGACAAAGGAGGTTGAACCCTTCCAGATAAATCTCTCCACTTCTGGGCATACTCCTTAAAACCTCTGTGAGAGCCCATAGTCATATTTTGTAATTGCACACGAGTTGGTGCAAGGTCAGCATTATATTGATACTGCTTGTAAAAAGGTATTCCCAAGTACGTGTATTGGTTCGTTCCAGCTGATAGAACCATTCAAGTTGTGTCCCAGATAAGCTCTCTTGAAAAATGTGAACCCATAACTTTATGTCAGCAATATGGGGTTTGATATTTCAAACATAAGACTGCGGATGAAGCTTAGGGAAAGACACACCATCATATTTAGAAAAAGTAGGGACCTTGAACTTATGAGGGATTACAACCCTCAAGATAAGACCCAACTCCTCAAAATCCAGTCCAGACACTTTTGGATTTCCATGGCATTAAGGCAATCTTCCAGTTGTTTGTATTTGTCATCAACAGAAGGATACTTATCATTAGAATAGTATTCATCATCCATAATTTTATCAGAACCAATGTTGCTACCTCTCTCAGCCTTTACACTCTTGTCTTCTTTACCCTGATTGTCATCTTCATCAGAGGAAATATCATAGTTCTGAGCTTGTTTGAGAGTACCTTTGAACCTTCTTCCCATGTTGAGAATGATTGGTTTTATTGTCTTCTTCTTCTTCCCTTTTGTGATGAGGGTCTTCAGCTCGTCCTATCCTTTAGCTATATCCAGGAACATTTGTTGAAACTGAGCGTTATGGGTTTGAAGTTCCTTCACAGTTTATTCTAGAACCATCTTTTACTGAAATAAATAGCAAGAAGATGAGAAAACCTGTCGTGGAAACATGTTATGTGATGATATGCATGATATATAGATATGTAATACGGTGGGAGAACTGACTTGGGTGTTTGCATTTTATTGCAAGTGTTGCGGATAGAAAGATTCGCTACCGACTTTTCTTTTATCCAATAAAGGAAAAGGTGAAAAGAACAGGAAAGACCTTTTAAGAATTTTCTTGAGTTTAGGGGTTAGGTTATGAAAAGGGAAGGTGTTAGCACCCTTTTCATCCGTAGTTATCTATGGGCTCTTAATTGTTAGTTCACTTTAAAATGCTTTGTGTTTTGTGTAAGTTGGAAAATGTTTTGAAGATGTTTTTAAAATTGTAATTTTGTAATAATTCTTGTATCATTGAGAATGCAAACAAAATGTTTGTTTTGGAAATATTTTGAAAACGCCTTAGTACGGAAAAACTTTGTAATGATTCTCGTATCGTTGAGAACACATAAAAAGTGTTTATTTTGAAAATATCTGTTTGGAAAGAGAGTGTTTGAAAAAATGCTTGTTTTTGAAAGTGTGAAGTGCAAAGATTTTTTTTGGTTTGTGAGCAAGAAATTACGAGCAATCTACCTACTCAAAAAAGTCTTTGTTCTTTTCCTCCTCCTTTAGATAGTTCTATTTTACGATTGGTTGATAAGGAGCCATATCATTGGATGTAAGGGACAGACACGGGTCTTCGTACAGTCATAAAAGGCAACTTGTAAGATACTTTAACAATTTGTTGTAAGGGACTAAGATCGTTTACCAAAGGCAACATCGAAGGGTCATCTAGGGACTACGATCTTTTAATCGAGGGTCTTTTACTAAAACATCTCACATTCGAGGGACATGATTGTTTATATCTGAGGCAACAAGTGAGGTTTACCCTAGAGGTGCATGTGTGCAAAGTGTATTTGATTCAATTATTTGTCTTGGATTAGGGTTGTCTAATGTTTGATTTTAAATCTTTCCATACAAACCCTAATTACTAACAATAATAAGGAAAGTGATAATTGTGGAATTTAAATGTCCTATGCTAATACAACGCTTTAGGAATGGGGATACAAGTTTGTGAAATGGGAGGAAAGCAATAAACCTAATTATCTATTACAAACCATGTACATAAATGATAAGGCGAAATAATAAAATGCACAAGAATGTAAAGTAGAGAAAAAGAAATTGTTTTGATGATTTTGATAGAAAAAGGTTTGATGGTTGACTAAGTGATTGGCTTTGTATTTTAATAAAATTAGTAAACCTAATTAAACTAAGATCAAAATTAATTTCACTAACAAAAAGGAGAAATAATTTAAATATAGAAAATCCTAAATCTAAATTAATTTAAAAAGGAAATTAGTTATTATAAAATCTTTTTTTGAAGTTTCATTTATTTGGGAAATAAATGACGTAAAAAAATAAAATAAAATAAAAAATGGTTGAATTAAAATCTTTTTAATCTAATTATTTAAGAAAATATTTTTTTTGTATTTTTGGTTAAATAAAAATAAATGAAGAATTAAAATGTAGAAAATATAAAGAAAATGAAAAATATTGGGCCTAGGTGATGAAAAGTAATTAGGGGTGTGAGAAAATAGAAAAAAAATTTAGGCCCAAACATATGTTCTTGTTTGAATCAGAAAAAAAAAGGAAATGGGCCTGGTTGCTGAAAAGTAAATTGGGGGTGACAACTTAGCAAAAACAAAAAGGAAAGGGGCTCAAGTCAGGGAGGCCCAACGCTGTATGTGATCCAGTGCTACTAGCTCATGATGATGTATCATGGGGACGCGCATGTGGTGCATTGGATTTGATGGATGGAAGATCTGATGGTGTTGATGAGGGATGCATGGTGGATGTGCATGGCTTGCTTGCATTGAATCTGTAAGAACAAAATAAGTGAAAAATAAAAGGGTACCACTGGGGCTCGAACCCATGTCCCTATAGACAAATGACTTAGCGCGCGCTTCTTTACCACTGGGGTGGATGTTACATCCGGTGGTAAAACAAGTTACAATAAATATAAACTCATTTTTCAAATTTTACTTCATCTTCTTCCTCGCACGTGTTTGCAGAAAACAACAATAAACATTGTTGAGTTTTCACACTTGCTCATTTCTCAACCATTTTCAAAAGTGTAAACATGAAACTTTCTCCAAATTTAACCAAGAATTCAACCATGTAAATAACTTAAACTATAAATCAAAGATGAGCATGAATTTTTGTTGGTGCCAAATTAATACCTAATTTTTATGAAAATTCAACCTCAAAATTCTCCATGTACAGTTAACATAAATGAAAACTAAGGGCATGGTTAGCTTCAGGGAAATGATGTATACATTTTTTATTCACAAAGTAACCATTAATGATGCTTGTATAAGAAGTTTAAAGTTGAGAAAACTTAACTCAAAACTGGAAATCATGTTTGAAGGTGGATCACTCATGGAGATGTTTTGATGATCTGGATAGCTTCACAGAACTCTTAGGAAGCTATTGCAATGCTTACTTTTAGCTGAAAGTGTCTGAAACTTTCTAGAGAAGTCAACTTGCAGATGGCTATTTTTGGAAATGGAGGATAATGAAGATGGTGTTACATTTTTGTAGCAAGTGTTTGGATAGTTTCTATATGAGTTATAGAAGCTTTGTAAATGATTTAGAGTGAAAACGCACGATTGGATTATGTATTTGAAGTTCAAGGTCAGAATGTGCAACAATGGAGGTTTTGAATGCCAATTCTGATTTCAGAGTGTTCGAGGGGGTTAAGAGGCTTGTCAATTTGTGTCATGGATTGCTAATGACCTCTTTATTTATAGGCAAGAGGTTTGGAAGACTCAAGTAACCAGATTTTCAAAATAATATGTCATGGTTTGGTTGAAGGTAAAAAATCAAGTTGGATAAAAATGGTGGTTTCAAGGATCAAGTACAACCATGTTCTGATGTTTGTTGGGTGCAAAATACTTAATTCATGATTTTGATATTGCTTGCAATCAGAGATATACGTTACAAGGCTCAATGCATTAACAATTTGCATAAAGCTTGCTTTTCTAAAATGGAAGTGTGACCTTTCTTCCTTAAATGGCAAGTTAACTTGGACAAAGCTTGAATCACTTAGACAATGGATCAATCAGTTGTGTAAACATTAAATGATTGGGTGAATTGTAAGTTAGAGGCCTTTCAAAGTAAGATTATGCAGCACGGTTGAAGATTGGATCATAAGGTTCATCACAAAATGACCTAAAATTCTAGTTTGTGACGCCATCTTCTTATCTTCGAATATCATAGCTCAAAAATGATCTCTTTAAGTTCTTAGACATTTTGGAAAGCTTGAAACATTATATACAACCTTAATGTTCACCACTTTGGCTAAATCAACTTGGAAATTGGTGAAAAACTTCCAAGAAGTTGGGACAAAAATCTGACCAAACTTGTTAAACATTTCACTAAGTGTTTTGTTAAAAATGTCATGACTTTATGAGCCTATATCTCCTAATCCAAGAATTTTTTTGACATCAAACCTCAAGGATAAAGATGTAGAATTCATCAAGATCTACAACTTTCTTGTTGAAAGTTTTCTTTGAATCATCTTGCATCTTGGTGACAAATGGTCATGAAGTAGTGAAATTATCAAGGTTAAAAACACATAAAATTATTCTAAGCATTGGAAATCTTGAATTTTGTTGACTTTATTTATTTTTGATGATAAAGTTTGATATTTTTTAATATCTTGATGAATTTCGATCTTTGAAATTCAATGTTGACAAAAAAGTCAAAGTTTGACTTTTGTGTGTCAATTGACTTTTCATCAGTTGATCCAAATTTCAACTATTAATCACTTGATCTTTGAGGATGTTTTGAACCATCTAATTAGGTCAAGATATTGTGTTTGAGTCCTTAAGATCATGCTTCAAGTCATTAGACCATGTATTAGGTCAAAAGTCAATGATCAGTCATTCTCAATCAAAACCCTAATTTGGTCAATTTTGCCCCTTTGATGATTTGAATGCTTTCCTTGAGGAATTATGATCATACCTTGATAAAACAATAAATATGAATTCAAAATGTTGATGTTGGCCAAAAAACTTGAAGTTTAACTATACATTGATCACAATTGACTCTTCACCTAATACAGTTGATTTTCAATCATCTGAGCAATTGATTGAGCAATTTTAAGATGCAAGATTTGAAACTTGGAATGAGCATTCTTGGAGGTCTATGATGAACCATGGAAGTCATTTAAGGCATTAGAAGTCCAATTTTCCTTGTGAAAACCAAAACCCTAATTTGTGATCTCAGTGCTTAGGAGGTGAGCTTGTCTGATCAACTCTTTGGGAATCCTTGAGCATTTGAGATTTTTTGTGAGAAATGTCTTGAAGAAAAGGGAGGGAAAATTTTGGGGTAGAACAACTGCCCTGTTCAATCTTCTTAAACCTGAAGAGTTAGATTGGCATGTTCTCCATTCACGACTTGAAGGTGGAAAATGATTGAACACTTAAGTGCCCAGAAATTTGCACTCGCTTGTGCATGAAGTAAAACTGTTTATTGATTATATAGGGAATGGGCTTAGAGATTCCATTTGGAGAGGTGACGGAGATGGGCTTATAGATGCCATCCAAAGGTAATTGTTGATAGAAGTATTAGAATGAGTCTACACTCGACTGTATCAGAAGAGTGCTTTCCAGAATGAAACTCTGGGAAAGGTGTTTAAGTAGCTGCTTATCATATATATAGTCGCCCCGTCCTGTTTCGAGAATTGATCTCTAATCAGTTTGTTGGTAAACCCATCCTGTTTCGGGAGTTCATACCATTAGTGATAAAGATAGTCACCTCGTCGTGTTTCAGGAATTGATCTTTATCTGACCATAAACAAAGAAAGATAGTTTCCCTGTCCCGTTTCAGGAGTTAATCTTCAACCTATTCATGCAGATAATCGCCCCGTCCTATTTCGGGAATTGATCTACAACCAATTTGTCACATATAGTTGCCCTGTCTTGTTTCAGGAGTTAATTTGTGGCTGGTCATTCAGATAATTGCCCCGTCTTGTTTCGAGAATTAATCTGGAACTCGCTTTTTTTGTTTGCTGTTGAGATGGTTGCCCCGTCTAATTTTGGGAATTAATCTCTAACCTGGTCACGTAGATAGTTTCCCCGTCTTGTTTTAGAAATTAATCTTGGACTTGTTTTCCATAGATAGTTGCCCTGTCTTGTTTCAGGAATTAATTTGTGGCTGGTCATCTAGATAGTTGCCATGTCTTGTTTCGGGAATTAATCTGGAACCTGCTTTTTTGTTAGCTTTTGAGATAGTTGCCCCGTCTTATTTCGGGAATTAATCTTTAACCTGGTCTCATAGATAGTTGCCACATCTTGTTTCTGGAATTAATCTTGGACCTATTTGTGAATTGTTGGTGATATTCTTCTGTTGATTGATCTTTCCTGAAAAGGTAAAGAGTTAGATGTATGCAATGTTATGATGTATGAAATGCATCGCGTGATGATGTTCTCAAAATAAATGAGATTGTGCTATATGTGTTTCGTATGCATGTGTTATGACGTACGAATGTGAAATGTTTGTTGAAGTGTATTTGTAGACACATGCAATATCTTTTTCTGGGAAAATAAATCCTTCACTATTGTTGGGGATGAAGAGTATGTGTATCTTCAATCTTGTCTAGAATGCTTCCGCTTGGGATTCCTGCTTACTTGTTTGAGTAAACTCCGTTGGGGATGTTGATTTCTGATTTAAGGAGAAGAGTTTAGGAAAATCGGTTGTTCATTGCTCTACTGGCGAATTTAATTCTTATATATCCCGACTGGGGAAAAAAGAGATGGATAACCTTCCGACTCGTCTGGGGGGGATAATTTTTATACACCCTGACTGGGGATAAAAGAGATGGATAACCTTCCGACTCGTCTAGGGAGGATAAAGTTAACTGATATCTGGTCTGGTTCCAGGTTTTACAGCAATTTTCTAGGGACAGTGGTATCTTCAATTAGGAAGAGAAATTTTGCTGGTGATTCATAGTAATATGAGGAATAGACCCGTGCTGGGGAAATCGTAATTTGTTGGAGAAATAAACCATGTTGACGGAGAAATATTCTGCTGAGTTAACAAACTCTGCTAGGGAAATTGAATTTACAGTTTTCAAACTCGGTTGGGGAAGAGAATTTTCATGAAGTGTAATGATTGGAACTCTGTAAAGAAATTGTGGGGAATGTATCCTTATTGGGGATGAATATTATTATGTGGGGATAATCGCATAGAAGTAGCTTTGTGGGGATTTATAGACAGCTTGAGTGTCATTCCAACTCCTAGAATCTTGAGTAAATGCTTATTCCTGTTCTCATGCATATATTTGTTAATGGTTAATCATGTTCATATGCATATGCTCATTTAATTTAGTCATTGGACGTTTTTGCAAACAAAACAGAAAAACCCAAGAGTTTGAACTTTAAGATGTATTTGTATTGATAATTTGCCTATAAACAGGCGATTTTGTACAAAGAGACGGAAATCCCAGTAAGAGGAAGTCGTCGTGAAATGAAAAGAGTACAAAGTGAAAAAATATATATATATATATATATATATATATATATATATATATATATATATATATATATATATATATATATATATAGCCATGTGGAAGTGATCTCATTGAGTTCCAAACTCTATTATAGCCCATATGTCTTTGAACATCTCGTCCTTTACCATCGGAAGAAATTGATTAAACCATTTGAACTTTCGACTTTGGTAATAAAGCTTGCATGTAAATGATCCAACGGGACATAGTCGTACGCTTTTAATCCCTAATTTTTTCCTAGACATCCCTTTCAGGTTTTTAGTCCACCAGGATATCCTTTTTTGCCCAAGCCGCCTTTTCAGGTTTTCAACTTGCCAAGTGTACAATCTTTTGTATATATCCCTAATTTTTTCCCAAACCCTTTTGGTTCGCCGAGATGCCCTTATTTTTTCCTAGGTGTGTCAACCTAGTGGATCATTATTATGCGTAGTATTTTTTTATTATGTACGCGTTCACAGGGTGCGGGAAATTTTCTCTAGCCATAGTGGTTAGCATCATAGCACCCTCGAGAATACATTCTTAACAACAAATGGCCTTTCGTAGGTGGGAGTCCATTTTCCCCTGTGATCTCCTTGTGGTAGAATGATGCTCTTTATTACCAAGTCACCAGCCTTGTATACCCGATGCTTCATCTTCTTGTTGAATGCATTGATCATATGTTTTTGATACATCTGACCATGACAGACATCCACCAGCTTCTTTTTGACAATCATATTCAACTGATCCAACCTAGTCTGAATCCACTCGTATTTGCCTAAGTCTTCCTCTTTCATAATCCTTAGAGAAGGAATCTGAACTTCGACAGGCAGGACATCTTCCATGCCATAGACTAGAGAGAATGGGGTTGCCCTTGTTGATGTTCACGCCGAAGTACGATAGCCATGAAGAGCAAATGGTAACATCTCATGCCAGTCTTTGTAGGTCACCACCATCTTTTGCACAATCTTCTTTATATTCTTGTTGGCAGCTTCCATTGTGTCATTCATCTTAGGTATGTATGGAGAAAAGTTGTGGTGCTCGATCTTAAACTGTGTGTAGAGTTCAGTAATCATGTCATTGTTGATGTTGGTACCATTATCCATGATGATCCTCTCAGGGATGCCATATCGACAAATAAGGTTATTCTTGATGAATCGAGCCACCAAATTCTTTGTAACTGAGGCAAATGAAGTTGCTTCAACCCATTTGGTGAAGTAGTAAATGGTAACGAGAATGAAACAATGTCCATTAGAGGAAGTAGGCTTGATTTCTCCAATAATGTCAATGCCCCACATTACAAATGGACAAGGAGAATTCATGACATTCAAAGGAACTAGAGGTACATGAACTTTATCAGCATAGATTTGGCACTTATGGCAAGTCCTCGAGTGGTGGTGATAGTCAGTTTCCATGGTCGACCAATAGTAACCTGCTCTCAAGATTTTCTTAGCCATGGTATGTCCACTTGAATGAGTAGCAAAGATGCCTTTATGGATGTCCTCCATAATTTTCTCTGCTTCCTTCTTATCCATACAATGAAGCAGAGTTGAATCATGGTTGCGCCTGTACAAAATCCCATTGCTCAAGAAGAACTTGGCAGAGAACCTCCATAGGAATTTCTTGTCGTTAATTGACGCCCCTTTAGGATATTCTTGAGTTTCAAGATATCTTTTCATTTCATGAAACCAAGGCTTCTCCTCTACTTCATCAGTGTCAATCTCATAGCAGTGTGCTGGTTCGTCAAATCTTTCGACAGTAATTCTGGGAGCTTCATTGTCCCATATGACCTTGAACATGGATGAAATGGAAGCTAAAGCATCTTCCAATTGATTTTCTTCCCTCGGGATATGTTAAAAGGTGATCTCTTCAAAGTACGAGATCAAGGCTAGCACAAGTTCTTGGTAAGGGATAAGATTTGGATGTTTTGTATCCCACTCTCCTTTAACTTGACTGACCACCAAGGCTGAGTCCCTGTATACACTCAGGAATTTGATTCTTAGGTCAATAGCAGCTTTTAGACCCAAGATACATGCTTCGTACTCATCCATATTGTTAATACAGTCAAAGCAAAGTCTGGAAGTGAAAGGCATATGGAAACCTTCGGGGGAAATGATCACATCACCATTTTTGTTACCTAGTGCATTGGAAGCTCCATCCAAAACCATAGTCCATTGAGATCCTTGATCAAATCCTTCATACAGTCCAAGCTTTTCACAATTTGTAATTAGCATGATATTCTTATCTGGGAATTCGAAGTGCATAAACTGATAGTCATCTACAGCTTGATGCACCGCATGATCTTCCAGTACACTTCCTTTGATTGATTTTTGTGTGGTGTACTAGATGTCATATTTAGTTAAAATAATTTTCCATCAAGCTATTCTTCCGGAGACAGCAAGCTTTTCAAATATGTACTTGATGAGATCCATTTTAGAGATCAATAGAGTAGTATGAGTCAACATATACTGTCTTAGTCGGCGAGCAACCCATGCCAAAGCGCAACAAGTTTTCTAGAGCAGTGAATATCTTGTTTCATAGTCGGTAAACGTTTTGCTAAGGTAGTATATTGCATGCTCTTTTTGACCAGACTCCTCATGTTTCCCCAATACACACCCCATTGAATTCTCTAACATGGTTAAATACATGATTATAGGTCTTCCTTCAACTGGTGGCATCAGAATTGGAGGTTCTTGTAAGTACTCCTTGATTTTATCAAAAGCCATTTGACAGTCGTCGTGCCATCTAACTACTTGATATTTCTTTAGCAGCTTGAAAATTGGTTCACAAGTAGGAGTCAAGTGAGATATGAATCAGACAATGTAATTGAGTCGGCCAAAGAAACCTCTAACCTCCTTCTCAGTACGAGAAGCTGGCGTATCTTGGATAACTTTGACTTTGGTAGGATCGACCTCAATACGTTTACTACTAATGGAGAAACCTAGGAGTTTTCCTGACCTTACCCCAAAAGTGCATTTGTTTGGATTCAGCTCCAATTAATACTTTTTCAGCCTTTCAAATAACTTGTGCAGATGGTCAAGGTGTTCTTCCTCAGTTTGCGATCTGGCTATCATATCATCGACATATAATTCTATCTCATGATGAATCATGTTATGAAATAAAGCCACCATAGCCCATTAATAAGTTGTGCATGCTTTCTTCAGCCCAAAAGGCATGACCTTATATCAGAAGGTGCCCTACTGTGTGACAAAAGTAGTTTTATCCATGTCTTCAGGTGCCATCTTGATTTGATTATAACCAGAGAAACCATCCATGAAGGAAAATACTTTGTGTTGAGCGGTGTTGTCAACAAGGACATCAATATGCGGAAGCGGAAAGTCATCTTTGGGGCTTACCCTATTCAAATCCCTATAGTCTATACATATACACACCTTACTATACTTCTTAGTTACCGGCACCACATTTTCAACCCACTGAGGATAGGACGTAACTGATAAGAAATCTATGTTGAACTGCTTCATGACCTCAACTTTGATCTTTTTATACATCTCGGGATGCATACGTCGAACCTTCTACTTTATAGGAGGACAACCTTCCTTCGTCGGTAGATGGTGAACCACAATGTCAGTATCAGGCTCTGGCATGTCTTCATAAGACCAAACAAAGATCTAAACATAGTCATATAACATCTGAATTAATCTCTTTTTGACATCGTCTTCTAGGTTGACACCTATCTTGACTTCTTTCTTATCTTCTTCAGTACCTAAGTTTAACACCTCGACCGACTCTTCATGTGGTTGGATAGTCTTTTCCTCTTATATCAAGAGTCTGGCGAGTTCTTCGTGTATCTCACAACCTTCTTCAAATTCATCTTCGGCTTGATAGATTGGATTTTTGAAGTCATAAACAGAAATAGAAGAATTTTTGTCAATGAGATCTGGAGTGGATGCGGATCTGCAAATGTGTGTGTGTGTGTGTGTGTGTGTAAGGTCACGTGGCTATTTGAAAATGCAGTAAAGTAAAAGAAAGACAAGGAGCGTAAAATTTGAATGCAAAATCGTCCAATGTTTTCATTAAATGAACATGTGATATATGAAATGGCAACCCTTAACAAATGGACCTTTGTGCCCCGGGAAAGGCACAAGGTTTAAAGTCATTGTTTTAAAAGAAATTATAGATACAAACTTCTTAAAGCAATAAAAATAGGAAATAACAATTACTCCTGGATGAATGAGATTGAGATGAAGTCTTTGGCCTTCCAGTTGTTGAGTCCCCCGTCAGTAGTTGGGAATATCCAGTCACCCTAGTCACCATCACTATCAGTGTCTTCTAGAGCATTGATTTCATTGTTGCTAATATGGAATGGTGGTCCTCCAGCATGAACACAATGAATCTCTTTCTGAGCCTTTAAAGTGAAACCCAACCCAAATTTGTTAGATTTGTAGGGGATATCAAGAAGTTGTCCCCAGATAGTGCAACCTCCATCTACTACCACAACCCTAGAATCCTTCAAGGAAGTTATTCTTGGTGTGTCCTTAGAAATCTTAGGAGTAGCATGAGTAACTTTAGCAACATCAATCATCGGAGGGATTACCTCAAATGTATGACAAGGGGTTTTAATGAATTCACCATCCATTTCTACATATTTGAAAGAATTCAAATGGCTAACCATATATTCTTCCTCTTCGCAGACTGTGACGATCTTCCCTTTTATTGGATACTTCAGCCTTTGATGCAATGTAGAGGTAACTGCACCTGCCCCATGAATCCATGGGCGTATGAGAAAGCAGGAATAGGCTGGGCGGATATCCATTACATAAAAATTTGAATTGAAGACTTGATATCCCACCTTGATCGGAAGATCAACCTCTCCATGGACCATCATCTTCGACCTATCAAAGGCTCTTACCACAATGTCGCTGGGTTTCAGCACCAGTCTTTCATAGTCCAATATATCCAGAGCACCTTTTGGTAATACATTCAGGGAGGAACCTGTATGAACTAACACATGCGCCAAAGTAGTGCCCTTACACTCAATAGAGATGTGCAGAGCCTTGTTATAATTCTTCCCTGCTGGAGTTAAATGTGCATCAGAAAAGCCTAAACTATTGTCAGCGGTTAGGCTTGCTACACAATTCTCAAATTGATCAGTAGTGGTCTCTTATGGTACATGGGCATTCTTCAGAAATTTCAACAAATCTTGGGCATGTGCTTCGGAGCACAACAACAAGGATAGCACAAATATTTTTGAGGGTGTCTACCCCAATTGTTCAACTATTTTGTAGTCACTTTTACGGATGATCTTCAGAATCTCTTCCATCTCTTGTCTAGATGGGTCTTCAATTGTAAAAATTTTGGATGGCGCCTCCATCCGGGCAGGCTCAGATACTATCTCTTTACCTCAGGCATCAGTAGTTGGCTCAACAGCAGGAATATGAACAGGTGTTATAGTAGTGGTTGGAGGAGAGATCTCTGGAGAGAAGATCCTTCTTGTCCTAGTGACCTTACTAGTTTCAACAATGTTTTTAATTTTAGGATCTTCATTTTCATTAACCCATGGATCTTGCTTGACACCATGATAATAAACCTCTTCGCCATAGTTCCAGGGACCAGCTTTGTCAGAGGAATAGGGGACTGGCCCCGGTGTAGTGATTGTTAGAACATAGTTTGATTCTATAACCCTTAATTAGAGTTTTGATGATAACAAACACAAAGAATAAATATGCACTTTAAATTTGTGTTATTTTGTATGCAGAAATTCTGACCAAAGCAGCATCAGAAGTTAAGCTATAGAAGCTTTCAAGCAGAGGTAATCAGAACCTGCGCTGGAGAATGATGATCAGAACCTGCGCTGAAGTGAAGAATACTCTGATTCTGAACATAAGTTTCATATACCATCAGATCCTCACATCTCTAAGTCATCAATGTTCTGAAGCAATTGCAGCATGCAAGATTCTAAGATTCTGAAGCGTTACTATTCAATCAAGACAGCATCACATGGAACAGCTTCATTTAGACAAGAATCTTCTCAATATGGAAACATCATTGAATGTCCATTATCACGCTTTATGTTGGACAGGATTTATATGCCTATATAAACAAGCTAAGAGGACAAATCATTTACGATTTTTGAAGAAGACTGAAAGATATCTCTAAAAACGCTGCAAGCTTACATATTCTTTTCTATGCTCAAAATTATGTAAAATATCACAGTTGTGATACTGTTTTTGTAAAGAAAAACAACCATACATAGAATACTCTTTCATCTTGATTAAGCTAGTTTTTCCTTGAGATTAACCGGGTTGTGGTTGTACTCAAGAAGACTTTGCCAGTTGTCAAAGTAGTGATTGTAATCAGTTTTTAATTAGTGAATTAAGTCGTCGTTGGAGAGAGGCGAAATCACCTTGACGGGTGGACTGGAGTAGTTTGAGATCAAACGAACCAGGATAAAAATATCGTGTCTACTGCACTTTTGATCTTATGTTTTCAATTCAACCCCCCCCCCCCCCCTTCTTGTGTTTTTCACTTTTTCAATTGGTATCAGAGCGCCTGGTTCTGAGTTTATACACTTAACTGTGTCAGTACAAGATCCAAGCTTTAGAAAAACACTATGGTAGGACCAAGCCAAAACATCAGCAATGACTATCATGAGGACAAGGACATAATCAGTGGAAAACCTCCAGTCTTTGATGGAGAAAATTTTGACTACTGGAAAGACAGAATTGAGAGCTTCTTTCTGGCCCATGATGCTGATCTATGGGACATGGTAATTGATGGATACATACAGCCAGTGGATGAAAGTGGTCAGAAGATAGACAGAAAAAGGATATTTGACCAGCAAAAATGTGATTTCAGAAACCATCATAAAGCCAGAACTATACTTCTCAGTGCTATCTCATACTCAGAATATGAGAAAATATCAAACAGAGAGACATCCAAAAACATGTTTGACTCTTTGAGAATGACGCATGAAGGCAACATACAAGTCAAAGAAACCAAGGCCCTTGCGCTCATTCAGAAATATGAAGCATTCAAGATGGAAGACAATGAATATATAAAAGCAATTTTCTCAAGATTCCAGATTCTTGTTGTTGGGCTGAAGGTTCTTGACAAAGGATATTCTACTGCTGATCACGTAAAGAAGATCATCAAAAGTCTACCCAAGAAATAGAGGCCAATGGTCACAACACTTAAGCTAGCTAAAGATATCAACAAGATATCCGTGGAGGAACTTGTCAGCTCCCTCAGAAGTTACGAGATAGAGCTAGAAGAAGATGAGCCTCAAAAGCAAGGTTAGCCACTAGCATTAAAATCCAACAAAAAATATAATACTAAGGTTTTGCAGGCTATGGAAGAAACCTCTGATGGATCATCATCAGAAGAAGATGAATTGTCTCTCCTCTCCAGAAGGGTTAATCAACTGTGGAAGCAGAGACAAAGGAAGTTCAGAAATACTAGAAGATCAGAGAATCAAAATGAATCCTCCTCTAGATACAGAAAGTCTGAGTCCTTCTCTAGACACATAAGATCTGAAGGTTCTTCAGGACACAGAAAGTCAAATAACAAGGACATCATTTGCTATGAGTACAATGAGAAAGGGCACTACAAAATTGTTTGTCCAAGGTTTCAGAAGGAGAAGCCCAAAAAGAAGTTCTTCAAGGAGAAGAAGAAAAGCCTCATGGCAACATGGGACGATTCAGACACTTTTGATGCTGACTCAGAGTTAGGTGATGAAAGAGCCAACATAGCTCTCATGGCAAACATGTTAGAAGACAGTGAAGCTTCTAGTTCAGACTCAGAATCTGACACTGAAGAGGTATTCGCTGACTTCACTATTAATTTTACTAAGGCTGAACTTGCAGAAAGTCTGAATGAAATTCTGGAAAGGTATCAGCAAATCAGAGTAAAATTCAAGAACCTGAAAAGGGATCTTGTCTCTGACTCTGAAAATACTGAGAGTCTTAGATTAGAGTTCAGTTAAAATAAAAGGTTTCAAAATTAGAAAACGATTTACAAAACTCTCAAAAAGAAATAATCTCAGAGACTCCCAGTAATTCTGATGAGATCATCAAAGAGTATGATCACAGCTTTCAGAGTTTTCTGGCTAAAAACATAGATAGAAGCAAGATGGCTTCAATGATCTATGGAGTTAGCAGGAATGGCAGAAAAGGAATAGGATACCAAGGTAAGGTATCTACACCTAGGAAAGTCATGTACCTTGTCATAAAATGCACACCAGTAAAATCACACTTCACATATGGGCACACGCATGACCTAAAATACACTAGTAATGATTACTCTGTCAAACCAAAATTCAACCAGAATTTTGGTAAAACTAACATACCAGGATCCAAGAAGATATGGGTACCTAAGGACAAAATTATATATGTAGAAGATATCTTTAGCAGCAAGGCTAAAACACCAGCCATGGTACCTGGACTTTGGATGCTCTCAACGCATGACGGAAAGAAAGCATATGTTCCTAAGCCTAGAACTTAAACCTGGAGGCTACGTGGGATTTGGAGGCAACCAAAGAGGGAAGATCATTGGCTCTGGAACAGTAGGTAATGGAAATCTTCCTTCTATAAATGGTGTGCTCTTAGTTGATGGATTAATGCATAACCTGTTATCCATAGGTCAATTAAGTGATAACGGTTATGATATAATCTTTAATCAAAATTCATGCAAAGCTGTTAGTCAGAAAGATGGAACTATCCTTTTTAATGGAAAGAGGAAAAACAACATTTATAAGATAAAACTTTCTGAACTAAAGAGTCAGAATGTAAAATGTCTTCTCTCTGTTAACAACGAGCAATGGGTCTAGCACAGAAGATTGGGGCATGTTAGTATGAGAAGAATATCTCATATTAACAAACTCAATCTGGTCAGAGGACTTCCTAATATGAATTTCAGCTCAGATGATTTGTGTGAAGCATGTCAGAAAGGAAAATTTGCAAAACCTGCTTTTAAATCTAAAAATGTTGTTTCTACCTCTAAGCCATTATAACTTCTGCACATAGACCTATTTGGACCAGTAAAAACCGTGTCTGTTAGTGGCAAGAAGTATGGGTTAGTGATCGTAGATGACTATAGCAGATGGACATGGGTAAAGTTCTTAAGACACAATGACGAGTCACACTCTGTGTTCGTTGCATTCTGTAACCAACTTCAGAATGAAAAGGATCTTAGAATTGTCAAAGTCAGAAGTGATCATGGTGGAGAATATGAAAATAAAAATTTTGAATCATTTTTTAATGGAAAAGGAATCTTGCATGACTTCTCTTGTCCTAGAACTCCCAAACAAAATGGAGTTGTAGAATGAAAGAACAGAACACTGCAAGAAATGGCCAGAACCATGATCAATGAGACTAACATTGCTAAGATCTTCTGGGAAGAAGCAATTAACACAGCGTGTTACATTCAGAATAGAATCTCTATAAGACCTATTCTGGAAAAGACTCCATATGAATTGTGGAAGAACAGAAAGCCCAACATTTCTTATTTCCATCCTTTTGGATGAACCTGTTTCATTCTGAATACTAAAAATTATCTGAACAAGTTTGACTCTAAAGCACAAAAATGTATTATGTTAGGATACTCTGAACACTCAAGAGGGTACATAGTATACAATACAGAAACACATATTGTTGAAGAGTCAATCAGTGTTAGATTTGATGATAAGCTTGACCCTCAAAAGTCAAAGAAGAATGAATTCTTTGCAGATATAGAAGTTGAATTCACAGGTACTGAAGACAACTCATCAGAAGTTCTCAACAGAGACGCTCCAACAACTTCAGAAAGAAATGTTACAAGTGATCCAATACCTTCTATTGATCAACTCCATAAAAGGTTATCCAGAAGCAGCATAGCTCACCCAGAAGATAAGATCCTGGGAAAGAAGGATGATCCAATCAGGATAAGATCAACATTCAGAAACTCTGAAGAATCCCTCATGGGACTGGTCTCTCTTATTGAACCAACAAAAATTGATGAAGCTCTTCTGGACAATGACTGGATTCTAGCAATGCAGGAGGAATTAAATTAGTTCACCAGAAATGATGTATGGGATCTGGTTCCCAAACCAAAAGGATTCAACGTCATTGGAACAAAGTGGGTGTTTAGAAACAAACTGAACAAGCAAGGAGAAGTCATCAGAAACAAAGCACGACTGGTGGCACAAGGTTATAGTCAGCAAGAGAGGATAGACTATACATAAACCTTTGCTCCAGTCTCCAGGTTAGAATCTATCAAACTCTTAATCTCATTTGTTGTAAACAATGGAATCACTCTGTATCAGATGGATGTCAAAAGTGAATTCTTAAATGGATACATAGATGCAGGGGTATATGTGCACCAACCCCCTGGGTTTGAGAATTCCAAACACCCAGAATATGTTTTCAAACTAAATAAGTCACTCTATGGTCTGAATCAAGCTCCTAGAGCTTGGTATGAAAGACTAAGTAACTTCTTGTTAGAAAAGGAACTCACCAGAGGGATAATGGACATAACCTTGTTCTGTAATACATTTAAGAATGACATTTTAGTTTGTCAGATTTATGTAGATGATATCATTTTTGGATCCACTAAACCTTCTATAGGAAGATAATTTGCTAAGTGCATGCAGGCAGAGTTTGAGATGAGCTTAATGGGGGAACTCAAATTCTTTCTGGGCATTCAGATAAACCAAACTCCAGAAGGAACTTACATTCATCAGAGCAAATATGTCAGAGAACTTCTGAAGAAATTTGACCTCTCAGAATGTAAGCCCTCAAAGACTCCAATGCATCCCACGTGCATTCTGGGAAAGGATGAGGTAAGTAAAAAGGTAGAACAAAAAATCTACAGAGGTATGATTGGCTCTCTCCTTTATCTAACGGATTCAAGGCCTGATATTTTATTCAGTGTTTGCTTATATGCTAGATTCCAATCATATCCTAGAGAATCTCACTTAACAACAGTTAAGCAAATTTTCAAGTATCTGAAAGGTACTACTAATCTGGGTTTATTTTATAGAAAATCCAATGAATACAGCTTAGTAGGATACTATGATGCTGACTTTTCTTGAGACAGAGTAGAGCGTAAAAGCACTTCGGGAAGCTGCCAGTTTCTGGGAGACAATATGATCTCATGGACCAGTAAGAGACAGTCCACAATAGCATTGTCAACAACAAAAGCTGAATACATAGTAGTTGCTGGATGTAGCACTCAAATGCTCTGGATGAAAAGTCAACTTGAAGACTTCAACATATTTGAGAGTAACATTCCTATCTTCTGTGATAACACTTCTGCCATATGTCTCAGTAGAAATCCAATTTTGCATTCTAGGGCTAAGCATATAGAAATAAAACATCACTTTATTAGGGACTATATTCAGAAAGGAATTCTTACTTTAAAATTTATTGACACTGACCATCGATGGGCTGATGTATTTACAAAACACCTTTCTAAAGATAGATTCAATTTCATTCTGAAACATCTCAGCATAAAGTTATGCCCAGAATAAAATGTTTTATTTGCATATCTTAACCCTCAGAACTTTATTGTTTTCTGTGAACATCTGATCAACTTGTCTTCAGAAGTTAGAAGTACATTTGCCTCAGAATCTATCTATGAAGATCTGAACGTTTCATTTCAAGGATAGAGGCGTGCAGTTCACATCATCAAACATCTTCCATCCTCTCACAAGCTACCTTTTGAGGCTGAACACGCGTTCAAATTCTGAAGGGTCCAAGGCTCTGATTGGATGCATTGAGACATTTGTCAGTGGTAACTGTTCAATATCTCTCTAAATCCCCTAAATTCTGGTTTTATTAATGCATATAATCATTACTTATTTTCTTGCTTACTCTTTACGTTTTCTAAAAACCTATATAAAATCAATTTACTATTTCATTCATCCATGCTTTACCCTCTTCTATATTCTCTCTTGTTCTAGTTTCTTTTTCAAAAACCCTTTCCATTAATTTACTTCAAAGAACCCGTGTGAACAATGGAATCATCATTAAGTCTCAAGAATCTCAATGCGCCTGAATCTTCATCAACAGAAAAATATGAAGAACCCATTAGAACGCTACTCACTCCTGTTGACAACCTGGAAGTTCTCTCTGAATTGATCATTGATTTTGAAAGCTTACAAGAAAATGGGTTTAATCTATATGAAGACGTAACTGCACAGGGGTGGAACAAATATTTTGAACGTCTGTTGGGTCCAACTTTTCCCATTCTCATCAAAGAGTTCTGGATTCATGCTACCTCATCTAACCACCAGGTTACATCATATGTTATGGGGAAGAAGATAGTGATAACAGAAGATTTAATTGGGAAACTCATTAGATACAATGGTGGTGGAGTCAGATGCATTGATATGGCTGATAGGTGTTCTGACCTAAAATCTATTGCCATGGAAATCTTCACGTCTGGACAACCATCCAGCAAGATTAGAGACTTGAAGGATCATCACAGAATCTGGGCTAGAATAATTCTGGGATGTATCAATCACAGGAAGCCTACAAGCTCTCCTGATTACATTAATATTGATAAGAAGTTCCTAATTTACTTCATTGCAAAGAAGACCCAGATACACCTTCCACACTTACTCTTTAACCATCTCAGAACAAGTGTGAAAGAGACAAGAGAAGATGAAAGAACTAAGAGGGATTGGATTCCTCTAGGAAGACTAATTTCAAATATTCTAATAGAAAACAGGCTGATAGAACATCTGATAGAGGCTCAAGAAATCAGAACTCTGGAAGCAACCGTTGGGAAACCTTTGAATGCCAAGAATCTGAAGAAAATGAAGATTATTGAGAACATTAATAAGGAACCAACAATTTCTTCTCATGAGGCCATCACTTCTAGGAGAATCCCTCTGAAGAATTTTCCACTATTTTTTTAGATAGATGCCTCTCCAGAAATCATAGTCAGATACCTTGAAGCTTGCAAGGATGATGGGACTATTCCAGAAATCAACATTCAATATCTGCACAAGCCAGCTCTAGAGGTTGTGCTAAAGAAATCCAAAAAGAGGAAGGCGGAAGGAGAAGGATCCTCTCAGAAGACACCTAAAGCTGCGAAAAAGAAAGGTAACCCATCTTCTGTTTCTGTTGTAGAATCAATAGCTATTCCAACATCTGAAACCATTCACCCTCAACCAACAGAAAATACTTCACCCCAAACATTTGAGTATTTTGACATAGTGTTTGACCCATCTGTAAATCTTGGAAACTTTTTTAATGAACGTCACTCCCCCAATCCAAATCCAAATCCAGAACATCATCAACTAGAACTTTCTAAAGTTCTATATGACATTAAACTGTTTGATCCAGAATTTTCCTCACGAATACCAGAAAATCCAAACACTCAATCTCCACTCCCAGAAAATCCAAACACTCAACAACAGCCAGAAAATCCATAACCACACTCTCCTCAACCAGAAAATCCACAACCACACTCTCCTCAACCACACTCTCCTCAACGAGAAAATTTGAACCTTAACTCACCTCAACGAGAGAATGGAAACTCACTCACTCCTTCTTCTGAAAACCCATCGTCTGAAATTCCTGAACCAGAAATTCAACACGCTACCGCAAACCAATCTGAAGACTCCCCTTCAGATTTTGATACCACTATCCCAATCTCTGGAATAACATAACCCCTTACGGTTCGCTTACCTCTCACTATTCATGATATTCTAGAAATATCTTCAGCATATGAATCTACACCACCAAACACCCCCAACTCACCAATCCTGATTTCTGACTCTTCCACTCCATCACCCATCAACCGTCCAGCTGACAACCTCAGACTTGTCATTGATCCACTAGTGCATACCCAACTAACTTCCACCTCAAACAAAATTTCCACTCCCAAACTTAAACCAACCTCAACCAAATCAGATGTTGGTAAGAATCTGTTGATTTTTGAAACAGAAATGCAGGAATGGATTAACTCTTTGAAGCAAGCAAGTCAAGATATTTCTAATCCTGATGCTTCTAATTCTTTATGGGAAAGATTCAGAAAATGGCTCAACTCTGAAACTCATAAGCTGAAAGAATTGGGCTATGAAAAGGCTCAGCAGAACTTCAGTGATCAGCTGAAAGCCTTCCAAGATCAAGTTCTGAGCCAATGGTCCAAGAAAGAAATTCTTCCGCTGGATAATGCTCCCTGGAAAGAGCACCATCCTTCAGAAGTCTCTGAACCAGATTCTGATAGTCACTCTCTGACTACTGCTCCAGAAAACATGCTTGCAACAGAAGAAGTTGTTCAATCAGAAGATGCTGTAGAATGTTCTGAACAACTTGCAACCCCTGAAGATACACCAGATTCGTCTTTAGTCATGCAAACTCTGGAAGAGTTGAAGAAGGAGAATGCCTTAATCCATGCCAGACTGGATAAGAAAGAGGATACAAACAAAGAGATCAAGGGTATTTTGGATAAACAAGAAGATACAACAAAATAAATCAAAGACATTCTTGGAAAGCAGGAAGAATCAAGCACTCAGATCAAGAGCTTGTTGGAAGCGTTGCTCACACGTCTTCCCTCTCCTTCTTAGATTTTATTTAAACTGTTTATCTGTAAAAAAAAATCTTATCCTCCTTGTTTCTGAAAATTGTCATTGCATTCTATTTTCAATATAATTCATCCTTTTTTAATATGATTATATTGATTTTTGATACTTGAAAAAAAGGGGGAGAAAGTAAGATATTTTCAATAACAGTATATGGGACAAAGTCTCAAACATTCTGAATATCTTAACCTCTATATTTTCTGAAATGCTTGAACAAGAACACATTCTGATAAGGACAGAAGGAGATGCATCAAAAGCTCTGACTAGAAGGAACTTTAGGGAAGTAATCAACTTAAGGGGAGTCTCTCTTAAGCTTTTTGTTCTATATCTTTCATTGAAAATCCTAGTTTTTGTCATCATCAAAAAGGGGGAGATTGTTAGAACATAGTTTGATTCTACAACCCTCAATTAGAGTTTTGATGATAACAAACACAAAGAACAAATATGCACTCTAAATTTGTGTTATTTTGTATGCAGAAATTCTGACCAAAGCAGCATCAGAAGTTAAGCTATAGAAGCTTTCAAGCTGAGGTAATCAGAATCTATGCTGAAGAATGATGATCAGAACCCGCGCTGAAGTGAAGAAAAACAACCATACACAGAATACTCTTTCATCTTGATTAAGCTAGTTTTTCCTTGAGATTAACCGGGTTGTGGTTGTACTCAAGAAGACTTTGGCAGTTGTCAAAGTAGTGATTGTAATCAGTTTTTGATTAGTGAATAAAGTCCTCGTTGGAGAGAGGCGAAATCACCTTCACGGGTGGACTGGAGTAGTTTGAGTTCAAACGAACCAGGATAAAAATATCATGTCTACTGCTCTTTTGATCTTAAGTTTTCAATTCAACCCCCCTTCTTATGTTTTTCACTTCTTCAGTGATGATCAGAGGAGCCACTCTCGGCTCAGAAGGAATCCTTATAGGACCTCTAGAGGTCATCTTTATAGGAGTGTTGGAAATTGTAATTATAAAAACATCTTCAAGTCTCAGCTCTAGAGATATACTTTCAGGAAAACTCTTCATGGACGGAGTTTTCTCGAACAAAATTTCATGGCTATCAATCAGGCGTTGAATACCCTTCTTCAACCACATACAACCATTAGTTTAGGAAGCACAATGGTAACAATTTTCAAGGTAGCCTGGAAATAAACAGGCTCTCAACAAATTCTTCTTAACGGCCATCAAGGGAGTAGTCAAATTATTGATGGAGGAGACAAATGAGACATTGTCAATGGCATTAACACCTTTACCATGACTTGGCATGGGGGAAGTAATCACATTAGGGGTTTGTGGAGGGTCAAACTTAATTACTTTGTTATCTATCAAATCTTGGATCTTATTTTTCAATGTCCAACAGTTGTTGGTGTCATGGCCAAGACTATTTGAATGATAGGCGCATTTCACATTTGAATTATATTTGGGAGAGGAAGTATTCGGATTAGGATGAGGATCTTGCAGTGTTACTAAATCTGCCTTTAATAGATGTTTTGAAGCTTGAGACAATGACATGCTGATCCTAGTGAACTTCCTTCTCGGGGCATCCGACCTTTGCTGATTGTTTTGTTGTTGTGGTCATTGAAATGGGGTCGGGTTAGAAATCAATACTACTCCTACCGACTGATGACGATCATTCTTGATACGGCTACTCTGGCCATAAAATTAATTAGTCTCTTTCTTTCCAATGAATGGTTTCTTCACAGTAGTAGAGGTTGAGGCCATTGGGATCTTCCCACTTTTGATTCCACTTTCAACTCGTTCGCCAGTCAAAATCAGCTCAGTAAACCCCGACAAAGAACTCCCAATCAACAAATTAAATAATGGACCAGTCAAGGTGCCCATGAACATGTCCACCAACTCTCGGTCAGTCAAAGGGGGTTTCACCCTTCCAACCAGGTCTCTCCATTTCCGAGCATACTCCTTAAAGCCTTCATTCAACCATATAGTCATACTTTGTAATTGCACACGAGTTGGTGCAAGGTCAGCATTGTATTGGTATTGTTTGTAGAAGGCAGCAGCTAAATCCTCTCACGTGTGGATATTAGTACCTTCTAGTTGATATAACCATTCCAACTGTGTTCCAGATAAGCTTTCTTGGAAGAAATGAACCCATAACTTCCTATCGGCGGTGTGTGGTTGAATCTTAAGGACATATGACCTTAAATGGAATTTTGGACAAGAGACTCTATCATATTTGGCGAAGACAGGGACCTTGAATTTATGGGGAATGACCACCCCAGGGACCAGACCTAAGTCTCCAAAGTCCAAACCATGCATTGTTTGGATATCGACAACCTTGAGTCCGTCTTCCAGTTGTTTGTATTTGTCATCTTCCAGTGGGTACTGCTCATTGGAGTAGTCTTCATCCTCAGAAATCTGGTTATTTCCACCCCATCTCTAGGGCTTATAACATCCTCGTCTTGATTGTCGTCCTCCTTAGAGGAAATATCTTCAGCTTGAACCAGTCGGGCAGGGCCTTTGAACCTTCTTCCCATGTTGATAACAACTCGTTTCTTAGTTTTCTTTTTGGTGAAAAGGAGTGCCATCATCTCTTGCTGTCCTTTGGATAGGTTCAGGAGGGTCTCTTGAAACTTTACGTGTTGAGTTTGCAGATCTTTGACGGTTTGCTCAAAAGCCATCTTATACTGAAATAAACAGTACATAGATGAGGAAGCCTGTATCAGAAAACCTACTTATGAAATGATGCATGATATGTGGATACAATGTTTTCAAGGACCTCAAGAGATTTAAATTTGCTAGCCAATAAGGAAACAAAACAACAATTGTATTAATAAGTTTAAGAGTTACAATTTCCCCTTGGAATTACAATGAAAAAGGAAAAAGGTCTCAAAGAGACAACAAAATGAACTCCTAAAACAAAGAGCCCAAGTATCCCACGGACATTTCCTCTTCGTGTCGATGTAGGCATTCGGGCTTTTCTCCTCGTGAAGTTTCTTCGTGAGCCCTAACACTTTCTTCTCGCTTGCATAGAAGCGAGCTACAAAGGTGTCTCGTTCTCCTTTTGAGTTGAACCCAGGATTTCTGCAATTCTTCAAGGTCAGTAGGTATGCTAGGATGGAGAATGGTATAAGGAATATCCCCTTCGACAATGGGCTCCGTAACTATTGGTAGGATATATGGATATGGCATCATGAGGTTTTGAGCGCGAGCTCGTACCCATTTGAGATAAGGCTCCAAAGGGATAGAATTATTATGTCCCAAAGTCTTGCTATCAACCTTGTTTACCATGCCCCAAGATTGTACAAACCTTTGACGATAACCTTAGACATCATTCTCGTAGTCGAATACAATACCTTGGATAAACGCGTCATAGGGACCGTCTCTTCGAGCATACCCAAATTTCCGTACAGCCAGAGAAGGGTTATAAGTAATACCTCTCCTAATGCCAAGAAGTGGAACACTAGGGAATTCCCCACAACGGTTAATGATAGTGTCATCTTCCAGAGATCAGGAACACCAATAAATATCCAAATGAGAGAGTGACATCATCCTTTGAGACCACCTCATACCTTGTTCATTCTTCAATACTGATCGGGGAAGGTGCGAAATAAACCACCTAGATATCAACAGTATATAACACATAAGAGCCCCTCTCCTCCTCATGGCGTGAGTGTGAAGAGAATGAAAAATGTCTTCGAGCAAATTAGGCAAAGGGTTACGAGAGAGAATTTTTTTTACAGCATTCACATCTATGAGTTGGTATGGATTAGGGAACAGTACTAACCCATAGATTAGAAGAGCCAATACTTCTTTAAAAGATTTCAAATCTAAAGCATCCAGAAATAGTCGAGCCTTCTCTAACAGAAACTTAGCTAGAAAACCCTTGACTCCACTCCTTGTTTCCCAATTAGTTACAATGTCAGACTGCTTCAAATGTAAGGCTGATGCACTTTCTTCAGGTTGTGGATCTTTCTCTAAACTGTTGAAATGCATTTGATCAAGAACAGGTACTCCCAATAGTTGGGAGAACTCTTCCATTATGGGCACCAATTGATAATCGGGAAAGGTGAAACAATGATGTATAGGATCAAAGAACTGAAAGAGCACACACATCATGTCTTCTTCAAAGCTTGAGGGAACCAGATTGAGTAGTTAATCCTATTTTTTGGTGAACATAGAATTCTCAGGAACCCTTGATGCTAACTCTTTGAGTTGAGGAGGCACCCTTAAAAAGCTGATTCAGATGATATTTCTATGAGCGAAGGCCATAATCTACAAAGCAGAACAAGATAAATCCCTAGGTCCTTGAAATTGTTAGTAGAAATGACATGGTATGATGTTATGAACAAATAATCATACACAAACAAAAAACACAAGGCCTTAGGTTTAGGCTTGCATGGGGTTTATAGGTAAGTACCCTATTGAAGTTTTAGTTGGTTTAACTTTTCCTAAAAAGTACACGGGTTCTAAGGAATCTCAATATCATTAATCTTTCTTCATCGGGAATTGTTTCAGCACAAGTATCAAACTGCGACCGAAATATCCCGAAAGTCCTATCTTAATTAGTATAGTATCAAGTATCAACCAACTTCAGTCTGCACCAAAGCCAGCTATCTAACTACTTTCTAATGGCCAAGTTGTTAAACTAAGGTTCTATGGTCAATTAGTGCTTCATGACACCATACAGTGGCCCTGTATTCTCCTTGATTCAACACAATGGACATAGGTACCAACAAATGTGTCACACTAACATAGCCATTGCTTCAATAATATCGATCTACACCATACAGTTTCCATGATTTGTTGTTACTTACCTAAAATGCCCCAGATCCGGGTATAAGATCTATACAAGAAATAAACCCAAGCATAACCCAAAATGTAAAGGAAACAAGGAAAACAAATAAAGCAATAAAGGTGATCTATCTCTTACGGTAAACCCATTTTAGTTTTATCCCAATCAGAGTTTCCAGTTCCGTAATACGGTGGGAGAACTGACTTGGGTGTTTACGTTTTATCGCAAGTGTTGCGGATAGCAAGAGTCACCACCGACTTTTTTTTTCCAATAAAGGAAAGGGTGAAAAGAATAGGAAAGACCTTTTGAGAATTTTCTTGAGTTCGGGGGGTAGGTTATGAAAGGGGAAGGTGTTAGCACCCTTTTCATTCGTAGTTATCTACGGGCTCTTAATTGCTAGTTCACTTTAAAATTCTTTGTGTTTTGTGTAAGTTGGAAAATGTTTTGAAGATGTTTTGAAAATGGTAATTTTGTAATGATTCTCGTATCGTTGAGAACGCATACAAAGTGTTTGTTTTGAAAATATTTTTTTGGAAAGAGAGTGTTTGAAAAGATGCTTGTTTTTGAAAGTATGGAGTGCAAAGATTTATTTTGGTTTGTGAGCAAGCAAGACGAACAATCTACCTACACAAAAAAGTATTTGTTCTTTTTCTCCTTCTTTAAATAGTACTATTTTACCATTGGTTGGTAAGGAGCCATATCATTTGATGTGAGGGACAAGCGTGGGTCATCGTACAGTCATAAAAGATAACTTATAAGATACTTTAGCAATTTTTTGTAAGGGACTAAGATCTTTCACCAAAGGTAACATCCAAGGGGTCATCGAGGGACTACAATATTTTAATCGAGGGTCTTTTGCTAAAACATCTCACGTTCGAGGGACGTGACTGTTTATATCTGAGGTAACAAGCGAGGTTTACCCTAGAGGTGCATGTGTCCAAAGTGTATTTGAATAAATTATTTGTCTTGAATTAGGGTTGTCTAATGTTTGCTTTTAAATCTTGTCATACAAACCCCAATTACTAACAATAATAAGGAAAGCGGTAAATTGTGGAATTTAAATGTCCTACGCTATTACGACGCTTTGGGAATGAGGGGTACAAGTTTGTGAAATGGGAGGAAAGCAATAAACCTAATTATATATTACAAACAATTTACATAAATGATAATGCGAAATAATAAAATGCAGAAGAATGTAAAGTAGAGAAAAAGAAATTGTTTTGATGATTTTGATGGAAAAAGGTTCGATGGTTGACTAAGTGATTGACTTTGTATTTTAAAAGAAATTAGTAAACCTAATTATACTAAGATAAAAATTAATTTCACTAACCAAAAGGATAAATAATTTAAATATAGAAAAGCCTAAATCTAAATTAATTTAAAAGGGAAATTAGTTATTATAAAATCTTTTTTTATTAAAAGTTTTATTTATTTGGGAAATAAATGAAGTAAAAAAATAAAATGAAATAAAAAATGATTGAATTAAAATCTTTTTAATCTAATTATTTAGGAAAATATACTTTTTTTTTGTAATTTTGGTTAAACAAAAATAATAAATAAATAAAATATAGAAAATATAAAGAATATGAGAAATATTGGGCCTAGGTGCTGAAAAGTAATTAGGGGTGTGAGAAAAAAGCAAAAAAAGTTAGGCCCAAACATATGATTTTGTTTGAATCAGAAAAAAAAAAGGAAACGGGCCTGGTTGCTGAAAAGTAAATTGGGGGTGAGAACTTAGCAAAAACAAAAAGGAAAGAGGCCCAAGTCAGGGGGGCCCAACGCTGTATGTGATCTAGTGTTACTAGCTCATGATGATGTATCATGGGGACGCGCATATGGTGCATTGAATTTGATGGCCGATAGTTCTGATGGTGCTGATGAGGGATGCATGGTAGGCGTACAGTGCTTGCTTGCATTGAATATGTAAGAACAAAATAAGTGAAAAACAAAAGGGTATCATTGGGGCTCAAATCCAGGTCCTTATAGACAAATTACTTAGCGCGCGCTTCTGTACCACTGAGGTGGGTGTTACATCTGGTGGTAAAACAAGTTGCAATAAATATAAAGTAAACTCATTTTTCAAATTTGACTTCATCTTCTTCCTCGCGCGTGTTTGCAGCAAACAAAAACAACATTGTTGAATTTTCAAATTTGCTCATTTCTCAACCATTTTCAAAAGTGTAAACATGAAACTTACTCCAAATTTTGCCATGAATTCAACCATGTAAATAACTTAAGATATAAATTAAAGATGAACATGGATTTCTGTTGGTACAAAATTAAGACCTAATTTTTCTGAAACTTCAACCTCAAAATTCTCCACGTAAAGTTAACATAAATGAAAACTAAGGGCATGGCTAGCTTCAGGACAATGATGTCTACATTTTTTATTCACAAAGTAACCATTAATGGTGCTTGTATAAGAAGTTCAAAGTTGAGAAAACTTACCTCAAAACTGGAAATCGTGTTTGAAGGTGGAGCACTCCTGGAGATGTTTTGATGATCTGGATAGCTTCACTGAACTCCTAGGAAGCTATTGCAATGCTTACTTTGAGCTGAAAGTGTCTGAAACATTCTGGAGAAGTCAAGTTGCAGATGGCTATTTTTGGAAATGGAGGATGATGAAGATGGTGTTACAACTGTGTAGAAAGTGCTTAGATAGTTTCTACATGAGTTATATAAGCTTTGTGAATGATTTAGAGTGACAACGCACGAGTGGATTATGTATTTCAAGTTCAAGGTCAGAATATGCAACAATGGAGGTTTTTAATTCCAATTCTGATTTCAGAGTGTTTGAGGGGGTTAGGAGGCTTTTCAATTCGTGTGTTGGCTTGCTAGTGACTTCTTTATTTATAGCCAAGTTGTTTGGAAGACTCAAGTAACCATATTTTCAAAATAACATGTCATGGTTTGGTTGAATGTAAAAAATCAAGTTGGATGAAAATGGTGGTTTCACGGATCAAGTAAAACCATGTTATGATGTTTGTTGGGTGCAGGAGACTTGATTCATGCTTTTGATCTTGCTTGCAATCATTGATATAAGTTACAAGGCTCAATGCATTGACAATTTTCATAAAGCTTGCTTTTCCAAAATGGAAGTGTGACCTTTCTTCCTTAAATGGCAAGTTAACTTGGAAAAAGCTTGAATCACTTGGAAAGTAGATCAATCAGTTGTGTAAAAATAATTATTGAGTGATTTTTAAGTTAGGAGGCCTGCAAAGCAAGATCATGCAACATGGTTGAAGATTGGATCATAAGGTTCATCACAAAATGACCTAAAATTCAAGTTTGTGATGCCATCTTCTTCTCTTCGAAACTCTTAGCTCAAAAATTATCTCTTCAAGTTATTTGACATTTTGGAAAGGTTTAAAAATTGTTTACAACCTTCATGTTTACCACTTTGGATAAATCAACTTGGAACTTGGTGAAAAATTGTCAAGAAGTTGGGATAAAAATCTGACCAAACTTGTTAAAAATTTCACTAAGTGTTTTGTTAAAAATGTCATGACTTTATGAGACTATATCTCCTAATCCAAGAATTGTTTGGACATAAACACTCACGGACAAAGTTGTAGAATTCATCAAGATCTACAACTTTCATGTTGAAAGTTTTCTTTGAATCATCTTGCGTCTTGGTGAAAAATGGTCATGAAGTTGTGAAATTATCAAGGTTAAAAACACTTAGAATTTTTCTAAGTATTGGAAATCTTGACTTTTCTTGACTTTTCTTGACTTTCTTGATTCTTAATGATCAAGTTTGATATTTTTGAATGTATTGATGAATCTTGATCTTTGAAATTCAATGTTGACCAAAAAGTCAAAGTTTGACTTTTGTGTGTTAGTTGACTTTTCATCAGTTGATCCAAATTTCAACTATCAATCACTTGATCTTTGAGGATGTTTTGAACCATGCAATTAGGTCAAGATTTTGAGTCATTAAGATCATGCTTCAAGTTATTAGGCCATGTATTAGGTCAAAAGTCAATGATCAGTCATTATCAATCAAAACCCTAATTTGGTCAATTTTTCCCCTTTGATGATTTGAATACTTTCCTTGAGGAATTAAGATCATCCCTTGATCAAATAATAAATATGACTTCAAAATGTTGATGTTGGCCAAAAATATTTAAGTTTGACTATATATTAATCACAATTGACTCTTCAACGAATAGAGGTGATTTGCAATCATCTGAGCAATTGACTGAGTAATTTTGAGATGCAAGACTTGAGACTTGGCATGAGCATTCTTGGAGGTCTATGATGAACCATGAAAGTCATTTGAGGAATTAGAAGTCAAATTTTCCTTTTGAAACCCAAAACCCTAATTTGTGGTCTCTGTGCTTAGGAGGTGAGCTTGTTTGATCAACTCTTTGAGAATCCTTGAGCATTTGAGATCTTTTGTGAGAAAGGTCTTGAAGAAAAGGGAGGGAATATTTTAGGGTACAACAAGATGCAATGTTTTCAAGGATCTCACAGGATAAAGAAATGCTAGAAGTTGAGTCTGGCTGTAGCTTTGACTGAAGAACTTCGCGTTGTTGAACGTCTTTCTATGAGCACCAAGCTCACCATGTCAAGTGGGTCCTAGCTTTTGACTCAAGATAACATACTTCGGTCTTTTATGACATTGGTTATAGGAAAATAAATCCCTTTTTCCCTTTCTAGACGTATGGTTCATGATACTTTAACGGCATTTGGTTAGAGGAAAATAAGTCCTCTTGCCCCTTGTTAGTCGTCTGGTTCATGATAATTTATATCACATGCCCTTGAGATCCTTGAAATGGTTAACGAAAATGTTGTGGTATGATGTCATGATGTTATGATTTCATGTTTGAACATATAATAAACACAAATAAAGCACACAAGAGCGATGGGTTTAAGGCTTGCATGGGGTTCGTAGGTAAGTACCCTCTTGAAGTTCAGTTGGCTCAACCTGTCTTAAGAATAGTAACCCAGTTCTAGGAATCTCATATCACCGATCTTTATCTCAAGCATTGTTTCAGCAGGACAACTGACTTGCCACCAAAATATCAAGAGAGTTGAATCTCAATGAGTGCAGTAATGAGTATAAACCAACTTTGGATTTCACCAAAGTCGGCCATCTCACTACCTTCTAATGGCTAAGTTGGGTCAATTAAGGTTCTAAAGGTCAGTTAGTGCTTATGACACCATGTGATAACCTAGTATTCTCCTTGACTGACTCAAGGGATACCAACACAAACCAATGTGTCGCACTAACAAAGCCATCGCTTCAACCATATCGGTCTATGTCGTACAGTTTCCACGATCTATAACTACTTACCTAAAATGTTCCCCATATCCGGGTATAGGATCTTTGCAAGAAATAAACCCGAGCAACCCTTTAAAAATAAAGCAAACAAAGCAAACAAGAAAAGCATTTAAAAAGTGATCTAACTCTAAAGGTAACCCCTCTTTTTTTGTTCTCCCTAGAAGAGTTTCTAGTTATGTAATACGGTGGGAGAAATGACTTGGTTTTGCATTTTATCGCAAATGTTGCGGATATCAAGAGTCGCCACCGACTTTTCTTTTATCTAATAAGGAAAGGGTGAAACAAATAGGAAAGACCCTGAGATTATTGAGTTTGGAGGGGTAGGTTATGAAAAGGGAAGTTGTTAGCATCCTTTTCATCCATAGTTATCCACGGGCTCTTAATCGTTAGCTCACTTTTGAAAATTTGCGTTGAGTTTGTCTGTTTGAAAATATTTTGAAAATTTGCCAATAGTAAGGCAAGACTTTGTAATGACTCTCGTATCGTTAAGAGTGTATACAAAGTGTGTTTGTTTTGAAAATGTTTTTTAATGGTGTTGTGAAAAGTTGTTTTTGTTTTGAAATGTTTGTGAGCAAGCGATTACGAGCGATCTACCTACTCAAGGTCTTTATTTGTTCTTACCTTCTCCTTTAGACAGTACTATCCTACCCTTACTGAGTAGGAAGCCCTATCGTTGTATGTGAAGGGACAGGCATTGATCATCGTACAATCATTGAAGGCAAATCGTAAGGGCACTTTAGAAATTTTGTAGGGACTAGATCGTTTATCGAAGGCAACATTCGAAAGGGTCATTGAGGGACTATGATATTTGATTTCGAGAGACAGTGCTAAAGCGTCCCCATGTTCGAGGGACATGACTGTGTTTGTTCTGATGGAAATAAGGTAAGTTACCCTAGAGGTGAGGGTGTACAAAGTCATTTACGTTTCAGTTATTTATCTTGCATTAGGGTTAGCTACCGTTTGCTTTTAATCTTGCCATACGATCCTATTAGCTAAACAATTGTATACCAAGCATAAAATATAAGTGCGGAAAAGTAAAATTCTACGCTATTATAGGGCTTCGGGATTGGGGGTACAAGTAATAAAAATACAGGAAAAGTAAAACCCTAATCATCTATTACAAACCGTAAGCAGTTACAATAACCAGAAAAATGCGAAAAATAATAAATTGCGCAAAAATGTAAAAAAGGGAAAAGGGAAAGGAAATTTTTAGTGATTTTTGATTTGATGATTAACCTAAAAAACTATTTAATTTTAAAAAATGAATTGATTAATTAAGTTTAAAAACCGAAAAGCCCTAAATTGATTTTAATTAAAAAATGATTAATTAGTGAAAAAACCTAAAAACCTTATTTGGTTTTGATTAAAAAAAGAAATTAAGTTATTTATTAAAAAAATTGATTAGCTAATTAATAAGAAAAATGATTAAAACCTAAAATGTCTTGACTAATTTTAATTAATTAAATTAAACTAATAATGTTAAAAAAATATTTAAAATATAAAAAAAAAAAGAGATTGGGTTTGTATTGAAGAAAATCGGAGGTGTGGCAAAGTAATTCACTGGGCCCAAAGAGAAAAGGTCCAGGATGTCTGTGTTCGATCCAATATGGTACAACTCCAGGGTTATATTGTGTGCACGCGAGCTCTGGTGCATTGATATGGATCTACTGAGATCCAAGGATGATGATAAGAGGGTGTATGGTGGATGCGTGAGAGTTTGTTATGCTGGATCTGCAAAACAAAAGAATAATATGGGAAAAAAATACCAGAGGCAGGGTTTAAACCCATGCCCTAGTATAATAATGCCTTATCGTGCGCTCTTCAACCGCTTGGATGGTGATACATCTGATGGTTTATATGAAACAAAATGATTATATTACAAAGTTATTACCCGGACTGGAGAGGTGTTCGAGCCCTAGCTCTGGTCGTCTTCTCCGATGAGTATATTTTCCAATCCTGCAAAAAATAACACATGTTAGGCCTCCAAAGGTACCCTATCCCCCTAAATACAACCCTGGGAATTCAATGGGATGGTTTTCTTTGGCTGAATCGCGCTACAAAAGGTGATTCGATGAGAATTATTCAAAATAGTGTGAGTATGTCAATTCATGATACGATCAGCATGGGACTCCCACAATGGTCTAGTCCTGTATTATCATGCTTTATAAACATAATGATACCATTAGTATGTCTTAAACCAAATGAAAAATAAGAATACGATTTTTGCAAAAAAGTATGAGATTGAAGATGCATGCGATGGCGTTTCATGAGCTTTGAATCATTATATTTGATCCATTCTTACTCTGTAGGATGGTTGGAAGGGAATGAGCAAATTTATTTTCCTTAAAAACGGATGTAATAAGGGTTTGCAAGTTTCCCTAAATTTTGAACAATTTTTGATGTTTTTTGGAGGTGATTTCTATCACAAGGGTTTGTCCTTCATGTGTGATTTGAGGGGAATATATAGCGTGAATTAGGTCAACATGACATGGGCTTGGACCTTGTTAACAAGCCTTTGTATTTTATCTTATTTATTTTGAATTTTAATTAAATAAAAATTAAAAATAAATAAATAAAAAACCCAAGGGGGTGCATGGACAAGTCTTGAGGTCCATTAGGAGTGTAGTACACACTTACTCAAAATTTCCTAACTTGTACTAGTCATAACTCTCTCAATTTTCATATTTTGAAGGTGAACTTTGACTTTTTGGAAATCCCAAGATGTCCTCTACAATCTCACTTTTGATCATTTTTTCAGTTGTAAAATTTATCTTGATGTAAGTTGCCTTGACAAAAAGTGTCTGTTTATTGACTTTTGAAATGACCTATAATGTATTGGTCCATATCTCTCAAATGAAGCATTTTTTGGACTTGAGGTTAGAGATTAAAAGTTGTAGAGAATTTAATTTCCTTAAAAATTAGCTTTGGTTGGGGAAGATTTGAAGAAGCATGTGAAAGTTATGCATGATCAAAGTTTAGTTGAATTCTCCTAAGGAAACCCTAATTTGGCAACTTTTAACTTTTGATGATTTGAGAGTATTCCTTGATAAATCATGATCAAACCTTGATCAAATGATGAATATTAATTCAAAACCTTGATGTTGACCAAAAATCTTGAGGTTTGACTGTATGTTGACCATAATTGACTTTTTTTACCCAATATAACTAATTTTCAGTCATCTGAGCCATTGATTGAGCAAACTTTTGATGCAAGGTGTTGTACCCCAAAATTTGCCCTCTCATGTTTCCCAAGGTTTCTTTTTCATGGGTGGTTACAAACACTTTCCTAAAGAAAAATTAAAATTTTTGAATGATAGTGTTGTACCCCATAATTTGCCCTCCCATATTCTTCAAAGATTTGTTAAGAATCATCTTCAAATTGTTCAAGATTGCTCAAGGATTGCACAATTCACATACCTCCTAAGCCAGCTGAAATTAGGGTTTTGGTTCTTTCAAGGAATTTATGGTTTTCAATGGTTCAATCAAGTCTCATATGCCTCTATACATCCCCAAGCAACTACATGCCAAGTCTCAAGACTCACAGTGCCAATTTGCACAGTCAAAAGCCCTATTTGATCCACAGTCAACTACAGGGGTAAAATGGTCATTTTACAGTCAAAAGTCAGAATTTTTGGTCAACATCTTATTTTGAGTCCACAATCATCATTTGATCAAGTCTTGATCATGATTCCACAAGGATAGCTCAAAAATCATCAAGGTGCAAAAAGTTACTATTTTTGGACAGCAAAAAAGTCAACTGTATCTTGACCAGGGCATAACTTTTTCATGGTTCATCATAAAAATCCCATCCAATGCTCATTTTGAAGAGGATTCCATTTACTACAATCCATCTTCACATTCCAAGTCCAAGAAATGCTCTCATAAAAAGTTATCAATTTCTACATTATAGGTCAATTTCAAAACTCAACAAAAGTGCACTTTAAGTCAAAGGCCATAACTTGAGATTGGTAAATCCAAATGACATGGTACCAAAGGCATTGGTTAGGGGACTTCAAGACCTTTCCAAAATGTCCAAGAACATGTTCATATGATCAAAATTGAGCAAGATATGCATTAGAGAAGTTGGGAAATTTTTGTGAATTTGCAAAAGTCAACTTTGCTCAAAACACTTTGTTTTTGCTAATGGGCCTCAAATTTCTTCTTGAAACTTCATTCATGGCCTATGCACGACCCATCAAGCTTAATTGAATTATTTTCTTATTTTTTATTAATTAATTGGATTTTTAATCAATATTAATTCATTTAATTAATTTAAATTGTAGGAAAATACAAAGATTTGATTTTTCAATCTTTTTGTGAAGCAAGTATGACCTAAAAAGGCTAGCAATTTCGTGCACCAAGTCAAAGATGCAATATCTCCAAATTTGGCAACTTTTTCCAATCATGAAGATTCAAAAATATGTGATTTCCAATCAAATATTCAAATCATCATTCCATGGATTTTTGTGCAAGATTCTGACCTAATTCCATTCCTCTATAAATATGCAGGCTGACCCTGATCATGCACACGTGAAATTTCTGCGGAAAAAGCCATAACCATATTGAAAAAATTCAAGAAAATTGCAAAAATGATTTCTATATTCCAGGGCGATTTAAATACTTTTGTTGATTCTAATCTATTGCAGGAGTTCTCAGGGACGTTTTGCAATCAAAACCAAGCATTGAAGCTCAAAGAATCATCAAGAACAGAGTCACGGTTTGCATTTTATTTTGAGAATCGTACAGCTTAATTCATGCATCATTAACATGATTTTGTGTTTGATTTGTGTTGCTATGGACTGTAAAAAGCTAATGGTATAGCTCAATTGAATTATAACGCCATAAATCCAAAGATGCAATGGTTGAATTCTAGGGTTCATAAGCTTCCAAATTAGGGCTTTACAATCCAGGAAAAATTAGGCCTTATAAGACATATGACTGAATTCATGAGACTCAGACGAATTCAAAGCAACCCTCGCGAAACATTTATGTAAATCACAGGGCTAATCGCTATTTTTCCTTATTGCAGTTTGTGGGGGTTAAAAACCACCGCTATCTAACATTGTTTCTGCAGGTTCAGCGAGGAAGATGACTAGGTGTTGATACATCATTGGTCAGTTCAAAAAAGGGCGCGCGTGTTTTTGTCTTATTGCATATTATTTGTTTTATCAATATATTAATTGTTGGCTATTATAAGATCAATTGAAGCGTGTTGGTTGGAGTGGTTGGCCAAGCATCCAATAGGCGTTGGGACCTGGGTTCGAATCCCAGGTCCCCCAAAATAATTGTTTGTTCTTTTTCTTAACATGTTCTTGTGCAGCCTTCCCAAAAGATGTCCACCATGCACTTTCAAGTCCCAGGCGCCAAGTGGCCACAGTCACAAATCTAATGGCCATGAGAGAAGGATCATGGTACTCCCAGTCAGCACGCACCATGGAGAAGCCAGAAAGTCAAAAGGGCTTGATGTTAATGGGCCACAGAATTTCCAAACTTACCTCCATATTGGGTCAACACCCCCCTGGGTTCTTTTTTCTCTTTATATTTTCTATTTATTTATTTAACTTTTTTTATTAATTATTATTATTATTATCATTAAAATTAACCAAATTAATTTTTCACAATAAAATTCAGAAAACTAAAAATATAATATTTTTATTATTATTTATTAATTTCACCTTAATTTATTATTTTTGTAAATAAATGCTAACACAATTAATTTAGTGCTTTAATTAGGTTGATTTTAATTATCTTCATAATAAATGAAAATCATGTAGAATTAGGGTTTTTTACTAACTTTTAATCATGTTTTCCTTTTTTATTTATTTCCCTTAAAAAAACATAAAAAACTCAAAAAATATTTCTTTTAATTAAATAATTAATTAGTTTTAGGTTTAATTTAATGAAAAATAACCAAAACTTCATTCTTTCTCAAAAAAGGGTCAAAACCCTAAGGACTTCTCCGATTTAATTTCTTTTTGCGCATATTATTTTTGATCATATTTATGTAATTGCTCCGAGGATGTAATAGCGTTAATTAGGACCTTTTATCGCTTTCCTTTAATTTCTCGCATTTACTTTTCAAGGGTTGCTTTTGGCGATGTAAATACCCGACGCCTTGTAATAGCGTAGATTTACTTTCCGCAATTTATTTTCCGCACCATTTAACTGCTAGATGTATGTTAATTAGACTATGCATGACAAGACTTATCTGAAAATAAAATCAATTCGTAACTCACCATAACATGTACAAAGATAACTTAACTGAATCCTGACACACTCGCACATGCCACTCCTAGGGTACGCCTCACTTGGTTGCCTCGACGTGGTCATTGAGTATAGGGTGTTTTAGAGGTCGCCCTCTTGTCTAAAGATCAAAGTTTCCTCGAAACGGTTGCCTCGATAAAAAATGATCTAAGACATTAGGGTTACTGCTAAGGTGTCCTACTATTGCTTTAGTGACCACATGTCCCTAATCGAATTGACCCGAAAAACTCCAATGACGGTGCTACCTAATTATCAATAGTGGGATAGTACTGTCTAAAGGACATTTACACAGCTTAATTTCTTTTGAGTAGGTAGAGGTTCTCAGGTACTTGCTCTTTCAAAAAAAAAGTACTTTTCGCACCTACACTTTTCTGACAAAAGTTTTCAAACAACACTTCATACACTCTTGAGGACTGATACAAGAGTTAAATGGAAGTTTTCAAACAAACTTTTTCAAAACCCACAAACACAAGAAAAGAAAAACATTTTGAAAACATAGTGAGCAAGTACCTAAGAGCCCGTGGATAACCACGGATAGAAAGGGTGCTAACACCTTCCCTTTCTATAATCTACCTCCCGAACCCGAGAAACATCTCGAAAAGGAATTTTGTTGTGCTTTTGTCCTTTCTTTGTTGTAGAACATAAAAGACGGTGGAGACTCTTGCTTACCGCGACATTTCGCGAACCAGCATTCCAAAACAGTCAGTTCTATTTCCACCGATCACAGAACTGGCGACTCTACTGGGGAATTACTAATAAGTGAGGTGTACCTTAGGATTAGATCATTCTATGTTTTCAATTGTATGCCTTGTTTGCTTTAATATTGTGGGCTTGTATTGGAGTTTCATAGATCCTAACCCGGATCTGGGGAATACCCTTTAGGTAGCAATAAACTGTGAGGGACCTGTCCGGCGTTGACCGACACGGGTGAAGCAGTAGCTACGTTGGTGTGACACCTTGGTCTGTACCGATATCCCTTGTGTTAGAACGAGGAGAATATGGGTCTTCTGAGGAGTCATTAAGCACCAACTGACCTTAGAACCTTTAATTGACCCAACTTGGCCATAGAACGGTAGCAGTATGCTACACTCATTGAGGCTAAACTCTCGCGATGGTTCCGGCCGTAAGAAAAGGTTGCGAAGCTGGAGTTATGACCGATGGAGGGTAGTCAGTGATATTGAGATCCTCTAGAACCCGGTTACTATTTCTAGGACAGGTCTTAACCAACTGAAACTGAAAGAGGGTAGTACCTAAACTTCATGCTGGCCTGAAATCTAAGGGCTCTCTTGTGTGACTTGTGTGCCTTATCATGTTTGCCTTTTGTGAATACTTGTGGTGTGCCTTTATCATGATATCATAACATCATACCATCATAACATTACATACATCCTGCATAAGGACTAACCCATTTCAAGGATCTCAAGGGTTTGTGATGCAGGTCATGATGAATCAAAATGTCTAGCAAGGGGAAAAGGGGATTTATTTTCCTCTAGCCAAGGTTGTTTGGAGATCAAAACATGACAACTTGAGTCAGGGGCTATGACCCACTCGATATGGTGAGCTTTGACTCTTGAAGAAGGACTCTCAACAACATGAAGTTCCTTCAATCAAGCTACCAGATTCAAATTCTAACGGTTTCTTGTTTACCCCGCGAGATCCTTGAAAACATTGCATACATATATCATACATATCATTGCATAACAGATCACCCTTTACAGGTCTCTCACGTTCTCGCTGTTTATTTCAGCAATGGCTCTCCAACAAGATCTTCATACTCAAGAGACTCAGTTCAGGGAAATCTTCATAAGCCTATCCAAGGGGCAGGAAGAGTTGAGAACACTCCTCGTTGGGAATTTGGTCAAGAAGAGTCCTGAAGACAGTAAGGACGAACGACTGAAACATCTGCAAGCTGAGGTAGATTCAATGAGAACCCAGATGCTAGGGCAGACGACTCTTATCCAAGGCTTAGCTCGGGAGCAAGAAGAGTTGCGAGCCATGATCAACCAGCTTCATCAAGACAGATACAATAGTATAAAGCAAACGGTCAAGGCTGAGGATCAAACCAGTAATCAGCCTCCAAGAAGACAAGAGTTTGGTATGGTGAAGAATGGACCTCTCTAAGTTGCTACTACCTCAATTGTCCATTAACAATCTCACCAAAAACAATAGGTTGATCAGAGTAAGCCAAACATGCCCAGGAGGCAATTTACCAAGATCAACATGTCACTGACTCAAGCGCTACAACACATGTTGAAGACAGGGCTGATTACATTAAAGGCTCCTCCCCGGAACCCAAATACTTCCGCTCCTACCTATCATCCCAATGAAAGGTGTGCATACCACTCTGACAGTCCGGGACATGACACAAACAACTGTTGGAGTTTGAAGAACAAGATCCAAGACATGATTGATGCCAAGGAGATCAAGTTTGACCCTCCGGAGACTCCAAACATAACCACTGCTCATATGATGAATCATTGAAAGCTTTTGTTCATTAGAATTTTCAATTTTTAATTTTCTTTTGATTGTTCGAACATTTATTCATGTCAAACTTTATTACTTTATCAATGCATCACATATGTCTGTTTTGAATCAATCCATTCGTATCCACTATATTCAAATTGCTTTCATTCTTGGTGATGTTCAACTCTCGATTAAAAAAAATTCTAAACCTTTTGATGGAGGATAACGAAAATGATACCACGATCTTTACAGTATCCTTTTGAACAGACCGCGCTGATGAGGTACAAGCATTGTTTCAAATCCTAAACAATGAAGTTATAAGGAAGATAATCCCTCGTCAACCCCTTTGAGCCAAAGAAGTTGGAGTTTTTCTTTTTGCAAAAATTAAAAACCCTTAATCATAACCTGGGGCAAGGTAGTTCTCTCAGTTAATCCAGGTGCACAATGAAGGGCATCACTCAGTGATCCAGGTGCACAAAATGGCATCAAAGAAGTCCTTCCGAAACAAGAGACGGTGATGGTTCTGTATAATCATAAGGATATGCAGTCATTATCTCTCAAAATAAAAGCCCAATAAGTCAAAACCTATGAAGGAGACTTACAAAACTGGGGCATCCCGCTGACTGTAATCACAAAAAGAAACAGTTCATGCAAAAAACAGGGATAATAAAATCAAAAAGAAAGAGATCCTGCAAACTCTCAACAAAATGACTGCCTGTTCAAAATAAATTGTCAGTATCTGAACCATCACTGGTATGTCAGAGCAAAGACTCAAACAGGATCTAAATGCACAATTAGCTGAGTTTAGGATTGAAGAACATCACGAAGAGCGGGTGGGTACAAATAAAATTTGAGCCTTTATCCTTTGTTTCTTAAACCGTGAACCAGGCCACGTTATAACCCTTAAAAAGTCCTAGCTGAAGCATGGGTTAGTTCGAAAGCATACTGTTACGAAAGGTATCCTGACTCCTATAGGGCTTGTTGTAAAATCCTGAGTTGACATCACATTTTACAAAAATTCGCTTGTTTTATTGAAAACTGCATTTTCAAAAAACTTCAAGACAGACATAATCTTTGCATTCTTAAAATAACATTATTTGCATATGGCTATTTGTTCAAACAGCAGAGAAATTCGCACGATGAATATCTAGTGAACAAACGCCTTCTCAACAAAAGGGTCACCTCAAGTGGAAGAAACACTTCTAACCAAGGGGCAGACGTGATCATTTTCCATAATCTGGGGAAGTCAAGACAAGATTCAAGGGATCTCTCAAAATGCCAAATAGCCAGGGGCAAATCTCCTCCTAAGTCACTTGGGGCATTGGACATGAATTCCAGCAACGGATCTTGCATGATCAGACATCTTCTGGTAGTATGGCGATACAACATTACTGACAGTGACAACTCCTTACATCCTGAGAGCATGGACATAGTCAAAAAAAATACTACGCACAATCAAAGACCCGCTAGGTCGACTGGCCTAGGCAAAAATAAGGGCTTCCCGGCGAACCAAAAGGGTTCGAGCAAAAATAAGGGATGAAAATTAAAAAAAAATCTCTGTACACCTGGCAAGTCAAAAACCTGAAAAGGTGGCTTGGGAAAAAAAGGGGTATCCCGATGGACTGAAAACCCGAAAGGGCGGTCCAGGAAAAAATTAGGGATCAAAGCGTACGACTATGTCCCGTCATCTCGTCACTTGCCTACCAGAAGAAGGTTTGTCAATTGGCAGTTATCCAGCACCTCATAGACCTTCGTCTCCCGCAGAAACTGGGGAAATAAGAATTGTCTGAACTGTACAAGCTGCTCTGTCCACCATATACAAGGTAGATTCATCTGAAGAATATGACCAAGATACCTTCACTCCCCCAAGAGTAAGACAAGAATCAGCAATACTCTCCCCAAACAGAGTTGGCCTCTCATCAGCCCTAAAAAGGCACAATATCCCCAGCAAGTTAGCAATACTCTCCCCCGAGCAGAGTTAGTCTACCATCAGTCCTGGAAAAGTTGGGTATCCCCAGAAGATCTTAATATTCCCTAGCAGAGTATACATATATTCCTCAGCAAGCATCCCCGGCAGTCTTAATATTCCTCGACAGAAATATAAGATTGTTCCCCGGCGGAATACAAGATACCCCCAGTGGAGCCCTTTCCCCAAAAGTTTCCCCAGGAGAGGTGAATCATCCCCCCTAGTAGATTATGGAAGCTTGTCCCCTGCAGAGTACAAAAATCTCTCCCCAGCCATATTCAGAAGGTTATCCCCACCAGAGTCTAACTAGGGTTATCCTCAGCAAATTGCAACGGAAAGATCATCCCCGACGAAGTTCTTTCTATCCCCCAGCGGAGTTCATCAAAAATTCCCCAACAGAGCTTATCAACGGAATCCCCAGCGTAGTTATCGTTAAAATCTCAGCGAAGCATCTCTTCCCACAGAGTAATTCCCCGCAGAGTAATCTCTTCACCAGGTTTATTCCCCAACGGAGTCATCTTCTCTTACCGGTTTATTCTTGCAACCATCTTCGTTCATCATCCCCAGCAGAAACGAAGAACTCTATTCTTCAACATCAGCCCAGGATTTAACAAACTTCCCGGCATCTGTCAAGGATTTATTTTCCCAGACAGAAATATATTCAATAAACATTTCACATTTCATATCTCCTGCTTACATACATGATAAAGTGCATATGATACAATCTCATTTATTTTTGAGAGCATCATGACATCATGCATTTCATACATCATGATATTGCATACAACTAATGTTCTTCCTTTTCAGGAAAAGGTCGATCCAAAGATGGTTATCATCAACCTTTTGAAGTTCCAGATCAACACCTGTAACAGGCCAGGAAATATCTGTGAGCGATTGTTTGTAGATTGATACCTGTAACAAGCCAGGAAAATTATCTACGTGAAGAGATTGAAGATTAATACCTGTAACAAGCCAGGAAGACCTTTCTTTCTCAGGTCAGAGATTAATACCTGAAACCAGCCAGGACAGATATCTCCTCGACCAACCTTTTCAAGTTCCAGATCAATACCTGTAGCGAGCCAGGAAAACTACCTGTGGATGACTGATACCTGTAACAAGCCAGGAAAACCATCTACACAAAGAGATTGAAGATTAATACCTGTAGAAAGCCAGGAAAATCATCTTTCTCTCTCAGGTCAGAGATTAATACCTGAAACCAGCCAGGACAACTATCTCCTTGACCCACTTCTCTTAAGTTCCAGATCCACACCTGTATCTAGCTAGGAAATATTTGTGAGCGACTGATTGTAGATCTATACCCGTAACTAGCCAGGAAAGTATCTACATTGAAGAGATTGAAGATTAATACCTGAAACCAGCCAGGAAAGCTATCTCGACCAACCTTTCAAGTTCCAGATCAACACCTGTAACTAGCCAGGAAATATCTATGGACAACTGATTGTAGATTAATACCTGAAACCAGACAGGACAACCATCTACTTGACCATCATCAGGCAACCCTACACCGGTTCCTTCTCTTCCAAGATGCAGTTTTACACGGACTCATCATCAGGCAACCCTACACAGGTTCCTACTTTCAACCTACCAAGTCACAATTCAACAAACGTCTCCAAATGGCATCTATAAGCCCATTCCCGACAAGATTCTATCACATCTCCAGATGGCATCTATAAGCCCATCCTACTATCCATCATCTCTCCAAATGGCATCTGTAATCCCATTCCCGACATCACATCGCTGATACCACACCATGCGAGTGCAAATTTTTGGGCACTTTAGTGTTCAATCATCTTCCACCTTCGGATCACGAAAGGCACGCAAGCCAATCTACATCCTCAGGTCTAAGAAGATTGAACAGGGGCAACTAATGTACCCCAAAATTTTCCCTCCCATATTCTTCAAAGATTTGTTAAGAATCATCTTCAAATTGTTCAAGATTGCTCAAGGATTACACGGTTCACATACCTCCTAAGCCAGCTGAAATTAGGGTTTTGGTTCTTTCAAGGAATTTAGGGTTTTCAATGGTTCAATCAAGTCTCATATGCCTCTATACATCCCCAAGCACCTACATGCCAAGTCTCAAGACTCACAATGCCAATTTGCACAGTCAAAAGCCCTATTTGATCCACAGTCAACTGCAGGGGTAAAATGGTCATTTTACAGTCAAAAGTCATAATTTTTGGTCAACATCTTATTTTGAGTCCACAATCATCATTTGATCAAGTCTTGATCATGATTCCACAAGGATAGCTCAAAAATCATCAAGGTGCAAAAAGTTACTATTTTTGGACAGTAGAAAAGTCAACTGTATCTTGACCAGGGCATAACTTTTTCATGGTTCATCAGAAAAATCCCATCCAATGTTCATTTTGAAGAGGATGAAATTTCCTACAATCCACCTTCACATTCCAAGTCCAAGAAATGCTCATAAAAAGTTATCAATTTCTACATTATAGGTCAATTTCAAAAGTCAACAAAAGTGCACTTTAAGTCAAAGGCCATAACTTGATATTGGTAAATCCAAATGACATGGGACCAAAGGCATTGGTTAGGGGACTTCAAGACCTTTCCAAAATGTCCAAGAAAATGTTCATATGATCAAAATTGAGCAAGATATGCATTGGAGAAGTTGGGAAGTTTTTGTGAATTTGCAAAAGTCAACTTTGCTCAAAACACTTTGTTTTTGCTAATGGGCCTCAAATTTCTTCTTGAAACTTCATTCATGGCCTATGCATGACCCATCAAGCTTAATTGAATTATTTTCTTATTTTTTATTAATTAATTGGATTTTTAATCAACATTAATTCATTTAATTAATTTAAATTGTAGGAAAATACAAAGATTTGATTTTTCAATCTTTTTGTGAAGCAAGTATGACCTAAAAAGGCTAGCAATTTCGTGCACCAAGTCAAAGATGCAATATCTCCAAATTTGGCAACTTTTTCCAATCATGAAGATTCAAAAATATGTGATTTCCAATCAAATATTCAAATCATCATTCCATGGACTTTTGTGCAAGATTCTGACCTAATTCCATTCCTCTATAAATATGCAAGCTAACCCTGATCATGCACACGTGAAATTTCTACAGAAAAAGCCATAACCATATTGAAAAAATTCAAGAAAATTGCAAAACTGATTTCTATATTCCAGGGCGATTTAAAGACTTTTGTTGATTCTAATCTATTGCAGGATTTCTCAAGGACGTTTTGAAATCAAAACCAAGCATTAAAGCTCAAAGAATCATCAAGAACATAGTCACGGTTTGCATTTTATTTTGAGAATCGTACAACTTAATTCATGCATCATTAACATGATTTTGTGTTTGATTTGTGTTGCTAGGGACTGTACAAAGCTAATGGTATAGCTCAATTGAATTATAACGCCATAAATCCAAAGATGCCATGGTTGAATTCTAGGGTTCATAAGCTTCCAAATTAGGGCTTTACAATCCAGGAAAAATTAGGCCTTATAAGACATATGACTGAATTCATGAGACTCAGACGAATTCAAAGCAACCCTCGCGAAACATTTATGTAAATCACAAGGCTAATCACTATTTTTCCTTATTGCAGTTTGTGGGGGTTAAAAACCCCCGCTATCTAACATTGTTTCTGCAGGTTTAGCGAGGAAGATGACTAGGTGTTGATACATCATTGGTCAGTTCAAAAAAGGGCGCGCGTGTTTTTGTCTTATTGCATATTATTTGTTTTATCAATATATTAATTGTTGGCTATTATAAGCTCAATTGAAGCGCGTTGGTTGGAGTGGTTGGCCAAGCATCCAATAGGCGTTGGGACCTGGGTTCGAATCCCAGGTCCCCCAAAATAATTGTTTGTTCTTTTTCTTAACATGTTCTTGTGCAGCCTTCCCAAAAGATGTCCACCATGCACTTTCAAGTCCCAGGCGCCAAGTGGCCACAATCACAAATCTAATGGCCATGAGAGAAGGATCATGGTACTCCCAGTCAGCACGCACCATGGAGAAGCCAGAAAGTCAAAAGGGCTTGATGTTAATGGGCCACAGAATTTCCAAACTTACCTCCATATTGGGTCAACACCCCCCTGGGTTCTTTTTTCTCTTTATATTTTCTATTTATTTATTTAACTTTTTTTATTAATTATTATTATTATTATCATTAAAATTAACCAAATTAATTTTTCACAATAAAATTCAGAAAACTAAAAATATAATATTTTTATTATTATTTATTAATTTCACCTTAATTTATTATTTTTGTAAATAAATGCTAACACAATTAATTTAGTGCTTTAATTAGGTTGATTTTAATTATCTTCATAATAAATGAAAATCATGTAGAATTAGGGTTTTTTACTAACTTTTAATCATGTTTTCCTTTTTTATTTATTTCCCTTAAAAAAACATAAAAAACTCAAAAAATATTTCTTTTAATTAAATAATTAATTAGTTTTAGGTTTAATTTAATGCAAAATAACCAAAACTTCATTCTTTCTCAAAAAAGGGTCAAAACCCTAAGGACTTCTCCGATTTAATTTCTTTTCGCGCATATTATTTTTGATCATATTTATGTAATTGCTCCGAGGATGTAATAGCGTTAATTAGGACCTTTTATCGCTTTCCTTTAATTTCTCGCATTTACTTTTCAAGGGTTGCTTTTGGCGATGTAAATACCCGACGTCTTGTAATAGCGTAGATTTACTTTCCGCAATTTATTTTCCGCACCATTTAACTGCTAGATGTATGTTAATTAGACTATGCATGACAATAATTATCTGAAAATAAAATCAATTCGTAACTCACCATAACATGTACAAAGATAACTTAACTGAATCCTGACACACTCGCACATGCCACTCCTAGGGTACGCCTCAATTGGTTGCCTCGACGTGGTCATTGAGTATAGGGTGTTTTAGAGGTCGCCCTCTTGTCTAAAGATCAAAGTTGCCTCGAAACAGTTGCCTCGATAAAAAACGATCTAAGACATTAGGGTTACCGCTAAGGCGTCCTACTATTGCTTTAGTGACCACATGTCCCTAATCGAATTGACCCGAAAAACTCCAACGACGGTGCTACCTACTTCTCAATAGTGGGATAGTACTGTCTAAAGGAAATTTACACAGCTTAATTTCTTTTGAGTAGGTAGAGGTTCTCAGGTACTTTCTCTTTCAAAACAAAAAAATACTTTTCGCACCTACACTTTTCTGACAAAAGTTTTCAAACAACACTTCATACACTCTTGAGGACTGATACAAGAGTTAAATGGAAGTTTTCAAACAAACTTTTTCAAAACCCACAAACACAAGAAAAGCAAAACATTTTGAAAACATAGTGAGCAAGTACTTAAGAGCCCGTGGATAACCACGGATAGAAAGGGTGCTAACACCTTCCCTTTCTATAATCTACCTCCCGAACCCGAGAAACATCTCGAAAAGGAATTTTGTTGTGCTTTTGTACTTTCCTTGTTGGAGAACATAAAAGACGGTGGCGACTCTTGCTTACCGCGACATTTCGCGAACCAGCATTCCAAAATAGTCAGTTCTATTTCCACCGATCACAGATAGCAAAGTGTCCTTCTATTGGCATCTGGGTAATGTCCTTCGATTGGCACATCAGAGAAAAGGGTCCTTCGATTGGCATTTCAACAAGCTTCGATTGGGCGTCTAAAACCCTTCGACCAAGCATTGGCCCATCAGCTTCGATTGCATGTTGGTTCCCGTTTCGAGCAAACATTGGTCCAAGTTTCATTTAGGCGAGAATTCCCTACAAGTTCCCTTCGATCCACAAGCAGTGGCCTCCTACATGTGTATTCTGATTCACTAGGCAAAAACTTCTTCATGCTTGCCTTGGATTTGCTAAGTCAAAGGATTCCCCCAATCGGCCTTGGCAGAGGCTTCCTCGGACTTGTCCTAGATTCAAAAGGGCAAAGGCTTCTTCTATAATTTCCTTCAATGCACAAGGCAAAGACTTCCTCTGTGCTTTCTTTCGATGCACAAGGTCAAGATCCCTCAACATAGTTTTTATACTATGACACACGATATGACCCCTTCTAAAGAGTACTCCAAAGGCCCATTCGAAAGACACACATCGGTGGCCCATTCGAAGAGCGCACAAGGCATACATATGGAGTATTCGAAAGACACTCAAAAAGTACATTCGAAGGAGGAAACAAAAGGCTCATTCGAAGGGTACACAAAACATCCATTCGAAGAAACATTCAAAAGTCCCATTCGAAGGATATACAAGAGGTCCATTCGAAGGGCAGGGACTGAAGGTATTTGAAAGTCAAAGGTGTCCAAGTTCATAGCAAATTCAAAAAGGGACAAGAAACCATGTCTTTGGCAAAGTTTCAAATTGACATTTATGGCCTTTAAAACAACAACTTAATGGTTGTTTATTCCTTTGTCCTCTTGTCCCCTCCATCCCCTCTATATAAGGAGCACACTAACAAGCTTAGAAGGGAGGACGGAAAAAAAAGGAGACCACATACACACGCAAACTCTGCCTCATAAGCCATATTAAAACTATCAAAATCCTCATAAGTAGTCCCAATCGAAGGAGTCTTCAGCAACACTTTATTCACTCCCTAAAGCATGCAAGAAGTGTTCCCAATCACCATCCCCAAAGCAAGCATCTCCACGTCCAGAAGTGCCAAATCGAGGCTTCCAACTGTTCGTAAGAATGGGCAAGAGATCATACTTTACATTTGTGTGATATATTAACATTTGTAGTGCATTCGATTTGTATTCAAGATTAAGGATCTGGGTTTGACACCCAGGTCTGCATTTTGCTTTGTTTCTAACACTTGCTTCAGATCTATCCTGAATAGACCAAACACATACAAGATCGAAGATCTTGGGTTCGATACCCAGGTCCTACATATTTATTTTGCTAACGTATATTTGCAGATTCAGTGCCCTCATAGGTGATCCAGCAGGCTCTTTCAACAGTACCCTCTAGATCGAAAGCCACATCCCTTCATTGGATCGAAGGGTAATATCCGTTCATTGGATCGAAGGATAGCTATTTTCCCATGGATCGAAAGGCACCTTCCTCTGAATCGAAATCCCATCATTCTTCCCTGAATCTAAAGGTCGTGTTTTTCCTTTGAATCGAAGGAGGGTTCTTCTATCTTTAATTTTGCTTTATTCATTTCTTTATTGATTTTAAATTAACTTTAAATAAATAAAAATCACAAAAAAACATTAGATTATTTCTTATTAATCAAATTAATTTGTAAACAAATTAATTAATCATTTTAACCTTTTCTTGAAATTAAAATAAAATAGACTTAGGTTGTATTTTCTTAAAATAAACAAAACCAAAAAAAGATTTTTTTTGTTTACTTAGAAATTTTTGGGGTTTTAGAAGTATTTTTCCCAATTCGTGCATGTTCATATATTTCTTTTTCTATTACTCTTTTTCATATTTTTGTATCTGCTGATGGAATGTAATAGATTAAAATAGGACTTTACCGCTTTCTTTATTTTCCCCATTTGGACATGTAAATATCCTTCCCTGAAGCATTGTAATAGCGTAAGATTTAACTTTCCGCACTTTAAATTCCTGTATATATATATTAACTGCTAGTAACTAGGATTGCATGACAAGACTGAAAGCAAACGTTAGCAAACCCTAAATGCACAAGATAAATAGATGAACTAAACACAATTGCACATACGCACCTCTATGGTATCCCACTTCGGTTTCCTTCAGAAAACAATCACAATTCTCGAAACATGAGAAGTTTTAGTGGTTGTCCTCTAGTTTGAAAACATCACAAGTCCCTCGATGTTGCCTAGGTTATAAGTGATCTTAGAACTTTAGGATAGTTACTAAAATTTCTTGCCAAGTTGCCTTCGTGACCGTATCGTCCCTTCGATGTCCCTCATACATCCAACGATAGGGCTACCTACTCACTAATAGTAGGATAAAAATGTCTAAAGGATAGTAGGAAAAGAACAAACCTTTTCAAGTACAAGTAGATAGTTGTTAGATGCTTGATCAAATAAAACAAACTTTTCATACTTACACATTTCAAAAATAACTTTCAAAAAGACATTTGCTTTGTCAACACTCTTGAGGACTGATACAAGAGTTGTCACAAAGCAAATCGTTTCACTATGGCATTCCAAAACATTTTTGAAAACACACAAAGCACAAAGTACTTTTAAAATGAGCTAAGCATCTAAGATCCCGTAGATAACTATGGATGGAAAGGGTTCTAACACCTTCCCTTTCCATAATCTACCCCCCTTACTCAGAAAACTCTCGAAAGGTCTTTTTCTGTTCTTTTAACCCTTTCCTTTATTGGATAAAAGAAAAGTCAGTGGCGACTCTTGTTTACCGCAACATTTGAAAACACAAACACAAAACCATTATTAACATTCGGTTCTGCCACCGTATCACAGAACTGGCGACTCTGTTGGGGACATATGTAAAAAGTGAGGTTACCATAGAGATTAGTTTATTTTTAAACTACTTGGTGTGCTTTGTATGTTTTATCCTTGGATGGTTTGTTTGGGTTGTTACTATAGAACCTACACCCGGATCTGGGGCACCTTTTAGGTAAGTAGAAAAAGATCATGGGGACTGTGCGGGGTATACCGACACAGTTGAAGCGATAGCTACGTTGATGTGACACTTTGGTTGGTGTCGGTAGCCCTTGAGTAGTCAAGGAGAATACGAGGCCGCAGTGTGGTGTCATGAAGCGTCAACTGACCGTAGAACCTTTAATTGAACAACTTGGCCATTAGGAAGTAGCGAGATAGTCGTTTGGTGTAGTCCTAAGTCAGTTGATACTCGATACTACACTTATTGATATTTGACTCCCGAGTTTTGTTTGGTGGCAAGTCTGTTGTCAATCGGAACGAAACTTGTGGGAAAAATCTATGATATTGAGATTCCTAGAACCCGGTTACTATTAATAGGATAGGTTGAGCCCACTAAACTTCAAGAGGGTACTTACCTGTGGAACTCATGCAAGCCTGAACCTAAGGCTATTTGTGTGACTTGCTTGCTTTCATTATCTAACAAACTTGAACTCATTGTAGGGCTTTGTTGGTACTTCTTGTCGGTTTTGTTTATATCTATTATCCAATAACCTGGATTTCTTGCAGGATTTACTTTCTTACGACACCTTACATTTTTGTTTAACACATATCATATACATAATAACATCATACCATAGCATCTCCTTAACCATTTCAAGGGTCTCAAGGGTCTGTGATGCAGGTTATGATAAACCAGACGTCTAGCAAGGGGCAAGGGGATTTATTTTCCTCTAGCTAATGTCGTCAAAAGATCAAAACACAAAAACTTGAGTTAGAGGTGATGACCCACTAAATATGGTGAGCTTGATTCTTGTAGAAGGACCTTCAGCGATACAAAATTTCTTCAATCAAAGCCGCAAAATTCAACTTATGACATTTTATTGTTTAACCCGCGAGATCCTTGAAAACATTTACATATCATACATGTCATTGCATAACAAGTATTCTCTGGACAGTCTGCTTATCCCTTTGCTGTTTATTTCAGCAAAAGAAATGGCTCTCGAACAAACAGTGAAGGATCTCCAAGCTCAAAACTCTCAATTTCAGCTGATGTTCCTGGCTCTGGCCCAGGGGCCAGAAGATCTAAAAAATCTGATCATCAAAGAGAAGAAGAAGAAGCCAAAGAAACCAGTTGGTGTAGTGAATTTGGGAAGAAGGATCAGAGGGCCAGTCAAATGAGCGCTAGATCTCACAACTCCATCAAATGAGGGGAATAATCATGAAGAAAATAACAACCTGGGGATTGATGAAGATTAAGCTGACTACTATGAGGAACAATATCCTCTTGCTAATGATAAATACAAACAGATGGAGGATCGCCTCAATGCCATGGAGATTCAGTAGATACCTGGCTTGGACTTTGAAGAGTTAGGGTTAGTTTCTGGGGTGGTCATCTCACCAAAATTCAAGGTTCCCACATTCGCTAAATATGACGGGGTCTCTTGTCCTAAACTTCACTTGAGATCACACGTCAGAAAGATCCAGCCTCACACTACTGACCGGAGGTTATGGGTCCATTTCTTCCAAGAAAGTTTGGCTGGAACTCAATTGGAGTGGTTCTATCAGCTAGAAGGAACTGACATCCATACTTGGGAAGACTTGGCTGCTGATTTCTATAAGCAGTACCAATACAATGCTGACCTGGCACCAACTCGAGTGCAATTGCAGAATATGTCCATGGGCCCAAGAGAAGGGTTCAAGGAATATGCACAGAAATGGAGGGATTTGGCTGGCAGGGTGCAACCTCCTCTGACTGATCAGGAAATGGTAGACATGTTCATGGGCACTCTGACAGGCCCATTCTTTAATTTACTGATTGAAGTTCTTCATCCAATTTTACGTAGATGGTTCTGACTAGGGAAATGATTGAAAGCGATATCAAGAGTGGGAAGATTTCGATGGCTGCATCTTCTATTGCTGAGAAGAAGCCATTTGGTAGCAAAAAAGAAATTAATGTTGTTTATGGCCAAAAAAGCCATAGTAAAAATAACCATCATCAGTCCGTGGGAGCGGTGTTAATGTATAATCCTACACCTGTTCAACATCAACGGGGGAATAGGTGTAGGATAAAGTATCAAGAGAGGCAGTACACTAATATTAATATGCCTTTATCTCAAGCGTTACAACAATTGCTAAAAGCGGAGCTGATTAAACTAAAGGATCCTCCTCAAAAACATGATACCTCTTCTCCTAAGTACAATCCTAATGTAAAATGTGCTTACCATTCTAATAGTCTTGGGCACAACACCGATAGTTGTTGGACTTTGAAGAACAACATTCAGGATTTGATCAACAGCAAGGAGATCGAATTTGACTCTCCTAAGAACCCAGTGTGATCACTGCTCCCAGCCAAATCATGGTCAAAATTAAAAGGGCTTATTTCATTTGAATTATCAGTTGTAATTTCGTTGATGCTTAAAAACATTTATCTTTATGTCAAACTTTGGTTATTCATATTATTACATTGCATATGTTTGTCTTGAATTATTTCATTTGTATTCATTATATTCTAAATGTGTTTTTACTTCCTTTTTTTGTGATATTCAACTCTCGATTCAAAGCTTGAAGCCTTTAGAGGGAGGATGACAAAAACGATACCACAATCTCTACAGTATACTTTTGAACAGACCACGCTGACGATGTACATGCATTGTTTCAAATCCTAAATAGTGGAGTTATAAGGAAGATAATCCCTAGTCAACCCCTTTGAGCCTAAGAAGTAGGAGTTTTTATTTTCACACAAATTAAAACCCTTAATCATAACCCGGGGCAGGGTAACTTTCTCAGTTAATTCAGAGGTGCATTCAGTTGCAAGCTCATCCTTCGTACACGACAAATAGTGTAGAAGATGCCTTCTAAAATATGGTGATGGTTCCGCATAATCATTAAAACAGGCAGTCATTATTTTTCAAAAGAAAAGCCCGCTAAGTCAAAACCTATGAAGGGGAATTAAGAAAAAAACTAGGGCATCCCGCTGACTATAATCACAAAAGAAATAATTCAGGAAAAGGTAGGGATAACAAAATCAATAAAGAGGTCCTGCAAATCCTCAACAACAAAAAAGAAAAGGTTACCAAAATGTTTGCCTTCTCAAACAAATGTTCAATTTCCGAACCATCACCAAGTATCAGAGCAAAGATTCCAAACTCAATTGGGATCTAAATGCACAATTAGCTGAGTATAGGTTTGAAGAACATCACGAAGAAATGGTTGGGTACAAATAAAATTTTAGCCTTTATCCTTTGTTTCCTAACCCGTGAGATAGGCCACGTTATAACCCTCAAAAGTCCTAGCTGAAGCATGGGTTAGTTCGAAAGCATACTGTTACAAAAGGTATCCTGACTCTTGTAGGGTTCGCTATAAATCCAGAGCTGATATCACAATCTTACAAAACTTGTTTGTTTTACAAAAAAAATTAATTTTCAAACTTCAAGACAGACATAAGCTTTGCATTCTTAAAATACCATTATTTGCATATGACTATTTGTTCAACAGCAGAGAAATTCACACGACGGATATTCGATGAACAAAAATCCTCTCAGTGGACAGAATCACCTCAAATGGAAATACATTACAATGATAGGCCTTTAATAATCAAGGGGCATAGCATGGTGTCCAGCTGATCTGGGGCAGTCAAGTCAAGGTTCAAGGAATCTCTCAAAAATGCCAAATAGCCAGGGGAAGATCTCCATCTGAATCACTTGGGGCATTGGACATGAATTCCAGCAACGAATCATGTAGGATCAAATAAGCACGTCCTGCTAGTGTGACAACACTTACTACTATGGTCAATAACAATTCTTCGTACCCGGTGAACATGAACATAGTCGGAAAATACTACGCATGAACAAAGATCTGCTAGGTTGACTGGCCTAGGAAAAAATAAGGGCATTCCGGCGAACCAAAAGGGTTCTGGAAAAAATTAGGGATATACATATGAAAAAAACTATACACCCGACAAGTCGAAAACTTGAAAAGGAAGCTTGGGAAAAAAAGGGTATCCCGATGGACTGAAAATCTAAAAGGACTGTCCAAGCAAAAGTTAGGGATTAAAGCATACGACTATGTCCAGTCATCTTGTCACTTGTCTATCAGTAGAGCGTTGACCACTCTAATACGCATTCATAAAGGACTCTAGATATTGGGATAACATTCAAGCCGTGTGTGAAATCCCCGACAAATGTTTTCTCCAGCAGGTACAAAGGCAGGGACATCCTGCTACAAGGTCAGCGCCATATTCTCAACATGCAGCCTAATGATGTCAGGTGTTCTCATACCCCCGGCGGAGCAAAAGTCTCCAACTACTCCTCCGACATCTAAGAAAAGATCCCCCAGTGAAGGCGTCAAACTTTTTGGTTTCCCCAACAGAATTCCATAATGATCCCCAAGCTGATTATGGAGTTTTCGTCCCTAACAGAGTTTATTTCCCTAACAATGGAAATTCGTCTCTAAGCATCTTAACTTCAACAAAATTTAAAGACTTGCATTTCTTCATCCCTAACAACAATTAGGGATTTATTTTCCCTAGTTTAACAATACCATAATAAAATGACTGACACATTCATACATTGCATTCATACATCATTTTACAAACATCATAGCATACGCAGTACGGATGCATATATCACAATCTCTTTTTTTTAGAACATCATTTTCACTTCATGCATCAAGACATTTCATGCAACTAAACCTTTATATTTTCAGTTAAAGTTTATACACAGACAAATATCATCAACTATTTACATGACCAGACAAATTTCTAGTACCCTATTGAGGTAGCAATCGTCAAAGATTCCTTCATTATCTGTTGAGGTAGCAATCGTTAAAGATTCCTTCATTATCTGTTGAGGTAGCAATCGTTATAGATTCCTTCATTATCTATTGAGGTAACAATCGTCAAAGATTCCTTCATTATCTGTTGAGGTAGCAATCGTCAAAGATTCCTTCATTATCTATTGAGGTAGAAATCTTCAAAGATGCCTTGATTATCTGTTGAGGTAGCAATCGTCAAAGATTCCTTCATTATCTGTTGAGGTAGCAATCGTTAAAGATTTCTTCATTATTTGTTGAGGTAGTTATCGTCAAATATTCCTTCATTATCCATTGAGGTAGCAATCGTCCAAGATTCCTTCATTATCTGTTGAGGTAGAAATTGTCAAAGATTCCTTCATTATCTGTTAAGGTAGCAATCATAAAAGATTCCTTCATTATCTGTTGAGGTAGAAATCATCAAATATTACTTCATTATCTGTTGAGTTAGCAATCGTTAAAGATTCCTTCATTATCTGTTGAGGTAGAAATCAACAAAGATTCCTTCACTATCCATTGAGGTAGCAATCATCCAAGATTCCTTCATTATCTATTGAGGTAGAAATCGTCAAAGATTCCTTTATTATTTGTTGAGGTAGAAATCGTCAAAGATTCCTTCATTATCTGTTGAGGTAGCAATCGTCAAAGATTCCTTCATTATCTGTTGAGGTAGCAATCATCAAAGATTCCTTCATTATCTGTTGAGGTAGCAATCGTCAAAGATTAATTCATTATCTATTGAGGTAGAAATCGTCAAAGATTCCTTCATTATCTGTTGAGGTAGCAATCGTCAAAGATTCCTTCATTATCTATTGAGGTAAAAATCGTCAAAGATTCCTTCATTATCTATTAAGGTAGCAATGTCAAAGATTCCTTCATTATCTGTTGAGGTAGCAATCGTCAAAGATTCCTTCATTATCTATTGAGGTAGAAATCGTCAAAGATTCCTTTGTTATCTATTGAGGTAGCTATCGTTAAAGATTCCTTCATTATCTGTTGAGGTAGCAATCGTTAAAGATTCCTTCATTATCTGTTGAGGTTGCAACCGTCTAAGATTACTTCATTATATGTTGAGGTAGAAATCGTCAAAGATTCCTTCATTATCTATTGAGGTAGCAATCGTCAAAGATTCATTCGTTATCTGTTGAGGTAGCAATCGTCAAAGATTACTCCGTATAACTCTCCAGAGGCAGTCCAACACGGACTCATCCTGAAACAACCCTACACAGGCTCTTTCTAATACATTTTCAGGTAACGGTTAATTCCCTTATCCCCAGCAAGTTACTATGAAACTTGGACTCCAACCATAAATCAATGAACTCTCATCTCTCCAGTACAGAGATAACTCCTCAGTAGAGCCTTGGACAACTGAAGTTCCTAGATTCTATTCCCCATAGAATTTCATCAAGCAGGAGAACAATAGAAACCCATATTCCCGAGCGGAGTCCTCCTCAGACAGCAGGAACAGGAATTCCCCACAAAGAGACCTCTTAGGAAGTCAGCATCTACTTTGGATAGCATATTTAAGCCCATCTCCGACAACTCTCTGTCATCTTCTCCAAATGGAATTTGTAAGCCCATTCCATCCATCATCAACCATCAGTGTTACTTCATGCAAGTGCTAATTTCTAGACACTATAGTGTTCAATCCCCTTCCACCTTCAGATCATGAAAGGTAGACAGGCCAATCTAAATCCTCGGGTTTAAGAAGATTGAACAGGGGCAGTTGTTGTACCCCAAAATTTTCCCTCTCATGTTTCCCAAGGTTACTTTTACATGGGTGGTTACAAACACTTGCCTAAAGAAAAATGAAAACTTTTGAATGATAGAAAAGTGTCTTTCGATTGGCATGCCAACAATGTCTTTCGATTGGCATCTGAGTAATGTCCTTCGATTGGCACATCAGAGAAAAGGGTCCCTCGATTGGCATGTCAACAAGATTCGATTGGGCATCTAAAACCCTTCGACCAAGCATTGGCCCATCAGTTTCGATTGCATGTTGGTTCCCCTTTAGAGGAAACATTGGTCCAAGTTTCGTTTAGGTGAGAATCCCCTGCAAGTTCCCTTTGATCCACAAGAAGTGGCCTCCTGCATGTGTATTCTGATTCACTAGGAAAAAACTTCTTCGTGCTAGCCTTGGATTCGCTAAGTCAAAGGTTTCCCCCAACCGGCCTTTCATCTACAAGGAAAAGGCTTCCTCTGACTTGTCTTGGATTCAAAACGACAAAGGCTTCTTCTATAATTTCCTTCAATGCACAAGGCAAAGACTTCCTCTGTGCTTGCTTTCAATGCACAAGTCCAAGATCCCTCAACATAGTTTCTGCACTATGACACACGATATGACCCCTTCGAAAGAGTACTCTAAAGGCCCATTCGAAGGACACACATTTGTGGCCCATTCGAAGAGGGCACAAGACATACATATGGACTATTTGAAAGACACTCAAAAAGTCCATTCGAAGGAGGCAACAAAAGGCCCATTCGAAGGGTACATAAAATATCCATTCGATGAAACATTCAAAAGGCCCATTCGAAGGATATACAAGAGGTCCAATCAAAGGGCAAGGATTGAAGGTATTCGAAAGTCAAAGGTGTCAAGGTTCATAGCAAATTCAAAAAGGGACAAGAAACCATGTCTTTGGCAAAGTTTCAAAGTTACATTCATGGCCTTTAAAACACCAACTTAATGGTTGTTTCTTCCTTTTCCCTCTTGTTCCCTCCATGCTCTCTATATAAGGAGCACACTAGTAAGCTTAGAAGGGAGGACACAAATAAGAGGAGACCATATACACACACACACACGCTGCCTCATAAGCCATATTAAAACTATCAAAATCCTCATAATTTGTCCCAATCGAATGAGTCTTCAGCAACACTTTATTCACTCCCTAAAGCCTGCAGGAAGTGTTCCCAATCATCAGCCCCTAAGCAAGCATCTCCACATCCAGAAGTGCCAAATCGAAGCTTCCAATTGTTGGTAAGAATGGGAAAGAGATCATACTTTACATTTGCGTGATATATTAACATTTGTAATGCAGTTGATTTGTATTCAAGATTAAGGAATTGGGTTTGACAGCCAGGTCTGCATTTTGCTTTGTTTCTAACACTTGCTGCAGATCTAGCCTGAATAGACCAAGTGCATACAAGATCGAAGGACCTGTGATCGATACCTAAGTCCTGCATCTTTATTTTGCTAACGTATTTTTGCATATTCAGTTCCCTCACAGGTGATCCAACAGGCTCTTTCAACAGTACCCTTTGGATCGAAATCCACATCCCTTCATTGGATCGAAGGGTAATAATTGTTCATTGGATCGAAGGATAGATATTTTTCCCCTGGATCGAAAGGAACCTTCCTCTGAATCAAAAGCCCATCATTCTTCCCTGAATTGAAAGGTCGCGTTTTCCCTTTGAATCGAATGAGGGTTCTCCTATCTTTGATTTTGCTTTATTCATTTCTTTATTGATTTTAAATTAACTTTAATTAAAAAAAATCACAAAAAACATTAGATTAGTTCTTATTAATCAAATTAATTTGTAAACAGATTAATTAATCATTTTAACCTTTTCTTGAAATTAAAATTAAATAGACTTAGGTTGTATTTTCTTAAAATAAACAAAACCAAAAAAAAGATTTTTTTGTTTACTTAGAAATTTTCAGGTTTTAGACGTATTTTTCTCAATTCAGGCGCGTTCATATATTTCTTTTTCTATTACTCTTTTTCATATTTTTGTATCTGCTGATGGAATGTAATAGATTAAAATAGGACTTTATCTCTTTCTTTATTTTCCCCATTTGGACATGTAAATACCCTCCCCCGAAGCATTGTAATAGCGTAGGATTTAACTTTCCGCACTTTAAATTCCTGTATATATATTAACTGCTAGTAACTAAGATTACATGACAAGACTGAAAGAAAACATTATCAAACCCAAAATTCACAAGATAAATAGCTGAACTAAACACAATTGCACATGCGCACCTCTAGGGTATCCCACTTCGGTTTCCTTCGGAAAATGGTCACAATTCTCGAAACGTGAGATTTTTTAGTGGTTGTCCTCTAGTTTGAAAATATCACAAGTCCCTCGATGACCCTCTCGAAGTTGCCTCAATTATAAGTGATCTTAGAACTTTAGGATAGTTACTAAAATTTATTGCCAAGTTTCCTTCGTGACCATATCGTTCCTTCGATGTCCCTCATACATCCAACAATAGGGCTACCTATTCACTAATAGTAGGATAAATCTGCCTAAAGGATAGGAGAAAAAGAAAAAACCTTTTCGAGTACAAGTAGATAGCTGTTAGATGCTTGCTCAAATAAAATAAACTTTTCATACTTATACATTTCAAAAATAACTTTCAAAAAGACATTTTCTTTGTCAACACTCTTGAGGACTGATACAAGAGTTATCTCCAAGCAAATCTCTGCACTAAGGAATTCCAAAACATTTTCCAAAACACACAAAGCACAAAGTACTTTTAAAATGAACTAAGCATCTAAGAGCCCGTAGATAACTATGGATGGAAAGGGTGATAACACCTTCCATTTCCATAATCTACCCCCCTTACTCAGAAAACTCTCAAAAGGTATTTTTCTGTTCTTTTCACCCTTTCCTTTGTTAGATAAAAGAAAAGTCGGTGGCGGCTCTTGCTTACCGCAACATTTGCGAACACAAATGCAAAAGCAGTATTAACAGTCGGTTCTGCCACCATATCACACAAGGCATGGAACTTGGTATGAGAATTCAATAAGACACATAAGAAACCATGTAAACCACTTGAGGCCTTTGAAACCCAAACTTCCTTGTGAAATATAAAACCCTAGTTGTGAACCCATTGCTTAGGAGGAGAATTTGTCTGATCAATTCTTGAGTATCCTTGAGCATTTGAGAACCTTAGGAGAATTCCTTGAGGTAAATGGGAGGAAAAGTTTGGGGTACAACACTTCAGAATCAAAAGTACATCATCAGCAGATAAAGATCAAGAAACTGAGTCAAGAAGAAAATACCACATTGGTTGTACTATTCAAAGAAGTTGTTCTCCCATTGTCATACGCTAACCATTGCAAGTAGCAAGTGTTGGAAAGTGACATTTTATACTGTTCCAAACCTCTCTTGAATATATCCATTGGGAATCAACCATTGGAAGGAGAAAAGACTTCTCTATTCTTACATCGACTCTTTTCATCTGAAGGCTATATAAGAAGACAAAAGCTTCAATTTCAAATAGACAAAAATATTGGAAAATAAGACAATGCCTAAAGTCCAAACAACGTTGTTGTTCTTAAAAGAAAATATTTACAATGTTGAAGAGATGAAATGAAAAATCAAGGAGTTGTTTCTCATATCTTGCTTAATGAAGAAAGAAGATGAAGAAGAAGAATTCTACGAGATGATACTCTAACTCTTATCATATACATCTTAGAAGAATTATGGAGAAGCAAGAAGTTGTTTCTCATAGCTTGATCAACAAAGAAGATGAAGAAAAAAACACTACAAGATGCCACACTCATTTTAGATTATATTCATCTTTGTAGAAATAATGTAAAACACAAGAGTTTTTTCTCAAATTGTGTTATTTCTTAAGAATCTTCATGTAAATTGATTGTACACAAGATTAGTTTCTCAAAATTGTGTAAAACAATATGTAATTAAACTAGGAGTAATCTGCTTGATAAGAAGCACTCGTGTAATCTCCATAAAAACAATTATATTAGAATTAGTGGTTCCTCAAGTGACTGAGTGAATATCAGAAGACTTGAGAAGACGAGTGGTTGCGGTCATCATGGATGAAATCCTTTCTAAGAGACCATGTTGGTCGGATTCTAGGTGGGTCAATGATCATTATATCTAGTGGAGATCACTGAACATATCATTGTGATGTTCCTTGAGAGACTTGGTTGAGTCAGGATTCTCAAGAAGGAATATACTGCAGTCTTTGTAGAAATGGCAATAAGGATCTGCTGAACTTGTTGTGGATGTCAACAAGGTTGATCGGGCTTATTATGGATTGTAATCAGATTTAGTTATAGTGGATTAAGTCTTTGTTAAAGGCAAAATCACCTGAGGAGGGTGGACAGGAGTAACCTAGTTAACGGTGAACCTGGATAAATGAATTTGTTATTTTTATTTCTAGAGTTCTATATTCTTTCATAGTTCGATCAAAAAGTTTTATAAAGGGGAATGTTTTCTAAAAATCCAATTAAAACCCCCTTTCTTGTGTTTTCTCTACCTTCAATTGGTTTCAGAGCCTGGTTTTGTTATCTATTTTTGAATCAAACACTTAACCGTGTAGAGAGATCCAGCAAGAGAAAACTATGAATGTTATATATTTAAATGAAAGAAAAAGGGATCCTTTCAAACATTCAGCTTTATCAGATAAGGCATCATGATTCTGATAATGACTCAAATATATCAAAAACAAGATGCATCAGAAGAATTTCTCTCAACAGTCATCTAGGAAAAACATGAGAGGAAATCATCAGAGGAGTTTAGAAGAAATAAAGGTTAGACATGAAGACAAAATGCTAGATGGATCAACTATAGAAAGAGAAGACACAAGCTCTCAGAAGCATGAATTGGATAAAAATACTTAACCTTCAAAAATATCTGAAGATATTAGAAACAGTCATATGATACGACAACAGGTGTCGTCTAAACTCTCTCTCTCTCTCTTATATTTTATAACTTAATTGAAAGATTAATTTGATAAGTCAATTGTATGCGCCTATTCATCATTACAGCGTAAAGTGTCACAGTGTGCCTTGTAACATTTTTCTTTAAACTAGGTCGAATTCATTATTACTTTTCTTGTGTGCACGCTTTCATCTCTTAAGCACTCTTTTCAAACCTATTTATAAAAATCACTTAATTCACTCTCACATGACTTTGTCACTTCTCTTCCCTCTATTTCTTTTCAAACCCTAAATTTTCCCTAAAGCAGTTATGAATTCTCAAAACAAAATTGTTCATGAAAGGCCTCCTCTTGCTAACTCTAAACCTTTCCCTCATCTTATATTAACATCTCGTGGTCATGATCAAGAAAGTATAGAATAAAAACCTTATGATGCTCCAGAAGTCACCTTGTTATCAGAGTTAGATTCCTTAACCGTTCTTTGTGAACCTCTTGTGAATTTTCAAAATCTCAAGGATAACGATTTTGATCTATTAACTGATGTATTGAAGCAAGGATGGGAAAACTACTTCAATCTTCTTAATGGGTCCGTTCTCCCTCATCTTATGAGAGATTTTTGGATTCATGCTAAATTATCCACCGATCAAGTAGTTTCATTTCTTAAAGGGAAGAAAGTCATCATAAATGAACAAATCATTGTGAGAATTCTTGATCATAATGGGGAAGGAATAAGGTGCTATGAAGAAAATAGCAGATGGTCGGATGTGGTTGAAATCTATCAAGTTATCTTCAAAAGGAAAACGGCTTCAAAGATAGATGGTTTTCATGATAATTTGAGGATTTGGGCTAAAATCTTAATGTCAATGATTATTCAAGAATATCCAATAAAATATGAATCCAGCATACATGTAGATCTTCTATACCTATTGTACTTAATCTCTTCAGGTTTTCACATAAATCTTCTGTCTCTTCAATTTTACCATTTGAAAGATTATGTGAGAAAGACAAGAGAAGGAAGTGATAGGAAGAAGCATTACATCCCTTTAGGAATATTCATATCATGCATCATAAATAAGAGTATTGATCTGCTAGTTTTGGATGAACAAGATCATGAGAAGACCTTAGGAAAACCCTTCAATGCTGAAAATATGGTAGAAATGGGATTTTTTGAAAAAGCATCTAAACCACCGGAAGAAAAGATTATGAATGTTGACATCTCAAGAAAATATCCACAATTTACCACCCAGAATTAAAATGACGGTCTGAAGGTAATGATTCCCTTCAGGAAGTCCAGCATAGAAGCAGACAATATTGAAGTAAGAATTTGGAAGGGTATCAAGCTACACACCTTTCTACCAGATGTGAATCTATCTAATAAGTGATATGACAAAGAGCTTGTACATATTTTTTCTTAGGAATCCCGTGAATATTACAAATAAATGCAAAAATGATGAATATTTGGAATGCAAAATATATGTTTATGCATGGTGATGCAATAGGTGGTGGGATTATGAAAGGTATTCTTAGTTGGTAGGTTCCTAGTTTCATCCTACGGATATTCTACCCTCCCAAAAGGTGGCTTCCTTAAGGATATCATGGATAACACCAAAGGGAAAAAGTGCAAGGGTCTCCCTTAAGCAGAGCCTCCTTGTAGACCGAAACTTTTGTCTCTTAGGTCGTACAAGGTCTCGCCATGAGATTTTTTTTAGGGTTACACAAAGAGTCATTGGCCAAATCTCAAAGTCCTACCTTCTAGAGAGCCTAGCCCTCTAAAAGATATTTCTTGGAACTCAACTGACTCTAGGCGAAGTCGTCACAAAACTCATAGGGATGTTAAATCCCCATGGAAAATAGACGATCCTTCTTTTAAGGTTATATATATATATATATATATATATATATATATATATATATATATATATATATATATATATATATATATATATATATATATATATATATATATATATATATATATATATATATATATATATATATATATATATATATATATCCTACCAATAATAAAATAATATGATAACAAAGATAGTATGAATAAATAAATAAATAAACAAATATAGAAACAAAAACATACCAAAAATAGAAAGAAACCCAAAAAACCCTAAACCTAAAAGGATGGATAGACTCTAAACACTAGGATTGCTTCCCCAGCAGATTCGTCAACTGTCATAACCGGAAAAAAAAAATAGAGGGTCCCCACCTTTAATTTTTTTGTCCTAAGGACATAGAAGTAACGGGTAACCCTAATTCACATAGAGATTCTAAATTTGTAAGTCGGTTAGACAAAGGGAAGGTGTTAGGTACCCTTCATGTCCCTTGTTCTCAAGGGGCTCCACTTTTAGGTTTAAGGGTAAGATAGGTATTTGGGAGTTAATGTTTCTATATGTTTGAGAAAGGAATTTTAGTTTTTTACTTATGAACTCGCCTTGGTTTTAACTGCGTGCGTACGTATCTCCTTGCGAAGAATCAGAGTCGAAATTCAAAGTTCATATGTGTTTGGTTAGTTTTTTTTTGGATTGTGAAAATATTTTAGAATTATCCTTGAACCTTGTATGGGTTTGGAAATAGCGTAGTCGTAGACGAAGTTCGAAATTAATATGGGAAATATATCCACAATCATTTTTGAAATCAAAGTTGAATTTAAAATTTAGTTAGTAAAAAAATATGTCAAGTTTGATTGGTTAATTGTCTTAGAGTATATGGTGTAATTTAAATAAAAACTAAGGTTTGAATGGCAAAAATATTTACTGAATTGGCAGAAAAAAAGGTTAGTATTTGAAATAATTAATAAAAAATTATTTTCTGATTATTAAAAATATGTTAAATATGTTTTATAACAATCCAATATTTTATTTATCAAAAATGATTTTTTATGATAAAAAATAACTTTAATGCAAATGATAAAAAATGATATGAGACAACAATTGATAAATATGCGATATAAGTTAAATAAATTAAATAAAATAAAAAGAAATAAAAAAATTAAATATTTTAATGAATAAATTATTTTATTAAGACATGGGGTGCATTTTTAGTTTAGGTAATAAAACAGGGGGTGTAAATAACATGGGCGTAAGCCCAAAACTAAATTTGAAGCCCAATATCGTCTAGGGGTAAGGTTTCATACTGACGCAGTAAAAAAGGAGGTGGAAACAACAAGGGTTTAAGCCCAATTATTGTTTCAGGATCCAACAACCAGGGGGTGTTATATTTAGTTAGCATATAAAAAGAGGTGTGCAAATAGGGATGGGATTAGCCCAAAATACCTGTTTGATCCAGTGGCCATAATGTGGGAAGACGTAGGGTGTTACGGTATGCTCGCATTTCTGGAGACATCTAATTCAAATTAAAAGGAAAACAAAATTTTATTTTGGATCGTTGATGTAAAGTATAACAAATTGGGGGTTCATATGTGAAGTTGACTAAGGAGTATGCTAACATGGACACATAAAGGGATTAGGAGATTATATAAGTGTTTCACTTCACAATTTGCCTTTTTTTTGTTTTCTCCTCTCTCTATCCCATTCTTCAGTTATAATAGTTTTAGAGAGAAGGGCTTTGCCCTCTCTCTAGATTTTCGGTGAACGGAAATCGCCTCCACTGGCTGAGGTGCCTTGAGCTTGAAGAAGTTAGAGTTATAATGATAAACCCTAATTCTCTTTTCTGAACTGATGAGCTTTAGTGAAGGGTGGGGGAATGCGTAACAAGCAAGAATTCTCTAAGGGATTTTCTTTGTCCCCAATTAGGTTTTAGTGCTAGGTTTATATAGGTTTAGAAATAGTTAGATTAGGAATTTTTTAGCGATTTGCAGTTATGAATCAAATTAGGAATTAGATTTCTGTGATTGATTCAATCTTGGAGATTTGATTAGAAACAATCAGATTATTTTAGATTAGATCTGATTGTAATTTGTAATTAGATTTGATTGAGATTTTTTGTAATTAGAAGATTAGGGTTTCAAGATTGTAATGAATTTGGACTGTAATTTATATAAATTCGTTGTACTTAATAAATAAAAGATTTCATTTGTAATCCAATTCAGTTTTGATTTGATTAAAAAATTAGGGTTATGGGCTTGTGTTGTTATCTTAGGGATGAAGACTTGGGCGCAGCTCTTGGTGAATTAGGGTAACCATAATTTTGACCTGGTCAAAACTCTAAAACAAATGTTATAAAATAAATAATAAATGGATAATAATAAAAATAAATATGTGAAAATAAGAAATGTTGACCACCCAGGTCAACCTACAAGTATTTCTAAAAGTAACAATTTAAATCAAAACTTAATATATATATATATATATATATATATATATAAAATATTATAAGACTAACTCACCCTTAAAAATAGATGAAAATATAAAACCTCAATAAACAAAAATCAGTATTATGGGCTATAACTAACTCTTAATGGGCTTTTAGATGTAATTTAGAATAATAAACCCCTTTTGATAAAAATACACCCCTTCCCTTAATGGATTCACCAACATTCATATGGGCTTCTCAAATGGACTAATAAACCAATAAATCCCTCAAATAAATGTGACACACCCCTCCACAATTGAATTTTAATACAAAGATTAGAATGCACAACTAATACCACTTAGATATAAGTTAATTATAATTTTAAACAAGAATGTAACACCACCAAAATTAATTGCAATATGGTCAACTATAATAAATTGGCCATTAATCAGTATGGAAAATTTAGGGTATGACAGTCGTGTCTCAGGTGGTGGGAGAATACCAGGTCAAAAACGATCAGCTATCCGAGTACTGGACTATGGTCCGAGAAAGAATGAAGAAATTCCTTGATTGATATACAACATGTTCCCTGTGAACATAACTCCCGAGCAGATGTCTAGTCGAAATTGGCTAGCACAAGGAAGAAAGGAGAGAACAAATCGGTAATACATGAAATACTTCCTCGACCGAGCATCGAAAAATCCACCTCAGTTCTAGACGTAAACCCCATCGGTGATGACAACTGCTGGATGACTCCGGTATACAACTATCTCACAAAAGGGGAATTACCAACCCATCAAAAGGAGGCCAGCATCGTCAAGCGAAGAGCCTTCTCTTACGTCTTGGTCGAAGGCAAACTATACAGGAGGGGATTCTCCATCCCTCTCCTCAAATGTGTCGACGAGAGCAAAGTCGCCCATATCCTATGCGAGATCCACGAGGGAATCAACACCCAACACTTGGGTGGGAGATCCCTCGTTAGGAAAGCGTTACAAGCAGGATATTACTGGTCCACCATGCAGCACGACACCAAAGAGCACTTGATGATATGCGAAAAATTCCAATGCCACAGGGACATGCACTTAGCACCCCAAAACAAACTCAAGTCCCTCACATCTCCCTGGCCTTCACATGGTGGGGCATGGACCTCCTCGGGCCATTTGTGGTAGGATCGAACCAAAATAAATACATGATAGTAGTTGTGGATTACTTCATAAAATGGATAGAGGCGGAAGTGCTAGCCAGAGTTACAGCACAAAACATCCCCTGTTTCCACAAGAGAAACATTCTTTCTAGGTTCGGCATACCCCAAGAAATCATCACCGACAATAGGACACAATTAACAGATAAGAATTTCCAAGAATTCATTGCAAAGTTGGGCACCATCCAACATTTCTCTTTTGATGAGCATCCATAAAAAAATGGGAAAGCCGAAGTTGCAAATAGAGTGATCCTACGAGGCCTCAGGAGAATACTCGACAAAACCAAGAAGAGATGGGTCGAGGAGCTGCATAGCATGCTCTGGGCCTACCGAACAACGTCTCATTCGACCACCAGGTAAACTCCTTTCTAACTAGCTTACGGGACCGAGGTCGTCATCCCTGTGGTAATCAAGGAACCCTCCAGGTGGACTAAAGCCCCTCTCAAAGAGGAGATAACCGATGAAGCATTGAGAGAAGAAATCGATCTTTTCGAGGAAGTCTGAACAGGAACGGCCTTACGAGAAGCATCCCGTAAACAAAATGTCATCATACGATATGACACCAAAGTCATACGACGAGAACTCAAAGTCGGCAGCCTAGTTCTAAAGAGAAACCACAAAGATTATCAGGGGGAAATCTCGCCGCAAACTGGGAAGGCCCCTACTGTTTCCATGCTAAAACGGGGACCGGGGCCTACTATTTAAAAAATTTATATGGGGAAAAACTTGCTCAAGCTTGGAACACCGAAAAGATGAAACAATACTATAATTATAGAGTTAAAACAGTGGAAGTGCTCTGTCATGATGACATACACAACATCCCTACCATATGTGCATGATCAAGTACAAGCATATCACTCCGAATTAAACACAGAGGTAAGTCTCCACTCTTTTAACGAGTAAATTCTTAGCCCGACATGGAAAACTCAAACGAGCTCCATCGTTGTCATACCTCAATGGCAGAACGCCCAGCTCGCAATGGGAAGTTAACGCCGCCGAACGTGAGACTCAAATGAGAGCTGAGTTCTGGCTTGTTGTACCCTAAAATTTTCCTTCCCATTTTTACTCAAGACATGCTCCTAGAGGCCCTTAATTGCTCAAGGTTGACCAAGAATTGACCAGATAAATTCTCCTCCTAAGTAATGAACCTTTAACTAGGGTTTCACTTTTCACAAAGATGTGTAAGCTCCAAAGGCCTAAAATGTGTTACATTTCCCTAATATGCCTTCAAGATTGTCCATGATAATTTTCATGCCTTCCACTACAAGTTTGCTCAGTCAATTGCTCAAATGCTTAGAAATCAACTTTACTAGGTCAAAAGTCAATTGTGGCCCATGTATAGTCAAACTTCAAGATTTTTGGTCAACATAAACGTTTTGAAGTGATATCCATCATTTGATCAAGGGTTGATCATTATTACTTAAGAAATGCTCTTAATCTATCAAAAGTCAAAAAATGCTAAATTAGGGTTTCTATAGGAAAAGTCAACTGAACTTTGACCAGGCATAACTTTCACATGCTTCATCCATTTTTCACCAACCAAAGCTCATTTTGAAGAGAATCCAATTCCATACAAATTTTCTTTTGTCCTTAACTTTAAGAGATGCACCATTTGAAAGATACAAGCTCATACATTACAGGTCATTTTTAAAAAGCCAACAAAAGGCACTTTTTGTCAAGACCATTTACATCTAGATAAAGTCTTCAAATACAAAATTGGTTAAACGAGTGATTAAAGTAGACATCTTGGGATTTCCAAAGAGTCAAAGAACATCATCATGGGATAAAAATTAAGCAAGTTATGGCTTGCCCAAGTTGGGAAAATTTGGAAGATTTCTAGAATTGTGCATTGAGCAAACATTAACTTTTAGGGCAATGGCTTAATTTCTTGGACTTCAAACATCTTCCTAACCTTGTAGGGGACCTCTAATCTCAATTCCACATTGCCTTACCATTTTTATCTATTTTGTTCATATTTATTTTAATTTATTTCAAATAAATATAAAATAAATTGCACAAAATGTATAGAGATGGGCCTTAACCTTTGGGCTAGTGTTTTTGGTCAGCCTTAGGCCCAAGATTTCGTACAAGGATGTCCAGGTTCATCCAAGTTTGAAAATGGCATGAAATCTCCATTTTAGGTATTTGTTTCAAATTTGTGATCACAACTTTAATAAACATGTTTATGGTCTTGATTCTTTCCTTCTTACCTTATCCCCTCCATCTCCTCTATATAAGAACCATCCCTGCAAGCATTACACATGCATAAGCTACGTAAAAGATCCACAAAAAAATTCCAAAAATTTCCTTAAAGTTGTCAAACCTGAAACCCCTGATCCAGCTAGATTCAACTCCTTCCAAGCACTCCACCAACATCCCAGGGCTTCCAGGAGTACATACCACTCCTCATTCAAGCTATCACACGCCCAGAAGTGCCAAACTGAAACCACTCATTTTGGTAAAATTTTCAAATTTGTATCTCTAGTTTTGTGATATATTAATGTCGTTTAACGTTTGTTTCATGCTCAAGGTGATCCATAGGACAGGTTTAACGTAAAACATGTATGCTTAGAGGCTTAGAAGCTAGTTTGCCATTGATTGGGTTTTGAAGTTGTTAAGCTTCGATTTGGGTGATACAGTTGCTTTCAGGCCAATCTAAGGCCAAATTCAAAACCAGGGTGTGATTTTATGTAGGATAGAGCTTTTGGTTTTGTTTTAAATTGTCTATTTTGTAGGAACAAGCTTTGGATCAGTCGGAGAAGGTGATTGGAGGTTTGACTTCGGTCGCTGACTCCGTCAGCTTGGATGTCACCCCCTCATTGGTCCATAAAATCCAGCACGCGCATTTTTATTTTTTAAAACATATTTGACTTTGTTTTATATATAATACTTTAGTTTTATTTGTATTAACGAATGCTAAAGCAGCTCAGATGGCAAGGCGTGTGCATGCAAAGGGAAAGGACCTGGGTTCGATACCCAGGTCTGGATTTTGGTTTTTTCTAACATTTCCTTGTAGGATTCCATGCGTTGCATAATCAAGCGCTCACTATATGCCCTCATGGTTGGACCATCAGATGCCAACAGATGGAGATCTAACACTCCAAATGCGCATATCTACCATGTGTCATCAAGGCTTGTCCTCAATGGATCCAGTATGGCCTGGGCTTGTAATCTCATGGGCCTAGCAAATTTCAAAAATGCACCCCCCATTTGCTTATAACATCTGGCCCAAATTATTCATTTTTTTGTTTATTTTCTCTTAATCTTTTTTTATAATAATATAAAATAAAATAAAAAACATAATAATTAGACTTAGGCTTAATTTTAATTTTGTAAGTTAATTAATTAATTATTTTGACTTTATTTTATTAATTTAAAAATTAATTAGACATAGGTTTTTAATTCAAATATTTTCTTAACAAAAATAGTAGAATTAGTTCTTTTTCTTTTATCAGAGTTAATTTTAATTCATAATCATTTTTTATTTTATTTAATTAATTAGAAAATCTATTTAGTTTTTTTCTCATTTAATTTAATTTAAGCATTTTCCTAAAATAATTAAAAACAACCAAAAAGATTTTCTCGCTTACTTAGCAATTTTTTAGGGTTTTAGACGTTATTTTAAATTCGCGCGCGTTATTATTTTTGCACCCTTTTTTACTAATGTATCTGCTGATGGTATATAATAGATTAAACTAGGACTTTATCGCTTTCTTTATTTTCCCCCCAACTTTTTGACATGTAAATACCCCCTCCCCAAAGCCTTGTAATAGAGTAGGATTTACGATTCCCTCACTTTAAATTTCTGCAAAATATTAACTGTTAGTAACTAGGCTTGTATGGAATGACTGAAAATAAAGCGCTAGCAAACCTAATAACAAAGATAAATGAACCGAATTGAATCACTTGCACATATACACCTCTAGGGTACGCCCACTTTGGTTGCCTTTCGAAAAATAAAATAGTCTTGTCCCTCGAAAATGGGGACGCTTTAGCAAAGACCCGTAAATCAAAATATCATAGTCCCTCGATGAACCTACAATGTTGCCTTTCGGTAAATGATCTCGTCCCTTAAACAAAATTTCTAAAGTGTATCCATATGTTGCCTTTATGACTGTACGTCCCTTGGAATGTCCCCCAAACATCCAACGATAGAGCTACCTACTTACTAATAGTAGGATAGCACTGTCTAAAGGATAGGAGGAAAAGAACGAACCTTTTCGAGTATAAGTATATAGTTCTTAAATGCTTGCTCAAAAACAAACTTTTTACACTTACACAAAACATTTCAAAACACTTTCATAAAACGCTTTATCAACACTCTTGAGGACTGATACAAGAGTTACCATAAAGCGAATCGCCGCACTAAGACGCTTTCAAAAATACTTTTCAAAACACACAAAGCACAAGGTATTTCAAAAAATGAGCTAAGCATCCAAGAACCCGTAGAAAACTACGGATGGAAAGGGTGATAACACCTTCGCTTTCCATAATCTACCCCCCTTACTCAGAAAATTCTCGAAAAGGTCTTTTTCTGTTCTTTTCACCCTTTCCTTAATTTGGATAAAAGAAAAGTTGGTGGAAACTCTTGATTACCGCAACATTTGCAAACACAAATGCAAAACCAGTATAAACAATCGGTTCTGCCACCGTATCACAGAACTGGTGACTCTGTTGGGGAGTATAATACAAAGTGGGGTTACCTTAAGAGTTATTTCATTTAAAACTGTTTTAATTGCTTTCTTTGTATGCTTTATCCTTGGTGGGTTGTTTGGGTTGTTACCATAGATCCTACACCCGGATCCGGGGGCATCTTTTTAGGTAAACAAAAATAGATCATGGAGATTGTACGACATAGACCGATATGGTTGAAGCGATAGCTGTGTTGGTGTGACACTTTGGTTGGTGCCGGTATCCTTGTGTTAAATCGAGGAGAATACGGGGTCTTCACGTGGTGTCATGAAGCACTAACGGACCTTAGAACCTTAGTTGAACAAACTTGGCCATTAGAAAGTAGTGAGATAGCCGACCTCGGTGTAAAGTTGAGAATTGGTTGATACTCAGTGCTACACTCATTGAGATCGGACTTTTGAGATATTTCAGCCACAAGAAAAGATTGCTAAGCTGAAATAGTGCTCGATAAAGAAAGATTAGTGATATTGAGACTCCTTAGAACCCAGTTACTTTTCTAAGACAGGTTGAACCAACTAAACTTCAAGAGGGTATTTACCTATAAACTCCATGCAAGCCTAAACCTAAAGTCTTGTGTGTTTTGCTTGTGTGTGATTAATTTGCTTAAACATGACATCATGCATCATAGCATCCATATTTCATTTCACTGACCATTTCAAGGACCAAGGGAATTTATCTTTGTTCTGTTTTGCAGATCATGGCTTCTGCTTGTAGAAATACTATTTGAATCAGCTTTGTAAAAATATCTCTCCAACTCAAAGAGCTAGTATCAAGAGTTCCTGAGACTTCTTAGTTCACCAAGAAATATGGTCGACTTCTCAATCTAGTTACCTCGAGATTTGATGAGAAGATGATGAGTGTACTTATTCAATTCTTTGACTCTAAACACCATTGCTTCACTTTCCCAGACTATTAGTTGGTACCCACTGTGATACGGTGGGAGAACTGACTTGGTTGTTTTGCGTTTGATCGCAAATTTTGCCGTTAGCAAGAGTCTCCACCGACTTTTATTTTATCCAAAAGGAAAGGTGAAAAAGCACAGGAAAGACCTTTGAGATTATTTCTTGAGTTCGGGGGGTAGATTATGAAAAGGGAAGGTATTAGCACCCTTTTCATCCATGGTTTTCCATGGGCTCTTAGTTACTTGCTAGATCACTTGCTTTTTGTTTGAAAATATGCTTTGTGTGGTTTTTGAAAGTATTTTGTAAAGATGCCATCATTTAGGAAAACTTTGTAATGATTCTCGTTCGTAAGAATGTATATAAAGTGTTTGATCTTTTGAAAGTGTTTTCAAGTTTGAAAGATGTTTTTGAAAGTGTTGGTGTTTGTTTTGAAAATAGCAAGGATGTTTTTGTTTTGAAATTGAGCAAGTAACTAGGAACATTCTACCTACTCAAAAGTCTTTTGTTCATTTCTTCCTTCCTTGAATATTGCTATCTTACCATTGATTTGGTAAGAAGCCTTATCTTTGGATGTAAAGGGACGGGCGTGGGTCATTGTATGACCACGATAACAATGTTATGAGATATCTTAGCATTTCTCTTTGAGGGACTAAAATCATTTTGAAAGGCAAATTTTGAAGCGTCATCGAGGGACTATGATCTTATATATTTGATTATTTTTGCTAAGATATCCCACATGCATAACATGACCATTTTTTAGGCAACAAGTAGAGTTAACCTTAGGGGTGCATGTGTGAATATTGTGTTTGATTTGAATGCATTGTTTATCTTGAATTAGGGTTATCTAATTGTTGATTTTTATCTTCCCTTACAAACCCTAATTACTAAAATTTATATTAAAGCGATAAATTGCGGAAAGTAAAATTACTACGCTATTACATCATTAGGGGAAGGGGTATACAAATTTATAAATGGGGATGACAAGTAATGTAAACCCTAATTACTATTACAAGGCTTTGACAATTACATAATTTATAATGCAAAAATAGTAAAATATGCAAGAGGATGTAAATTGGGAGAAATTGTTTTTTAGGATTTTTTATATAAAAGGTTTTGAAATTAATTTCATTGAAGAAAAACCTAAGTCTAAGTTAACAAAAAAAACTAATTGTTTAGAAAAATATTTTTGAGGTTTCATTTGAAAACAAAGGTTTTATAATGTTAGGTCATTTCCAAGCAATGCAATATGTCCAAAATAAGCTACAAAAATCTCAAAAATCAAGAAAATCGATGCCTGAGCTGACACGGGCCGTGTCAGTGGACACAGGCATACGTGTCAGGATCTGTCCATGACTTTTCTGCATTTTTTGGTTCCAACCAATCTGACACGGTTGTGTCACGTGACACGGGCGCCCGTGTCAGCCCCTGTCCATCTTTTTTCTGCTCGTGTACGCACCAGTAACATTGACACGGGTCGTGTCGTGTGACACAGGCACCCGTGTCAGCCTCTGTCCCTGCATTTTACTATATTTTTCAACCCAAATAAGCTGACACAGGCCGTGTCGTGTGACACGGGCCGTGTCGTGTGACACGGGCCGTGTCGTGTGACACGGGCACCCGTGTCAGCCGCTGGTCTGACTTTTTGTTAGTTTTTTCTCTTTGGTCTATCTTGTTATATCTTTTGAGCGCAAAAGCAAATGATGTATGAATAATGATATCACAGTTTGAGAAAGTTTACCTATCAAAGCCGAAGCTTTAGAACACGTACGGATGTTTTCGGGTGCAAAGTAGTGATTGATCGAGCTCTTTTGAACCTTCTTGAAGTAGCTCTAACCTTCTTATTGTGCTGAAAATGGTTGGACTGCTCCAACTGAGTCAAGTTGCAATATATATTTTTTGAGTTTAGGAGATGGTGTTAATGATGCTACAGAAATTATTCTTATGTTTTAACAACTTCTATATGGTGTATATGAAGTGTTTGGATGGTTTATTTGGAGAAACTTGTAAGGTATGAGATTCAAAGATTTGGACTTCAAAGCTCAAAAATGGAGGTTTTGTGTACAAATCTGGTTTTTTACAGCAAAAATGATTTTGAGTGTTAGTTTCCCCTCCTTTTTTTCTGGCCCCTTTCTCTTGTGATTGGCCTCTCTATTTATAGATAAGGTTTGAGACTTGAACAAACTCATATTTTGGATCACATGTTATGGCTAGGTTAGATTGTACATGAAGCAAGCTTGAAGAACATGTTTCCAATGCTTGTACCAAGCTATCTAAAGTGGTTGATCACTTTAAACATGTTTGTTCTGACTTGTAGAAGTTTAGTGTGATTAGAACAACAAGTTAGAGGCTCAAGAAATTGACTTTATGATTAAAGTGAACTTTGCAAGAATGGCAATGGTGCCTTCGTGCCAAAAATGGAAAGATGCAATGGACAATACTTGAACCACTTGGATAATGGTTTAATCAATTGTGTAAACATCTGATTATGGATAGATTTGCAAGTGAAGAGGCCTGCAAAGTGAATATTATGAAGCATGGCTAAGATTTTGGTTCCTTGTTCATCACAAATCTGCCTTGTAAATCAAGAATGAATGTCCAACTTCAGATCCTTGAATCTCCTAGCTAAATATGATAAATTCATGCTCTTGAATGTTTTGAAAAGCTTGAAACACCCTCTACGACTTTAATTTTTACCACTTTTGTTAAATCAAACTGGAACTTGATGAAAATTGGCCAAGAAGTTGGGATAAAAACCTGACCAAAACTGTTGAAAATTTCTCTAAGTGTTTATTCAAAAATGCCATGACTTCATGAATTTATAACTTAAAATCCAAGCATTTCTAGAAAAGTCCTGGTCTACATTGTTTTAGATCTCATTGAGATCTATAACTTTCATGTTGGAAGCTTCCCTTGAATCATCTTGCATCTTGGTGAAAAAATGGCATGAAGTAATGAAATTATCATGTGTAAAAACACTTAGAAAATTTCTAAGTCTTGGAAATCTTGACTTTTCAAGTTGACTTTTGACTTTCTTGTCTATTTGATGATCAAGCTTAATATTCTTGAATGTCTTGATGAATTTTGATCTTTGGAATATAATGTTGACCAAAAGGTCAAAGTTTGACTTTTCAGGGTATAGTTGACTTTTTCCAAATACAGCTGATTTTAGGTCAACTGATCAACTGACTGAGCAAAAATGTGATCCAAGAATTGAAACATGACATGAGTAATCTTGGGGATCCAAAATGATCCATGAAAGTCATATGGGGCATTTAAAAGTCCAATTGTTTTTGTGAAAATTTCAAACCCTAATTTTGAATTGTCAGTGTTGAGGAGGTGTCTTAAGCTGATCAAACCTTGTGTAGTCCTGAATCAAATGGAGATCTTATGAGAGATTTATTGAGAAATGAGAGGGAAAATTTTCTGGTACAACAGCTGCCCCTGTTCAATCTTCTTAAACCTGAAGAGTTAGATTGGCGGATCCGCCATTCGTGACTTGAAGGTGGAAGATGATTGGACACTAGAGTGCCCAAAAATTTGCACTCGATGATGTGGTGGTTGATGGTGTAGGGAATGGGCTTAAAGATGCCATTTCGAGAGATGGTGGAAAATTTTTGGAGATGGGCTTACATATGACATCCAAAAATGATTATTGGTAGGAATGGAAGAAGTGTCATACTAAATCTATGGTTGATTTATACTGAAATAATGGATGTGTTGGGTTGAGTACCAAAATAATATCCCTAAATGGATTGTATTTGACTCGTATCTGAAAGCTGAAACTGAATGAGTATACGAATGGAATCCGTATCTAGAGCGTATCTGAAAGTTGAATCTGAATGAGTATCAAGATGGCATCCGTATCTGGAGCGTATCTGAACTGTATCTGAAAGTTGAATCTGAATGAGTATCAGGATGACATATGTATCCGGAGCGTATCTAACCTGCATCTGAAAGCTGAATTTGAATGAGTATCAGGATGGCATCCGTATTTGGAGCGTATCTGAACTGTATCTAGAAGCTGAATCCGAATGAGTATCAGGATGTCATTCGTATCTGGAGCGTATCTGAACTGTATCTGAAAGCTAGATCCAAATGAGTATCAGGATGGCATCCGTATCTAGAGCGTATATGAACTGTATCTACAAGCTGAATCTGAATGAGTATCAGGATGGCATCCGTATCTTGAGCGTATCTGAACTTGTATCTAGAAGCTGAATCTGAATGAGTATCAGGATGGCATTCGTATCTGGAGCATACCTGAATTGTATCTAGAAGTTGAAATGGAATGAGTATCAGGATGGAATCCGTATCTGGAGCGTATCTGAACTGTATCTGAAAGTTGAATCCGAATGAGTATCAGGATGGCATTCGTATCTGAAGCGTATCTGAGTTGTATCTAAAAGCTAAATACGAATGAGTATCAGGATGGCATCCGTATCTGGAGCGTATCTGAACTATATCTGAAAGTTGAATCCGAATGAGTATCAGGATGGCATCCGTATCTGGAGCGTATCTGAACTATATCTGAAAGCTGAATCTGAATGAGTATAGGATAGCATCCGTATCTGGAGCGTATCTGAATTGTATCTAGAAGCTGAATCTGAATGAGTATCAGGATGGCATCCGTATCTGGAGCATATCTAAACTGTATCTAGAAGTTGAATCTAAATGATATCACGATGGCATCCGTATCTGGAGCGTATCTGAACTGTACCTAGAAGCTGAATCTGAATGAGTATTAGGATGGCATCCATATCATGGAGCGTATCTGAACCGTATTTGAAAGCTGAATCTGAATGAGTATCAGAATGGCATCCGTATCTGGAGCGTATCTAAACTGTATCTAGAAGCTGAATGTGAATGAGTATCTGGATGGCATCCGTATCTGGAGCGTATCTGAACTGTATTTAGAAGCTGAATCTGAATGAGTATCAAGATGGCATCCGTATCATGGAGCGTATTTGAACTGTATCTGAAAGCTGAATCTGAATGAGTATCAGAATGGCATCCGTATCAGGAGCATATCTGAATTGTATTTGAAAGCTGAATCTGAATGAGTATCAGAATGGCGTATGTATCTGGACTGTATCTAGAAGAGTGTATGAGAAGGAACCCGTGTAGGATTGCTTCAGCTGGTCGTGTAGATAATTGTCCTGGCTTGTTTCAGGTATTAATCTCTACCCTTTTGAAAATTGTTGATGATAGCCATCTGTTGACTGATCTTTCTTGAAGAGGTAAAAGGTTAGGTGCCTGCAATGCCATGATGTATGAAATCCATGGTCCAATGATGTTCTAAAAAATAAATGAGATTGTTCTGTATGCACTTGTCATGCACGTAATATGATGCATGAAGGGTGAAATGTCATTTGAATGTATCTTTGTCTGGGAAAATAGATCCTTGACAAATGTTGGGGAGTTATTAAATCTTGGATTGTTGTTTAAGAGTTGGTGAGTCTTCAAACTTTGCTTAGAATATTTCCATCAAGGATTCCTGTTTTGTTGTTTGAGGAGAGCTCTGCTGAGGAATGTTAAAAATCCTATGGAGAGTGTTGATTCTTGCTTGGGGAAAAAGAGTTCAGGAGTCTCAGTTGTTCGTTGCTTTCCTGGGGAGTCGAAGTTGAACTGATATCTGGCCGGGTCTAGGCTTTACAGTAACTTGTTGTAGAGTAGTCTACTGGGGAAGAGGAGTTGTGGTCCTTTGATTTGTAGTAGTCGGAGAGGCAAACTCAAACTGGGGAATTTGTAGTTTGTTGGGGAAATAAACCTTGTGGTCGGTCCGTTGGATAGGTGTCTTCTTCACTGGGGATAATCCTCGAGGGTTCTTGAGGTCGACTCAGTTGATGGGAAGTTTTTAGAGATTGAAACTCTGGCTGGGATTCATCCTATGAGAAGGATCTTGGAGAGATTTGTCATTTCCCCTAGTAGCAAGTGTTGTAGTAATGTCAGAAAATTTTTGCTTGGTTGCACATGACCCTTTATGTGGGAGCCTGTTTGCCCCCAGAGTTAATCTGGTGCACCTCGACGCTTGAGATTTTGATCACATTTTCGGTAGCCCTAAACTTCCTAGAGACATTTTCTAAGACTGTTGTGGAAGAAAATGAAGACCTGATACTGACACCATGTGATACTACTGGCACAGACGAACAAATTGGTGGTACCCTAGTTCTTTGGTCAAGTCTCAGAATTTTCTAAGAACTGTCATGGGAGGATCCGAAGACATGAAACTGACACAATCTGATACTATTGGTATAGACAAGTAATTTGATGGTACCGAAAGTCTTCATAGTGGATTTTGTTCAAACCCCTGATCAACGTAACATTGCCCCTTGAGTGGTGCATATGGAGATTTTCCCATGTTTATTCAAAAATTCTTTGAGAGATTCTTTGAATCTTGACTTGACTGCCCCAGATGTGTTGGACAAAGGTCATGCCGTGCCCCTTGATCATGAGAGATTTGTCATTGGAAGTGTCTTTCCAATTGAAGTGATTTTGTTTACTGAGAGAGCTTTTGTTCACTAGATATTCGCTGTGTGAATTTCTTCGCTGTCAAACAAATAACCATATGCAAACAGTGATATTCAAGTAATGCAAAGTTTATGTTTGCCTTGAAATTTTGAAAATGCGTTTTAGCAAGTAAAGAAATTTTGTAAGAAAAATTCAACTCAGGATTTAGAGTAAAGCCTTACAGGAGTCAGGATACCTTTTGTAACAGTATGTTTTCGAACTAACCCCTGCTTCAATTAGGACTTTTGAAGGATTGTAACTTGGCTTGGTTCACGGTTTAAGAAACAAAGGATAAAGGCTCAAAGTGTATTTGTACCCACCCGCTCTTCGTGATGTTCTTCAGTCCTAAACTCAGTTAATTGTGCGTTTGAACTCCAATTGAGTCTGGAATGACGTTTTGGTGATGGTTCAGACAAGTTAAGTTTGTCAGAAGGCAGTCATTTTTGCAACATTTTTTTTTTGTTGAGGATTTGTAGTGACCTTTTTCTTTTGATTTGTTATCCCTGAAGGAAAATTGCGATCAAAAGCGCAGCGGAATTTAAAATTTTCCTTTAACGAGCCTTACGAATGAACATGGTCAGTGATAGAAATATTTACCTCTTGTGGCGATTCAGACCTTTGATGTTGTGATCACGAGCGTTGATGAAGAACAACGCCTCTACTCAGTCCACACGAACAGATCGCTTCCGGTCACAGTGCTAGCTGATCACGAACGAAAACCTTGAGTGAGAGAGAGAATCAAAAACGAAATTGCATCAAGTGAAATTGCTTCATCACAAGGGATCTATTTATAGAATCACTCGTGTGGGCTACAAGCTAAAAGCCCAATTAAGGCTATAAGCTAAAAGCCCAATTAAGCTTATGGACATCATACCTTATGATGTACCATATATAACTTATCCACGTGGTACCTTACCACTTTCCGTATTACACTTAAGTGTACCGTATCTTACGGTGTTCCTTATTTATTCTATCTCTCATCAACTTGTCCTTATGTGTGTGACCCTGTAGGTTTTCGCGACGTTGGCAATTATATTAAATCACACATTTAATATAATAAACAGTGAGCGGTATCTAGCAACACATCACTATTACCCAAGTCACGAAAATGTCATGTGATCTGACCAAACCTTTTCCGTGATAATATTTGTGTTGTACAATTACCCTTTTGCCCTCATGTCTATATTGAACACAAGGCATACACTGTGTCACCCTTGTCCAGTTCAATATTGGGCCCTTAGACATTTATCCTGTTATGCAGGATGAGCAAATTCCATCTAGGTCACTCATGTCCCTTAGCATGCTTTGTGAAGTACCCATCAACCGTCTTTATAGTCATCCAGTTACGGATGACGTTTGATCAGCAATAAAGTACTTGACTCTACATCTAGGGTCCATAGTGGTTTCAGGTCGAAGGGTGGTATACACCATTATCATCATGAGAATAACTTATGACACTTTGCATAACATTTTATGTAGTATTCTCATAGCGGGTCAATCCAGTATAAAGACTTGATAACTCCTTATCTATGATCCATGAGATGTGATCATCAATCTATATTCATATTGTGATCGGTGGGAATGAGAACTGACTGTTTTTATAAGCTGGTTTGCGAAATGTCGTGGTAAGCAAGAGTCGCCACCGTCTTTTATGTTCTCCAACATGGAAAGGACAAAAGCACAGCAAAATTCCTTATTCGAGAATGTTTCTCGGTTCGGGAGGTAGATTTATAGAAAGGGAAGGTGTTAGCACCCTTTCTATCCGTGGTTATCCACGGGCTCTTAGGTACTTGCTCTTATGTTTTCAAAATTGTTTGCTTTTCAAATGTGTGTGGGTTTTGAAAAAGTTTCGTTTGAAAAATTTCTAAGTAACTCTTGTATCTGTCATCAAGAGTGTATGAAAAATTTGTTTGAAAGCTTTTGAAAGTGTAGGTGTGAAAAGATGTTTTTGTTTGTTTGAAAAGAGCAAGTACTTAAGAGAAATCTACCTACTCTAAGGAATTAGGCTGTGTAAGAGTCCTTTAGATAGTGCTATCCCACCATTGAGGGGTAGGTAGCACCATCATTGGAGGTATTTGGGTCAATTCGATTATCGGGACAGCGTGGTCACCGAAGCAATGGTAGGACACCTTAGAAGTAAACCTAATGTCCTAGATCCTTTGTATCCGAGGCAACCGTTTCGAGGCAACTGGATCTTTTGGACAGAAGGGCGACCTCTAAGACACCCTATACTTGATGACCACGTTCGAGGCAACCAGTGAGGCGTACCCTAGGGGTGGCATGTGCATGTGTGTTGTTTCTCAGTTAATTGTTTTTGTACATGTTATTTGTGAGCTACGGATTAATTTTATTATTCATACATTCTTTCATGCATTGTTAACAATTAGGAGTGCGGAAAATAAATTGCAGAAAGATAAATCTAGTTATTACAAGGCGCGGGTCTATACATCGCCAAAAACAAAAACCCGTTTGAAAAAATAAACTGCGAGAAAATAAATAAAGCAGTAAAAGAGGTCCTAATTAACTATTACATTTCCAGAAGCAGTTACATAAATATAATGAATTAAAATAAATTACGCGCGAAAGAATGAATTGGGACGTCCTAAGGGTTTTGACCCTTTTTTAAGAAAGAATTGAATTTTTTTTTTGTCTTTTTGTAATTAAAATGAAATTAAAACTAACTAATGACTAATTAATTTAATTAAAAGAAAATATTTTTTTGTTTTTTATGTTTTTATGAAATAAAAGAAATGAAATAAAATTAAAAGTGAACTTTACCTAATTCTAGATCTATTTTAATTATTTAAGAAAAGGAATTAAAATGGCCTAATTAAACTATTTTTTTTAATGTTTATTTACAAAATAAAATAATAATAATAATGTCGTTAATTCTTTTTGGATTTTTTATGAAAATGCGTTAATTAAGTTAATTGTTAATAATAAAAATAATTAAAAGGTTAGCAATTAAAAATAAGAGAAAATGACAAAACAAAATAAAAAAGAAAGTAAAAATCAAGGGGGGTGTGGGCCAAATAGGAGGTTTATTGAAGCAATCCAAGCCCACTGAAATCTAAGCCACGTTTGACTTTCATGATTGCCTGCAACACGCTTGACTCCAGAGTATGGTGTGCTACACTTTTTGTCCTTTGGATCTGCGTTGATGACACTTGGAGCGCTGGGATATGAGGTTTATGGTGTTCCTCCTTTGAGAATCTGCACATGAAAGTAATGAAAAAAAATGATATGGAAATTATAGGGGACCTGGGAAGAACTTACAGTGCGGTATGAGCCTCAGGACTTGGCAAAGGTTTCTTTAGCTTCAGGGTGTGGCAAGGAATAGAACCACGTGCTTGTTTTGATCTGAAGATGCTCGCAACTATGTTTTAGAACTCTCACTTTTTGAATAATTTTTGGTTTTGCTCTTGGCCATTTCTGCACAAACTCTTTTTTTGAATGAGGTTGGGAAGGCTTGTATATATAGTAATGTAAAGTGTATCAATAAGAATAATGGTCATTAAGCTTATGCAATTATGTTCTTGATTTCCTCCATAACCAACATTGAACCATTTGCCATATTTGTGAAAATTTGAATTTTCTTGCTTGGAATAGGCCTTGCACGAATTTGGAAGGTATTTCAAGGTGTATCAAAGCTAATCAACACAAAATATATCCCTCCATTAATTTCTTTGATTTTTATTTGAATTTTAAAGATTTAAAATGAATTAAATCAAATAAAATTAAATAAAAATGGAAAATTAATTTTAAATCTTGAAATAAATTGTGGGACACGTGGGAGGCATGGCCAAGCTGAATCAAGTGGAAAAAGTGGGCCCCTTTTGTCAAAAATGAAATTTCAAGGATAATTGACTTTGGCCATTTCACAAAAATTTCCCAACTTCTCCAATGCATATCTTGCTCAATTTTGAAGCTATGAACATGTTCTTTGACATTTTAGAAAGGTCTTGAAGTCCTCTAACCAATGCCTTTGGTCCCATGTCATTTTGATTTACCAATCTCAAGTTATGGTCTTTGACTTAAAGTGCCTTTTTGTTGACTTTTGAAAATGACCTATAATGTTGAAATTGATAACTTTTTGTGAGAGCATTTCTTGGACTTGGAATGTGAAGATGAGTTGTAAGAAATGTATTCCCCTTCAAGATGAGCATTGGATGGGATTTTTATGATGAACCATGAAAAAGTTATGCCTTGGTCAAGTTACAGTTGACTTTTCAACTGTCCAAAAATAGAAACTTTTGACACCTTGATGATTTTTGAGCCATTCTTCTGAAATCATGGTCAAGACTTGACCAAATGATTATTGTGGCTTCAAAATAAGATGTTGACCAAAAATTTTGACTTTTGACTGCCAAATGACCATTTTTCCCCTACAGTTGATTGTGAGGCAATTAGGGTTTTGACTGTGCAACTTGACCTTGTGAGCCTTGAAACTTGGCATGTAGATGCTTGACAATGTATATGAGCATATGTGACTTGATTGAGCCCTTGAAAACCTCAGCTTCCTTGCAAGAACCAAAACCCTAATTTTGCCTGCCTTAGGAGGATGGTTGACTGTGTAGCCATTGAATAGATTTTGAGCCATTTGGGGTGATGCTTGTCAAATCTTGAAGAATATGGGAGGGCAAATTTTGGGGTACAACAGTTGCCCCTGTTCAATCTTCTTAGACCTGAGGATGTAGATTGGTTTGTGTGACTTTCGTGATCCGAATGTGGAAGATGATTGAACACTAGAGTGCCCAGAAATTTGCACTCACATAGTAGAGTATTAGCAGTGTGATAGCGGGAATGGGCTTACAGATGCCATTTGGAGAGATGGTGGATAGGAGGATGGGCTTATAGATGCCATCTGGAGGTGTGACAGAACCTTGTCGGGAATGGGCTTATAGATGCCATTTGGAACTGTGATGGGAGGATGGGCTTATAGATGCCATCTAGGTGTTGATCGCGTAAGAGATTCCTTAGCGAGAACTTGCGTACCTGAGAAAGAAAGATAATTACCTGGCCTGTTACAGGTGTTGATCTTCAAACTCTTTATGTAGATGTGCCCTGGCTGGATATAGGTATCGAATCTCTAAACTCTTCAGACGTGCCCTGGCAGGATACAGGAATCGAGTCTGGAATATAGTCGTCAACAGATACACCCTGGCAAGATACAGGAATCGGATCTTCAAACTCTTCAGACGTGCCCTGGAAAGATACAAGAGTCGAGTCTGGAAAATAGTCGTCAACAGATACACCCTGGCTGGATACAGGAATCGGATCTTCAAACTCTTCAGACGTGCCCTGGCAAGATACAGGAATCGAGTCTGGAATTAGTCGTCAACAGATACACCCTGGCAAGATACAGGAATCAGATCTGGAATTAGTCGTCAACAGATACAACCTGGCAAGATACAGGAATCGGATCTTCAAACTCTTCAGATGTGCCCTGGCAGGATACAAGAATCGAGTCTGGAAATTAGTCGTCAACAGATACACCCTGGCAAGATACAGGAATCGGATCTTCAAACTCTTCAGACGTGCCCTGCAGGATACAGGAATCGAGTCTGGAAAATAGTCATCAACAGATACGCCCTGGCTGGATACAGGAATCGGATCTTCAAACTCTTCGGACGTGCCCTGGCAGGATACAGGAATCGAGTCTGGAAATAGTCGTCAACAGATACACCCTGGCTGGATACAGGAATCGGATCTTCAAACTCTTCAGACGTGCCCTGGCAGGATACAGGAATCGAGTCCGGAAATAGTCGTCAACAGATACGCCCTGGCAGGATACAGGAATCGGATCTGGAACTTCAAAAGGTTTTTGATGAATGAATCAGGGACGATTACTACCTCAGCGGGACGATGAGAGAACCTTGGAGGATTACTACCTCAACGGGACGATGAGAGAACCTTGGACGATTACTACCTCAACGGGACGATGAGAGAACCTTAGACGATTACTACCTCAACAGAACAATGAGAGAACCTTGGACGATTACTACCTCAACGGGACGATGAGAGAACTTTGGATGATTACTACCTCAACGGAATGATGAGAGAACCTTGGATGATTACTACCTCAACGGGACGATGAGAGAACCTTGGACGATTACTACCTCAACGGGACGACAAGAGAACCTTGGACGATACTACCTCAACGGGATGATGAGAGAACCTTGGACGATTACTACCTCAACGGGACGATAAGAGAACCTTGGACGATTACTACCTCAACGGGACGATGAGAGAACCTTGGACGATTACTACCTCAACGGAATGATGAGAGAACCTTGGATGATTACTACCTCAACGGGACGATGAGAGAACCTTGGATGATTACTACCTCAACGGAATGATGAGAGAACCTTGGATGATTACTACCTCAACGGGACGAGGAGAGAACCTTGGACGATTACTACCTCAACGGGACGATGAGAGAACCTTGGACGATTACTACCTCAACGGGACGATGAGAGAACCTTGGACGATTACTACCTCAATGGGACGATGAGAGAACCTTGGACGATTACTACCTCAACGGGACGATGAGAGAACCTTGGACGATTACTACCTCAACGGGACGATGAGAGAACCTTGGACGATTACTACCTCAACGGGACGATGAGAGAACCTTGGACGATTACTACCTCAACGGGACGATGAGAGAACCTTGGACGATTACTACCTCAACGGGACGATGAGAGAACCTTGGACGATTACTACCTCAACGGGACGATGAGAGAACCTTGGACGATTACTACCTTAACGGGACGATGAGAGAACCTTGGACGATTACTACCTCAACGGGACGATGAGAGAACCTTGGACGATTACTACCTCAACGGGACGATGAGAGAACCTTGGACGATTACTACCTCAACGGGACGATGAGAGAACCTTGGACGATTACTACCTCAACGGGACGATGAGAGAACCTTGGACGATTACTACCTCAACGGGACGATGAGAGAACCTTGGACGATTACTACCTCATCGGGACGATGAGAGAACCTTGGATGATTACTACCTCAACGGGACGATGAGAGAATCTTAGGCGACTACAACCTCAGCAGAATGATGAAGGAATCTTGGACGTCTTCTACCTCAAAAGGTGAAGACTTTTATCTGTTGATCGTTCTTTCCTGAAAAAGTAACGAGTTAGTTGTATGCAATGTCATAATGTATGACATGCATGATGTCATGATGTTCTCAAAAATAAATGAGATTGGGGTGATATGATGCGTGTATGCATGTATCATAATGTATGACAATGTGATGTTTATGAATGTATTTTCGTCTAGGAAAATAAATCCTTGACGAATGCCGGGAGCTGAATCCTGGGCTGATGTTGGAAGAGTAGCGTTCTTTGTTTCAGCTGGGGATAATGGTTGCAAGAATAAACCGGTAGGAGAAGATGACTCCGTCGGGGAATAAACCTGTTGGAGAGATTACTCTGCGGGGAATTACTCTGTAGGAAGAGATACTTCGCTGAGGTTTTGATGATAACTCCGCTGGGGATACCATTATTGAGCTCTGTTGGAAGATTTGATGGACTCCACTGGGGATAGGAAGACTTCGTCGGGGACGATCTTTCCGTGGCAATTGGCTGAGGATAACCCAGTTATAAGCTTTGGTGGGGAATAACCTTCTGAATAAAGTCGGGGAGAGGCTCTCGTACTCTGCAGGTGATAAGCTTCCAGAATCTACTGGGGATAAGCTTCCTACTGGGGAGATTGATTGAACTTTCCTGGGGAAACTTTTGAGATTGCACTGGGGAAGTGGCTCCACTGGATGTTCTGTATACTGCCGGGGAACAATCTTAGATCAAGATTGCCGGGGATGCTTGCTAGGAATGTTTGTGTACTCCGTTGGGGAATGTTGAGATCTTCTGGAGGATAACCCAACTCCTTGAGGCTGACAGTAGATTAACTCTGCTCGGGGGGAGTGTTGCTGACTTGCTTGGGATAATGTACCTTGTTAGGGTTGATGGGAGACCAACTGCTTGGGAGAGTATTGTTGAATCTTGTCTTAATCCGCGGGGAGTGAATATGTCTTGGTCATATTCTTTAGCCGAACCTATCTTGGTACCTGGAGGACAGAGTAACTTGTACAGTTTGGACAACTCTTATTGCCCCTGCTTCTGCGGGAGAAGAAGGTACCTGTGGAGGTGTTTGACAATTGCCGATTGACAAATCTTCTTCTGGTAGGCCAGTGACGAGATGACGGGACATAGTCGTATGCTTTGATCCCTAATTTTTGCCTGGATCACCCTTTCGGGTTTTCGGTCCACCGGGATACCCCTTTTTGCCCAAGCCGCCTTTTCAGGTTTTCGACTTGCCGGGTGTACAGATTTTTTCATTTCATCCCTTATTTTTGCCCGAACCCTTTTGGTTCGCCGGGAAGCCCTTATTTTTGCCTAGGTGTGTCAACCTAGCGGGTCTTTGATTATGCGTAGTATTTTTCGACCATATCCACGCTCTCAGAGTGTAGGGAGTTGTCACTGTTGTTGTGTTGCCATGCGACCAGAAGATGTTTGATCAGGCAAGATTCGTAGCTGGAACTCATGTCCAATGCCCCAGGTGACTCAGGCGGAGATTTTCCCCAGGCTATTAGGCATTTGAGAGAGTCTCTGAATCTTGACTGGACTGCCCCAGATGATGGACAATGATCATGCCCTGCCCCTTGATTGGAGGTGCTTTTGTTCATTAGACATTCGTCGTGCGAATTTCTCTGCTGTTCGAACAAAAAGTCATATGCAAACAAAGTTACGTTAAAAATGCAAAGCTTGTGTCTGTCTTGAAGTTTTTGGAAATGTATTTTTCATAAAAACAAGTGAATTTTTTTGTAAACTGCGATGTCAACTCGTTATTTTACCGCAAGCCTTAAGGAGTCAGGATACCTCTCGTAACAGTATGCTTTCGAACTAACCCATGCTTCAGCTAGGACTTTTAAAGGTTGTAGCTTGGACCGGTTCACGTTTTAAGAAACAAAGGATAAAGGCTCAAGTTTTATTTGTACCCACCCGTTCTTCGTGATGTTCTTCAAACCTAAACTCAGCTAATCACGCATTAGATTTTATTTGAGTCTTTGCTCTGATATTCCAGTGATGGTTCGGATATTGACGGTTTATTTTGAATAGGCAGTCATTTCCCCTTTTTTTTGGAGGGTTTGTAGGACCTCTTTCTTTTTTGATTTCGTTATCCCTGTTTTTTGCCTGAACTGTTTCTTTTGTGATTACAGTCAGCAGGATGCCCCAGTTTTGTAAGTCTCCTTCGTAGGTTTTGACTTAATGGGCGTTTATTTTGAGGGATAATGACTGCCTGTCTTTATGATTATTCTGAACCATCACTGCCTTTTGTTTTGTGAGGACCTCTTTGGTGCTATTCATTGTGCATCTGGATCAACTGAGAGAACTACCCTGCCCCAGGTTATGATTAAGGGTTTTTAATTTTCGAAAAGAAAAACTCCAACTTCTTTGGCTCAAAGGGGTTAGCGAGGGATTATCTTCCTTATAACTCCAGTGTTTAGGAATTGAAACAATGCCTGTACCTCATCAGCGGGGTCTGTTCAAAAGCATACTGTAAGGATCGTGGTATCGTTTTCGTCATCCTCCCTCAAGAGGCTTAGAATTTTCAACCCAGAGTTGATCATCATAAAAATATGAAAACAGTTTTCATATAGCGAATGCGAATATATTGATTCAAAACAGACATATGCGATGCATTGATAAAGTAATAAAGTTTGCTATGACAATAATTGTTTGAACAATCAAAAGAAAATTACAACTTGAAAAATCTAATGAACAAAAGTCTTCTAATTTGAACTAGTCACTTCAAGTGATGGATCTTGCAGGGATAGTAGAAGAACTCAGCCTGGCCATCTTGGGTGAATTCCACTGCTCCTTCATCAATCAGATCCTGGATCTTGTTCTTCAAAGACCAGCAGTCGTTTGTGGCATGCCCTAGGCTGTCCGAATGATAAGCGCAGTGGGCGTTGGGGTTATACCTTGAAGGTGTCTTGTTGGGGTTCTTAGGAGGGTCCTTTAGAGTTACCAAATTCAACCTCAACAGATGTTGTAAAGCTTGAGACCGTGACGTGTTGAGCTTGGTAAATTGCCTTCTAGGCTTGTCTGGATTGCTCTGATCAACCTGTTGCTCTGGGCGGGGTTGTGGTTGGACCTGTGAAGTGGTAGCAATTTAGAGAGGTCTATTCTTCACCATACCAGACTCTTGTCCTCTCGGAAGCTGATCAGTGACCTGGTCCCTGACTTGGACTGTTTGCTTCATGTTGTGTCTGTCTTGATGAAGCTGACTGATCATGGTCCTCAACTCTTCTTGCTCCCGAGCTAAGCCTTGGATGAGAGCCATTTGCCCCAGCATCTGGGTTCTCAGTGTATCTACCTCAGCTTGCAGACGTTTCAGCCATTCGTCCTTATCATCTTCGGGACTTTTCTTGGCCAAATTCCCCATGAGGAGTGTCCTTAACTCCTCCTGCCCTTGGATAAGCTTAGGAAGATCTCCCTGAATTGAGTCTCTTGAGCATGAAGACCCTGGTTATCTTGTTGGGAAGCCATTGCTGAAATAAACAGCGAAGAAGGTAAGTGACCTGTAACAAGGATACCTGTGATGCAATGATATGTATGTATGCATGCGATGTTTTCAAGGACCTCGCGGGATAAACAAGAAAATTTGTTAGAATCTGCATTTTGTAGCTTGATGGAAGGAACTGCACATTGTTGAGAGTCCTTCTTCAAGAGTCAAGGTTCACCATATCGAGTGGCTCATAGCCCGTGACTCAAGTTATCAACCTTGGCTAGAGGAAAATAAATCCCCTTTGCCCCTTGCTAGATATCATGACCTGCATCACAAACCCTTGAAATCCTTGAAATGAATTAGTCTTTATGCAGGATGTATGCAATGGTATGATGGCATGATGTTATGCTATGCATGGAGTAATGTAGGTAAACCCTGTTATGAGTCCAGATTAAGGACTGTAAACAAAACCTGCAAGAAGCTCATGTGTTAGATAACAAGCATGCAAGTAGTCAAGTTTGAAAGCACACAAGTCACCCAAGACAGCCCTTAGAGTTTAGGCCAGCGTGAAGTTTGGGGTACTACCCTCTTGAAGTTGGTGGGCTCAAAACCTGTCCTATCAGAAGTAACCGGGTTCTAAGGATCTCAATATCATTGGATTGTTTTCTGTGTTCATCGTTTCGATTAAGCCACTGAACTGGCGATCGAAATATTCCAAGAAAACAACCCTCAACTGAGCGTAGTATCGAGTATCAACCAACTTTGGACTGCACCAAAGTCAGTTATCTCACTACCATAAAGAGGCCAGGATGGTTCAATTAAGGTTCCTAAGGTCAGTTGATGCTTCACGACACCACGCGGCGGCCCCGTACTCTCCTTGAGTTGACTCAAGGGTTACCAGTACTCACCAAAGTGCCACATCAACGTAGCAGACTGCTTCAACTGTGTCGGTATACCCCGCACAGTTCCCTCACAGTCTTGTTGCTACTTTCTAAGAAGGTATCCCCCAGATCCGGGTTAGGATCTATAGAACTCCCAGGACAGGCCCAATAATTTTAAAGCACACAAATCAGGCAATTGAAAACATAAGTGATCTTAGTCCTAAGGTACACCTCACTTTAAAATATCCCTAGCAGAGTTGCCAGTTCTGTGATCGGTGGGAATGAGAACTGACTGTTTTTATAAGCTGGTTCGCGAAATGTCGCGGTAAGCAAGAGTCGCCACCGTCTTTTATGTTCTCCAACATGGAAAGGAAAAAAGCACAGCAAAATTCCTTATTCGAGAATGTTTCTCGGTTCGGGAGGTAGATTTATAGAAAGGGAAGGTGTTAGCACCCTTTATATCCGTGGTTATCCACGGGCTCTTAGGTACTTGCTCTTATGTTTTCAAAATTGTTTGCTTTTCAAATGTGTGTGGGTTTTGAAAAATTTCTAAGTAACTCTTGTATATGTCCTCAAGAGTGTATGAAAAATTTGTTTAAAAGCTTTTGAAAGTGTAGGTGTGAAAAGATGTTTTTGTTTGTTTGAAAAGAGCAAGTACTTAAGAGAAATCTACCTACTCTAAGGAATTAGGCTGTGTAAGAGTCCTTTAGATAGTGCTATCCCACCATTGAGGGGTAGGTAGCACCATCGTTGGAGGTATTCGGGTCAATTCGATTATCGGGACAGTGTGGTCGCCGAAGCAATGGTAGGACACCTTAGAAGTAAACCTAATGTCCTAGATCCTTTGTATCCGAGGCAACCGTTTCGAGGCAACTGGATCTTTTGGACAGAAGGGCGACCTCTAAGACACCCTATACTTGATGACCACGTTCGAGGCAACCAGTGAGGCGTACCCTAGGGGTGGCATGTGCATGTGTGTTGTTTTTCAGTTAATTGTTTTTGTACATGTTATTTGTGAGCTACGGATTAATTTTATTATTCATACATTCTTTCATGCATTGTTAACAATTAGGAGTGCGGAAAATAAATTGCAGAAAGATAAATCTAGCTATTACAAGGCGGGTCTATACATCGCCAAAAACAAAAACCCGTTTGAAAAAATAAACTGCGAGAAAATAAATAAAGCAGTAAAAGAGGTCCTAATTAACTATTACATTTCCAGAAGCAGTTACATAAATATAATGAATTAAAATAAATTGCGCGCGAAAGAATGAATCGGGACGTCCTAAGGGTTTTGACCCTTTTTTAAGAAAGAATTGAATTTTTTTTGGTCTTTTTGTAATTAAAATGAAATTAAAACTAAATAATGACTAATTAATTTAATTAAAAGAAAATATTTTTTTGTTTTTTATGTTTTTATGAAATAAAAGAAATGAAATAAAATTAAAAGTGAACTTTACCTAATTCTAGATCTATTTTAATTATTTAAGAAAAGGAATTAAAATGGCCTAATTAAACTATTTTTGTTAATGTTTATTTACAAAATAAAATAATAATAATAATAATGTCGTTAATTCTTTTTGGATTTTTTATGAAAATGTGTTAATTAAGTTAATTGTTAATAATAAAAATAATTAAAAGGTTAGCAATTAAAAATAAGAGAAAATGACAAAACAAAATAAAAAAGAAAGTAAAAACCAAGGGGTGTGTGGGCCAAATAGGAGGTTTATTGAAGCAATCCAAGCCCACTGAAATCTAAGCCACGTTTCACTTTCATGATTGTCTGCAGCACGCTTGACTCCAGAGTATGGTGTGCTACACTTTTTGTCCTTTGGATCTGTGTTGATGACACTTGGAGCGCTGGGATATGAGGTTTATGGTGTTCCTCCTTTGAGAATCTCCACATGAAAGTAATGAAAAAAAATGATATGGAAATTATAGGGGACCTGGGAAGAACTTACAGCGCGGTATGAGCCTCAGGACTTGGCAAAGGTTGCTTTAGCTTCAGGGTGTGGCAAGGAATAGAACCACGTGCTTGTTTTGATCTGAAGATGCTCGCAACTATGTTTTAGAACTCACACTTTTTGAATAATTTTTGGTTTTGCTCTTGGCCGTTTCTGCACACACTCTTTTTTGAATGAGGTTGGGAAGGCTTGTATATATAGTAATGTAAAGTGTATCAATAAGAATAATGGTCATTAAGCTTATGCAATTATGTTCTTGATTTCCTCCATAACCAACATTGAACCATTTGCCATATTTGTGAAAATTTGAATTTTCTTGCTTGGAATAGGCCTTGCACGTATTTGGAAGGTATTTCAAGGTGTATCAAAGCTAATCAACACAAAATATATCCCTCCATTAATTTCTTTGATTTTTATTTGAATTTTAAAGATTTAAAATGAATTAAATCAAATAAAATTAAATAAAAATGGAAAAATTAATTTTAAATCTTGAAATAAATTGTGGGACACGTGGGAGGCATGGCCAAGCTGAATCAAGTGGAAAAAGTGGGCCCCTTTTGTCAAAAATGAAATTTCAAGGATAATTGACTTTGGCCATTTCACAAAAATTTCCCAACTTCTCCAATGCATATCTTGCTCAATTTTGAAGCTATGAACATGTTCTTTGACATTTTAGAAAGGTCTTGAAGTTCTCTAACCAATGCCTTTGGTCCCATGTCATTTTGATTTACCAATATCAAGTTATGGTCTTTGACTTAAAGTGCCTTTTTGTTGACTTTTGAAAATGACCTATAATGTTGAAATTGATAACTTTTTGTGAGAGCATTTCTTGGACTTGGAATGTGAATATGAGTTGTAGGAAATGTCTTCCCCTTCAAGATGAGCATTGGATGGGATTTTTCTGATGAACCATGAAAAAGTTATGCCTTGGTCAAGTTACAGTTGACTTTTTAGTTGTCCAAAAATAGAAACTTTTGACACCTTGATGATTTTTGAGCCATTCTTGTGAAATCATGGTCAAGACTTGACCAAATGATGATTGTGGCTTCAAAATAAGATGTTGACCAAAAATTTTGACTTTTGACTGCCAAATGACCATTTTGCCCCTACAGTTGATTGTGAGGCAATTAGGGTTTTGACTGTGCAACTTGACCTTGTGAGCCTTGAAACTTGGCATGTAGATGCTTGACAATGTATATGAGCATATGTGACTTGATTGAGCCCTTGAAAACCTCAGCTTCCTTGCAAGAACCAAAACCCTAATTTTGCCTGCCTTAGGAGGATGGTTGACTGTGTAGCCCTTGAATAGATTTTGAGCCATTTGGGGTGATGCTTGTCAAATCTTGAAGAATATGGGAGGGAAAATTTTGGGGTACAACACATATTAATCTTAATGCTTTAATGTTATCCCACTTCACATTAAAGCTTGACTACGGATACTTTAAGAATAGTGTCTTATGTTTAATGGGATCTCATGATTAAGTCACACTTAACATTTCATTAAACAAATAAACCATTCTAGGGACTTTATTATTTTGGAAAGAAAACATAATAAATAAATGCCTTTTATTATTAATAAATAATTCGATACAAGTACCAAAAGTATTGGCCTCTAGGGCTTACACCAACAATCTCCCACTAGCACTAGAGCCAATCAGGCATACCCCTAATACCCATAGATCTAGTATGTCCATCATGCTTCAGCTGCGCAAGAGGCTTTGTTAATGGGTCAGCAACATTATCAAGTGTAGGTACTCTGCATATTTTCACGTCTCCCCAATCGATTATCTCTCGAATGAGATGATAACGCCTAATTATGTGTTTGGATCGTTGGTGAGATCTAGGCTCCTTAGCTTGTGCGATAGCACCATTGTTATCACAATAGAGATCAATGGGATCCACAATGCTATGGACTATGCCTAGTTCACTAATGAACATCTTGATCCAAACAGCTTCCTTTGTTGCAGTTGAGGCAGCAATATACTCAGCCTCGGTTGTAGAATCAGCAATTGTATCTTGCTTTAAACTTTTCCAGCTCACAGCGCCACCATTTAAACAAAACACATAACCAGATTGTGATCTAAAGTCATCCTTATCTGTATGGAAGCTATCATCAGTGTATCCAATTACAGCAAGCTCTTCCTGACCTCCATATATCAAGAATGAGTCCTTAGTCCTTCTCAAGTACTTAAGGATATTCTTGACAGCTACCCAATGAGCATCACCGGGATTAGACTGGTACCTACTCGTTGCACTTAAAGAATACGAGACATATGGTTGAGTACATAGCATGGCATACATGATAGATCCTATTGCAGATGCATATGGAATCTTATCCATGCGATCCCTTTCTTCCTTACTTGAAGGGGATTGTGTTTTTGACAGACACATGCCATGTTGCATAGGTATGAATCCTTTCTTGGAATCATGCATATTAAAGCGTCTCAACACTTTTTCTATGTATGTACTATGACTTAGGCCAAGCAGTTTTTGTGACCTATCTCTATAGATCCTGATTCCTAATATATAGGCTGCTTCACCTAGGTCCTTCATTGAAAAGCATTTCCCTAACCAAGTCTTCACTTGTTGCAAGGTAGGGACATTGTTTCCAATGAGTAATATGTCATCTACATATAATACCAGGAATACAATCATGCTCCCACTAACCTTCTTGTAGACACAAGGCTCATCTTCATTCTTGATGAATCCATATTGTTTTACTGTTTCATCAAAACGAAGATTCCAGCTTCTGGAAGCTTGCTTCAATCCATAAATTGATCGCTGTAACTTACATATCTTTTGGGCTTCTTCTGGTATGTCAAATCCTTCAGGTTGTTTCATGTACACATCCTCAAGAAGATTCCCATTAAGGAAAGCAGTTTTGACATCCATCTGCCATATTTCATAATCATGATATGCAGCGATAGCAAGTAAAATCCGAACAAATTTAAGCATTGCAACTGGTGAAAAGGTTTCATCATAGTCAACCCCATGAATTTGTTTATAGCCTTTTGCAACCAGTCTTGCCTTATAGGTATGTACCTTACCATCCATGTCAGTCTTCTTTTTGAAGACCCACTTGCATCCTATAGGGTTAACTCCTATAGGAGGCTCTACCAAGGTCCAAACCTGGTTTGTGTACATGGAATCCATTTCATATTTCATGGCTTCTAGCCACTTCTCGGACTCAGGACTAGTTATGGCCTCTTGGTAGGTCACAGGCTCATCTTGATCCATGAGTAATACATCACCCTGATCACTTATGAGATATCCATATCTCTCAGGTTGTTGACGTATCCTGCTTGAGCTACGCTGGTCTTGTTCTACTTGAGCAGGTTGCTCTTCCACAACTACTTGTGTTTCCTACTCTAATTCCTCCATAGGTGTATCAATGCTTTGTGGTTCTTGAATTTCTTCAAGCTCTATTTTCCTCCCACTGATTCTTTTGGAAATAAAATCCTTTTCCAGAAAAACTCCAGTTCGAGAAACAAACACTTTGCCATCAGAAGGATTGTAGAAGTAATACCCTCTTGTTTCTTTAGGATACCCCACAAATAAGCATTTGTCAGATTTGGGCTCAAGCCTAGTCGAAATTTGTCGTTTCACATAAACTTCGCAACCCCAAATCTTCATGTAAGACATATGTGGTTTCTTACCACTCCATATCTCATATGGTGTCTTCTCAACCTTTTTGGATGGAACTCGGTTAAGTGTGTAAGCTGCAGTCAATAGTGCATGTCCCCAAAAGGAGTTCGGAAGATCGGCGTGACTCATCATGGATCGGACCATGTCTAACAAGGTTCGATTTCTCCTCTCAGATACACCATTCCATTGTGGTGTTCCGGGAGGAGTAAGTTGGGATAAAATCCCACATTCCTTTAGATGGTCATCAAACCCTAGGCTTAAATATTCACCGCCTCGATCTGATCGAAGAAATTTAATATTCTTACCTAGTTGGTTTTGTACTTCATTCTTAAATTCCTTGAATTTTTCAAAGGTTTCAGATTTGTGTTTCATTAAATACACATAACCATATCTACTGAAATCATTAGTAAATGTGATGAAGTATTGAAAGCCTCCTCTGGCTGGTATGTTCAGTGGTCCACATACATCAGTATGTATGAGGGCCAAAAGATCATTAGCCCTTTCACCTTTTCCTGTGAATGGGGACTTTGTCATCTTTCCAATTAAACAAGATCTGCATGTCTCATATGATTCATAATCAAAAGAGTCAAAGAGTCCATCTTTATGGAGTTTGGAAATGCGTTTCTCATTTATGTGGCCTAAGCGACAGTGCCAAAGGTAGCTTGGATTTAACTCATTAGGTTTAATCCGTTTAGTATTAATGTTATAAATTGGCATTTCAAGATCAAGGACATATAATCCATTGTTCATTTATGCAGAAGCATAGAATATATCATTCAAATAAATAGAGCAACAATTATTCTTTATTATAAATGAAAAACCAAACTTGTCCAAACAAGAAACGAAAATAATATTCCTACTAATTGTAGGTACATAATAACAGTTCTCTAACTGAATTATTAAACCACTAGGTAAAGTCAAAACATAAGTTCCTACGGCTAAAGCAGCAACCTTTGCTCCATTTCCAACTCGTAGGTCAACTTCACCTTTTGCCAAATCTCTACTCCTTTTTAGCCCCTGCACATTAGTACAAATGTGAGAACCGCATCCAATATCTAATACCCATGATGCAGAAGTAGATAAATTAATTTCAATAACAAAAATACCTGAATTTGAAGTCCCTACTCCATTGTTCATATCTTCCAAGTACTTTGGGCAGTTTGTCTTCCAATGTCCGGTCTTACTGCAATGGAAGCAAGTGCCCTCCTTTGCTATGCCTCCACTAGGCTTCAAAGCAGGAACAATAGGTTTAGGCTTGGCAACTTCCTTGCCTTTCCCTTTACCAACTTTCTTGGTAGGCCTCTTGTTCAGCTTCTTTCCATTACTGACCATCAGAATGGACTTCCCTTTTGTCTTCATATTCTGCTCAGCAGTTTTCAACATGCTTAGAAATTCTGGAAGACTCTTATCCATGTCATTCATGTTGAAATTCATGACAAACTGATTAAAGCTATATGGCAACGATTGCAAGATAAAATCAGTTGCAAGTTCCTTTCCAAGCGGAAACCCTAACCTTTCAAGGTTCTCCACATACCCAATCATTTTGAGTATATGGGGACCTACAGGGTTTCCCTCAGATAACTTGGTGTTAAAAAGGTCCTTTGAAACCTGAAACCTCTCATTTCTTGCCTGCTCTTGATAGAGCATTTTCAGATGTCCGATCATATCGAACGCTGACATGTTCTCGTGTTGCTTTTGCAACTCTGAGTTCATAGTAGCTAGCATGAGACAAGCGGCTTCGTTAGCATCATCAAAATGCTTCTTATAAGCATCTCTTTCTGCCTTAGGTGCCAAACTAGGCGGTTCCTCTTCAGGAACAAGTGTCTCCAAGACATACAGCTTCTTATCGTTCTTGAGGACAATCCTCAGATTTCGGTGCCAATCCAGGAAATTTGTCCCAGACAATTTTTCCTTATCTAGGATTGATTGCAAAATATGGTTGTTTGTTGTCATGGTAATCTACAAAAAATTGAAAATATAAGCATCATTAAAACAACATATTTAATTAGGCCTTTAATCAAATATGCTCCCACTATTTTACTCAAACCAAATGACCCTCATCATTTGATTCGGAAAATCCCGTTGGAAGACTTTCTAGTGGGTCGAGATCCACATTTCACTTTGTTCTAAGTCAGCGTTAGGCTGATTACACAAAACTAGGTTATTTAGGTAGGAACTCCTTCCAATTGTATCTCATGCAACTCTCGAATATTTTCAGTTGGGTGAATAACTCCTTATTCTAATTCATCATATGAATCATTCCCAACTCTTGCTTCTAAACATGTATAATCTTATTATAATGTGTTTAGTTAAGTTTGACCCATTGTTTTAGCAGTTGGGTATTACAATTATCCCATCGCACCTTACTAATATAGAACATGCACCTCGCGTAGGCGAAACCTACATTGTTCGATACTAGTCTTGATGAGTGCTAAAACTTGGAAAGCATGAACTTAATTTTTAACTTGAGGGATTTTGTTATTAGTTTGATCTCACCGGCTTAACATGCAATTCGTCTCTCTCATGCATCAACATACAAACACATGCATCAATATACATAAAAGGATACAGTTATGGCCCCTAGTGCAATTGTTCTCCCAAGCCAATGAGAGAACCTAAGCTAACCTAATAACGATCTAAACTTCTCCAAGCAAGATCTCCAAGGTTATCCTCCTTTGATATTGTATTCTTCTCTTTCTTCATAACATTACATTACATAAAAGAAACTCATTTTACATATGAGGGAGTGAGATGAGAAAAGAAGTTACATCAAGAATTTTAGAGAGAGGCACGACACGCAGGCCGTATTTTACAATCCCAAAACAAAATAAAGGAAAAAACTAAGGCCATAACAGATCACCACTAGACAATAATAATAAACACACTTTTATTATTAGTTTAAATTTTGTTAATTAAAAAAAGGCAAATTAAATTTCGACGATTGATCACACAACTCTTGTGCATTCACAACCCTAATCGCATAACTCTGCAACAACACAACCCTTGTGCAGTCATGAACCCTAATGCAACCGTTTCATGTTGTCAAACACATTTCGATTGATAATTCAATATGATTAATCACATGCCATTGCTTCACCATACTAATGTCGGATTCCGAAGCATATGAACAGTGATCGGTCAAAGGAATAACAATCATCAAGTGTTTGGATGAACGAAACAGAAATAGTATATCCCATATACCATCGTTGCATCAGATTTACTTATATCATATATAAAAGTGATCGATCTTATTTGTGTAACCTATGGACGAACGATGTATCACTGCTTCACCATACTAATGTCAGATTCCGAAGCATAGTCAACATCAATCATCTAAATCGTACACAACAGATGCCAAATTTAATTACTCGTTTATTATTCAATTCATTCTGGTTTTAATCGAATCAAAACAGAAAATATAGAACATAAACAACTATCAGATCCATGGTTTCGTAAGTGGCTCTGATACCACTGAAGGAAAATTGCGATCAAAAGCGCAGCGGAACTTAAAATGTTCCTTTAGCGATCCTTACGAATGAACATGGTCAGTGATAGAAATATTTACCTCTTATGGCGATTCAGACCTTTGATGTTGTGATCATGAGTGTTGATGAAGAATAATGCCTCTACTCAGTCCACACGAACAGATCGCTTCCGGTCACAGTGCTAGCTGATCACGAACGGAAACCTTGAGTGAGAGAGAGAATCAAAAACAAAATTGCATCAAGTGAAATTGCTTCATCACAAGGGATCTATTTATAGAATCACTCGTGTGGGTGTGATCGGTGGATCTGGAACTGACTGTTTAACGCTGGTTCGTGAAATGTCGCGGAAGCAAGAGTCGCCACCGTCTTTTATTTTCTCCAAATGGAAAGGACAAAAGCACAGAAAAATTCCTTATTGAGATTAGTTCTCGGTTCGGGAGGTAGATTTATAGAAAGGGAAGGTGTTAGCACCCTTTCTATCCATGGTTATCCATGGGCTCTTAGATACTTGCTCATTTGTGTTTTCAAAATGTTTGTTTGCTTTTCAAGTGTGAGTGGGTTTGAAAAAGTTTCGTTTAAAGATTTCAGTTCGACTCTTGTATCAGTCCTCAAGAGTGTTTGAAAAGTTGTTTTTGAAAGCTTTTTGCAAAGTGTCGGTGTGAAAAGAAGTTTTTGATTTGCTTTGAATTAGAGCAAGTATCTACGAGTCATCTACCTACCCTAAGGAATTAGTCTGTGTAAATGTCCTTAAGGTAGTGCCATCCCACCATTGAGAGGTAGGTAGCACCACCGTTGGAGGTGTTCGGGTCAATTCGAGGGTTCGGGACAGTGTGGTCACCAGAGCAATAGGAAGACACCTTAGAAGCTACCCCCCATGCCATGTTCATGGACATGAGGACTTACTAAAACGTCCTCTACTCGACGACCACGTTTCGAGGGGCAAGGCAACAGTGAGACGTACCCTAGGGGTGGTGTGTGAATCGTGTGTCATTTTCAATTATGTTTATCTTGTCATGCATTGGTGATCTACGTTTTGTTTTTATTTTTGGCATTCATTCTTTCATGCAAATTATTAACAGTTAAAAGGTGCGGGAAGATAAAAGTCCTACGCTATTACAAAGGCGCGGGTCTACATCGCCAAATTAAACCAAGACCCGATTTGAAATAAATAAAATGCGGAAAGTAAATATCCTAATTATCTATTACAAAGCTTTGGGGGCAATTACATGAAATTTAAAAAAAGGAAATAAAAGTAAATGTTCGAAAAGAAATAAAAATCGAGAATGCGAGGGCGTTGGACCCTTTTAAAGAAATTAAATCGAAATCATAAATTAATTAAATTAAATAAAAGAAAGAACCCTTTTTTTTTGGAGTTTTTGTGTTTATGGAATTAAGGAGAATTAAATTGGAATTAAAAGTTAATTAAAACCCTAGTTCTAAATTGTTTTTAATTTATTAGAAAATATTTTAGTTTGACCTAATTTACATTAATTATTTAAATGGCATATTTATTTACAAAAATAATTAATAATTAATAATGGTAAAAAAAGGGAAACAAGAATAGAAGTATTAAAACCCTAATTTCTACATTTTTTAGTTTATTAAAAAAAACATTAAAATTAAACCTAAAATTAAAACTAAGTTAATTATTAAATTTATTTACAAAATAAAACATTGAATTAAATAATAAACATATTTATTTTTTGACTTTCTGATTTTTTTGTATTTTTGTGTTATAAAAATTAATTTGTGGAATTAAATGAAACAAATAATATAATTAAAATAAATAAAAGAAAAGAAAAAAAATAGAGAAAGAAAGGCAAACATGGGGGGTGCTGACCCAATTTTGGAGGTATGACTGAAGCAATTTGGCCCAAGAAGCATAGAACACGTTTGACTTTTCCAGATTGCGTGTGGGATTACTGACTAACGTACATGGTGAACTGCGTTATCTGGCCATTGGATTGGGGCCTCTGGCCACTTGGCAGGAGAGTACGTATGCCTGCATGGTGGACTTCAAGTGGAGCGCTGCAGGGAAATATGTTAAGCAAAATAATATTGAGGAAGGGAGGGGACCTGGGAATCGAACCCAGGTCCCAAGGCTTGCCAATCAGGTTCCCAACCACCACACCATTCAACGCGTTTGTATGTATCATGAAAAACAAATATTATAAACAATAAGTCACGCTAATGATATTAACACAAAAAAAAGCACGCTGAAAATTTAAATGATCCAACCATGATAGGACACGCAGGCTTCTTCCTCGTTGTGCCTGTAAACAGAAAATAGATAGCGGGGGTTTTAAACCCCCACTAAATGAAGAACACAAAAATAGCGATTAGGCCCTGGGCTCATATAAATTGAGCGCGAGGTTTGGTTTTGAATCGTTGGAATGTCATGAATGCATTGGTGTTGGTCTTATGGCTCAATTTTTCCCCAGGACGAAGTCCCCAATTTCAAGCTTATGAAAACCTAGAAAGTTTCCATGGCAGATTCTCGTACAGGGCACGTTAGTTCAATTAGAAGATACCAACAGCTTTAGAATGCTCATGTTAGTGCAAAACAACAGTTAAAAGACATTAATCATGCATATAAAATGGAATACGATTATCAATTTTTTTCAAGAAAAGTGGACACAGTTATACCAATTCTTGAGGTTAGAGGACGTGATTTTGATTCAGAAAGCTTCCTGGATCTGTAAGCAAGCTATTGGAATGGTTATTTTGCCTTGAAACAAACTCTAGCTGTGTTTTCAGTTTTGAAAATTTTTAGAGAAAAGTGCAAAGTGTATACTCTTCTTGGGCGCAGCTTCTGAGTTCTCTTGATTAGGTTTAGGTTTGTGTATGTATATGGAATGAATTAGGGTAGAAATCCAAGTCCATAAACCTTTGCAATCAATGTTTCAATATTTGATTTTTAATGGTATCTTTTTCAATCTTTTTCATGTGAAGAACATGCCAATCATTGCCAATCACCTTGATTCTTTCCTTATTGAATAGTGCACGAAATCTTGAGTGAATTCTATGCACAAAAAGATTTGAAAAGCATGGATTAGTATTTTTCTTATAATTAATTTTAATTAAATGAATTAAATAGATTAAATATTCAATTAATTAATTAAAAATAGGAAAATAACTCCCCTTTGGGTCAATGGGTCGTGCATAGCTTTTGGGTGATGATTCTTGGAAGAAATTAAGGCCCATTAGCAATTTTGAGGCATTTGAAGCAAAGTTGACTTTTCAAAATTCCCAAAACTTTCCCAACTTCCACAAGGCATATCTCTCTCAATATTTAAGCTTTGATCATGTTCTTGGACATTTTGGAAAGGTATTGAAGTCCTCTAACCAATTCCTTTTGTCCCATGTCATTTTGATTTACCTATATCAAGTTATGGTCTTTGACTTAAAGTCCCTTTTTGTTGACTTTTGAAAATGACCTATAATGTTGAGATTGATAACTTTTTGTGAGAGCATTTCTTGGACTTGAAGTGTGAAGAGGAGTTGTAGAAAATGTCATTCTCTTCAAAATAAGTTTGGATGGAATTTTTCTGATAAACCATGTGGAAGTTATGCCTTGGTCAAGTTACAGTTGACTTTTTCAACTGTCCAAATATGGAAACTTTTGCATCTTGAGACACTTTGAGCCATGCCTTGAGAATCATGATCAAGAATTGATCAAATGATGTTTGTGGCTTCAAAATAAGATGTTGACCAAAAATTTGGACTTTTGACTGTCAAATGACCATTTTGCCCCTGCAGTTGACTGTTGAGCAATTAGGGTTTCTGACTGTGCAATTTTGTGCTGTGAGTCTTGAAACTTAGCATATGGATGCTTGACCATGTATGTAGGCATGTGGGACTTGTTTGGACCCTTGGAAACTTCAATTTCTTTGCCAGAACCAAAACCCTAATTTTTGACTGTTAGGAGGCCATTGAACTGTGCAACTCTTGAGAGGTTGCGAAGCATGCTCTTTGCAAATCTTGAAGAATATGGGAGGGAAAATTTTGGGGTACAACAGTTTCCCCTGTTCAATCTTCTTAGACCTGAGGATGTAGATTGGCTGGCGTGCCTTTCGTAATCCGAGGGTGAAAGATGATTGGACACTAGAGTGCCCAGAAATTTGCGCTCACATAGTAGTGTGATGGTGGGAATGGGCTTATAGATGCCATTTGGAGATTAGTGAATAGGAAGATGGGCTTATAAATGCCATGTTGAGAGGTGATGGATAGGTGGATGGGCTTATAGATGCCATCTGGGTGTCGATCGCGTAAGAGATTCCTTAGCGAGAACTTGCGTACCTGAAAAAGAAAATGATTACCTGGCCTGTTACAGGAGCTGGTCTTCAAACTCTTTGTGTAGATGTGCCCTGACTGGTTACAGGAATTGAATCTGGAGCTTCAAAAGGTGATGAATGAACCAGGGATGGTTACTACCTCAACGGGATGACGAGAGAACCTTGGGCGATTACTACCTCAACAGTAACGATGAGAGAATCTGGGGCGATTACTACCTCAACAGTAACAATGAGAGAATCTTGGGCGATTACTACCTCAACGGGAATGCTGAGAGAATCTTGGGGTGATTACTACCTCAACAGGAACGCTGAGAGAATCTTGGGTGTCTTCTACTGGGATAAGAATCAGGGAGATCTTAGGGTCGATCTGACTGAACCGGAGAAGGCCTTTGACTGGATAAGAATCAGGAAAATCTTAGGGTCGATTTAACTGAACCGGGCAAGGTCTTGGAATATCTTCAACTGGATAAGAATCAGGGAGATCTTAGGGTCGATCTGACTGAACCAGAGAAGGCCTTTGACTGGATAAGAATCAGGAAAATCTTAGGGTCGATTTAACTGAACCAGGTTAGGTCTTGGAATCTTCAACTGGATAAGAATCAGGGAGATCTTAGGGTCGATCTGACTGAACCAGAGAAGGCCTTTGACTGGATAAGAATCAGGAAAATCTTAGGGTCGATTTAACTGAACCAGGCTAGGTCTTGGAATCTTCAACTGGATAAGAATCAGGGAGATCTTAGGGTCGATCTGACTGAACCAGAGAAGGCCTTTGACTGGATAAGAATCAGGAAAATCTTAGGGTCGATTTAACTGAACCAGGCTAAATTCTTGGACATAGCTGAGAACTTAACTGGATCTTTCCTGAAAGGTAAAGGTCAGTCATATGTGATGCATGATATGGATCAAGCAATGATGTTCTCAACATAAATGAGATTGTAAGGTATGATGCGTTTATGCATGTATCATGATGTATATGATGTTTTTTAATGTATGTTTTCATCTCAGGAAAATAAATCCTTGACGGGTGCCGGGAAGTTAAATCCTGGGCTGATGTAGAGCTTCTGTTTCCAACGGGGAGTGATGGTTGCAAGAATACCGGCAGGAGAAGATAACTCCGTTGGGGAATAAACTTGGCGAATGGATTACTCTGCAGGGAGAAAATTATTCTAGCGATCTTACTGGGGAACAATACTCTGTGGGAAGAGAGGTACTCTGTTGAGATGTTGGTGGTAACTTCGCTGGGGATACCGTTGTTGTGTTGGAAGTGTTAATAGACTCCACTGGGGATAGGAAGACTTCACCGAGGACGATCTTTCTGTGGCTTTTGGCTGAGGATAACCCAGTTATGTCCTGGTAAGGAAATAACCTTTGAATAAAGCCGGGGGACGCGTTTGTGCTCTGCGAGGGATAAGCTTCCAGAATCTACTGGGGATAAACTTCCTGCTGGGAAGATGGATTCAAACTTTCCTGGGGAAACCTTCAGACTAGACTCTCCTGGGGAAATCTTTGAGATATATTGGGGAAGTGGCTCCGCTGAATATCTGGTATACCGTCGGGGAACAGTCTTAGACCAAGACTGCCGGGGATGCTTGCTAAGAATGTTCGTATATTGTGCTGAGGAATGTTGAGATCTACTGGAGGATACCCAACTTCCTTAAGGCTGATAGTATAGCTTTGCTTGGGGAGAGTGTATTGACTTGTTGGCTCACTCTCTGGGGAATTAAGATATCTTGGTTATGTTCTTCAGCCGAACTTACCTTGGTACCTTGGTGGATAGAGCAATTAGATCGCTTAGACAACTTATTATTGCCCCTGTTTCTAATGTTACCTGTAATTAATCCTTTGTTTTGTATGCAAATATTTATGAGTTAGCAATTATTGTCAAATGCATATATCACGAATTGAACCTTGGACGTTCTTCGCAAAATAAAACAGAAAAAGGAAAAAACAAAAGGCAATTTGTAGCTGAAAAGTGAATTTGTTATTGATTTTGAGTTTGCCTGTAAATAGGCGTTTATATACAAGAGGCTGACGTCCTAGTAAGAGAACGCCGCCGAACAAAAGAGTTTAATACAAATTTGTACAAAGGAATATAAAACAGCTGTGTGAATATAATAATCCCACTGGGTTCCAACTCTGCTATCGCCTTTATATCTTCGAGCGTCTCATCACTTGATGACCTAGCTGAAGATGAAGCTGATTGATCGATGTCGTCTGAACTTGATGTTGATACCGGATTCTGGATGCAAAGTGATCCAATGAGACATAGTATTATGCCTTATCCCTAACTTTTGCCTGGACCGCCCTTTCGGGTTTTCAGTCCACCGGGATACCCATTTTTGCCCAAGCCGCCTTTTCAGGTTTTCGACTTGCCGGGTGTACAGATTTTTTTTATTTCATCCCTTCATTTTGCCCGAACCCTTTTGGTTCGCCGGGAAGCCATAATTTTTGCCTAGGTATGTCAACCTAGCGGGTCTTTTTTATGCGTAGTATCTTTTTACTATGTCTGCATTGGCGGGGTGAGGAAGGTCGTCACTATCCATGGTAGTTAGAATCATGGCTCCTCTTGAGAACACATCTTTAACCACAAATGGCCCTTCATACGTAGGGGTCCATTTGCCCCTTGGATCACTCTGAGGAAGGATGATACGTTTGATTACCAGATCCCCAACTTGATACTCTTGTGGTCTGACCTTTTTGTTAAATGCCCTGATCATCCGTTTTTGGTACGTTTGACCATGACAAATAGCAGCAAGTCTCTTTTCGTCAATCAGGTTTAATTGATCAAGTCGTGTCAGGATCCAATCATCTTCGCTCAGATCTGCATCCTTCATTATCCGAAGAGAGGGTATCTGTACTTCGATCGGTAAGACTGCCTCCATACCGTAGACCAAGGAAAAAGGAGTTGCCCCGGTTGACGTCCTGGCTGAGGTACGGTACCCATGTAGAGCGAACGGTAACATCTCGTGCCAATCTTTATAAGTCACTGTCATCTTCTGCACAATTTTCTTAATGTTCTTATTCGCTGCTTCTACAGCCCCATTCATATTTGGCCGGTAAGGAGAAGAGTTGTGGTGTTGTATCTTAAATTGCTCGCAGAGCTCAGTGATCATCTTGTTATTGAGATTGGTACCGTTGTGTGTAATGATTCTTTCAGGGACACCGTATCGACAGATCAGATTATGCCGAATGAACCGTGCCATAACGTTCTTGGTTACTGTGGCGTAGGAAGCTGCTTCAACCCACTTCGTGAAGTAATCAATCGCCACCAGAATGAAGCGATGCCCATTGGACGCTGTAGGTTTAATCTCACCGATCATGTCTATGCCCCACATTGCAAAAGGCCAAGGTGCCGTCAGGACAGTTAGAGGAACTGGGGGAACGTGCACCTTGTCTGCGTATATTTGGCATTTATGGCATGTCCGAGAGTGTTGGTAACAGTCGGCTTCCATAGTGGACCAGAAATACCCTGCCTGAAGGATTTTATTCGCCATAGTGTGTCCACTGGAATATGTTCCGAAGGTACCCTCATGCAGCTCTGCCATGATCCTTTCTGCTTCAGTCTTATCCATACAACGCAGTAAGGTCGAATCATGGTTTCACTTGTACAGGATGTCGTTGCTAAGGAAGAATTTCACTGCGAACCTTCTCAGAAACTTCTTATCGTTGATATATGCACCTTCAGGGTATTCCTGAGCTTCCAAGTATCTCTTCACCTCATGGTACCAAGGCTTCTCAGTCACCAATTCAGTCTCGAGATCACAACAGTATGCCGGTTCGTCCAGTTTCCAGATGATGATCCGGGGAGCCTCATTGTCCCATTTGACTTTGAACATGGAAGACATCGTAGCTAACGCGTCCGCTAACTGATTCTCCTCTCTTGGGAAATGTTCAAAGGTTATCTCTGTGAAGTGGGGGATCAATGTCAATACACATTCTCTGTAAGGAATAAGATTCGGATGTTTCGTATCCCACTCCCCTTTGATCTGATTGATCACGAGAGCGGAATCTACGAAGACACTCAGAAACTTGATCCTTAAGTCGATGGCAGCTTGGACACCCATGATGCACGCCTCATACTCCGCCATGTTGTTGGTGCAGTTGAAACATAGCCGGGCAGTGAGTGGAATATGAGTTCCTTGGGGGGATATTATCACAGCGCCGATACCGTTACCCAAAGCATTGGAGGCTCCGTCAAAGTGCATAGACCATCGGGATCCTTCCTCAGGTCCTTCATCCGGTCCAGGTACTTCACAATCAGTCACTATCATGATACTCTCGTCTGGAAACTCGAAGTTCATTGAATGATAGTCGTCTAGTGCCTGATGTGCCAAGTGGTCTGCCAATACACTTCCTTTGATGGCTTTCTGGGTCGTGTACTGGATGTCGTATTCTATCAAGATCATCTTCCATCTTGTTATTCTCCCAGACAGAGCAGGCTTTTCAAATATGTACTTTATTGGATCCATCTTTGAGATCAACAAGGTAGTGTGAGTCAGCATATACTGTCTCAGCCGGTGAGCAGCCCATACCAAAGTGCAGCAAGTTTTCTCGAGCAGTGAGTATCGGGTCTCACAGTCGGTAAACTTTTTGCTAAGGTAATAAATGGCATGCTCTTTTCGGCCAGACTCGTCATGCTGCCCCAGCACACACCCCATTGAGTTGTCAAGTACTGTCAGGTATAGTATCAGAGGTCTCCCTTCAACCGGTGGCATAAGAATGGGTGGTTCTTGGAGATACTCCTTGATTCTGTCAAAAGCGGCCTGACATTCATCATTCCAACGTACTACCTGATCTTTCTTCAGCAGCTTGAAGATTGGCTCACAGGTAGCAGTTAGGTGCGAGATGAATAAAGCAATGTAATTCAGGCATCCTAAAAAGCCTCTGACCTCTTTTTCTGTCTTAGGAACTGGCATCTCTTGAATGGCCTTAACCTTGGCAGGGTCCACTTGAATACCCTTGTCACTTACAACGAAGCCTAGCAATTTCCCAGATCTTACCCCGAAGGTGCACTTGTTCGTGTTCAACCTCAGCTTGTACAACTTCAGACGGTCAAACAATTTCTGCAGATGATCAAGGTGTTCTTCCTCAGTTTGGGACCTTGCAATCATGTCGTCAACATACACTTCTATCTCATGATGGATCATGTCATGAAATAAAGCAACCATGGCACGTTGGTAGGTTGCCCCAGCATTTTTCAACCCGAATGGCATGACCTTGTAGCAGAAGGTGCCCTACTGAGTGACAAAGGTAGTCTTCTCCATGTCTTCAGGTGCCATCTTAATCTGATTATACCCTGAAAAACCATCCATGAAAGAGAACACCTTGTGTTGAGCAGTATTGTCAACAAGGACATCAATGTGAGGTAGGGGGAAGTCATCCTTGGGGCTGGCCCTATTCAGATCCCTGTAATCGACACACATTCTGACCTTTCCATCTTTCTTTGGTACTGGCACCACATTAGCAACCCACTGAGGGTAAGAAGTCACTGCAAGAAACCCGGCGTCAAACTGTTTCATAACCTCGGCTTTGATCTTCTCAGACATCTCTGGACGCATACGGCGGATCTTTTGCTTAACCGGAGGGCAGTCTTCCTTGGTAGGCAAATGATGGACCACAATGTCGGTATCCAACCCGGGCATGTCTTCGTAGGACCAGGCAAAGATCTCCATATAATCATGTAACATCTGAGTCAACCGTTGCTTCACGCTGAGCTCTAGGTTGGCACCAATCTTGACCTCCTTTCTGTTCGTCTCGGTACCCAGATTTATCGTTTCCACCGGCTCTTCATGTGGTTGAATTGCCCTATCTTCCTGGAGTAACAGTCTTGCAAGCTCGCCAGGCACTTCGCAATCATCTTCACCTTCGTCTTCGGCTAAGTTGATCGGATTTTCGAAGTCATAACTGGCAGTAGCAGAGTCGTTACCAGTGAGATCCAGAGTGGATTGAAACCTGTATGAGTGAGTGTGTGTAAATAAAGCTGTTTTGCAATATATAAAGAAAGGAAAGAAAGAAAAGGAGCATAAGATTTGAAATGCGAGAAAACGTCCAAGGTCTTTATTCATGATATATGAAATGACAATTAATATACCCTCACAAATGAAGCCACGGTGCCCCGGGTAAGACACCGGGCCATAGAGTTTCAATTCATTGTTTATTACAAATAACAAAAACAAAGGAGTTTATTACTGCGTAATAAAAGTAACAGGAGTATGATCTTTAGCAGTCAAATTGGTCAATCCACCATCAGTCGTCGGGTAGATCCAGCTATCAAACTCTGACTCTTCCACTTCATCTTCATCCCCAATAGCATTCACTCCTGGATTGGTAATGAGCACAGGAGGTCTTCTGGTCCTTGCCTTGCGCACAGCCCTCTGAGCCTCTGCAGTAAAACCCAGTCCAAACTTGTCAGTTTTAGGTGTAAAATCAGGGAGCCTGCCCCAGTTAGCACATTCACCTTTCTTGATTACAGCCCGGGCGTCCTTCAAGGAAGCCATCTTCAAAGGAAAGTCCTCTTCGACCACTGTTTCTGCTGCTGCCAAAGTTGGAGGTACCTCTTCAAAATGCTGAAAGGGGGTTTCAATAAACTCCCCGTCCATCTCAATATATCAGAAGGAATTCAAGTGACTAACCATATACTCCTCCTCTCCCTGCACAGTGACAATCTTCCCTCTGACGGGGTACTTGAGCTTCTGGTGTAGGGTAGAGGTCACTGCCCCAGCTTTGCGAATCCAAGGTCGACCCAGTAAACAAGAATAAGATGGACGGATATCCATCACATAGAAAGTCGAGTCGAATAGTTGAGAACCCACACGAATAGGAATGTCTACCTCTCCATGAACCATCCTCTTAGAACCGTCAAAGGCTCTGACAATGATGTTGCTAGGTTTCAGCTCCAGGCCCTCACAATCCAACCGGTCTAAGGCATTTTTGGGTAGCACATTCAGGGAAGAACCGGTGTCCACCAACACGTGTGCAAGAGTAGTGCCCCTGCATTCTATAGAGACATTCAGGGCATCATTGTGGTTCTTTCCCTTAGCAGTAAGGTCAGCATCCGAGAACCCTAAACCATTGTCGGCTGTCAAATTTGCTACGCAATCAGTAAACTGGTCTGCAGATGTCTCCTGTGGCACATGAGCCGTCTTGAGAAATGAAATCAGGGCCTTAGCATGGGCCTCTGAGCACAACAACAAGGAGAGCATAGAGATCTTGGAGGGGGTATGCCCCAGCTGTTCAACAACATTAAAGTCACTCTTCTTGATTATTTTAAGAATTTCCTCCATCTCTTACTGGGAGGCTTCAACATTCACAGACTTTGGTGCCTCCATCCGGGCAGGCTCATCTTCAATCCCTTTGCCCCGAGCATTAGATGACTCGGCGGCAGGGGAAACAACTTGATCAGAAATGGGAACAGGTGCACTTGCAGGTGTTATAATGAGAGGTCTTCGAATAGCCGGTGGCGCAATGTCAGGCGAGAAGAGCCTGCCACTGCGGGTAACTTTGGCTGGACCAGTGATATTGCTGATGCTGGTACCAGTGTTGAACTCTTGCTTTATACCATATACATATACATCTGCCCCATAGTGCCATGGGACAGCCTTATCAGATTCATAGGGGAGAGGCCCCGGAACAGTAATCACAATGGGTGCGACAGTCATGATTTTAACCGGCTTCCTCGGGGGAGCCTTGATCGGATTACTGAAAATTATAACAACAGATACTTCTTCCACAGGAACAAACGGAACGGCGGTCTTCTTGAACAGAATCTCCTTGCTGTTCATCAGGCTTTGGACGCCTAACTTCAGCAAAGGACAACCAGAAAGGGAAACAGCACACAAAAGGCAACCTTCGCTACAACCCGGAAATAAACCGACCCGCAGTAGGTTCCTCTTAACAGTCATCAGAGGAGTAGCTACATCATTCACAGAAACGGCATACACATCTTCATCAATGGCATTCACTCCATGCTGGGGCATAGGAGCAGTCACCACATTTGGCCTCTCAGGCGCTTCAAATTGTATCTCCTTTGCGTCAATAAGGTCTTGCACCTTATTCCTCAAGGCCCAACAGTCATCAGTGGAATGCCCCGGGCTATCGGAGTGATAAGCACAGCGGGCATTTGGATTGTACTTGGGAGAGGCAGTATTCACAACCTTTGGGGCCTCTCTGACCGTCACCAAGTTGGTGGATAGCAACTGCGGCAAGATTTGCGACAAGGTCATACTCAGCCGGGTAAACTCTCTTCTAGGTCTTTCAGCCCTTTGTGGATTGGTTTGCCGAGGAGCGGCAGCAGGCTTAGCAATCACCACCGCGTTGACAGATTGGTGGCGCTCTGGTTTATCATGTCTTCGAGGCCCATATACAGCACTGGCCTCCTTCTTAAAGGGTTTCTTCTCAGAACCTGAAGATGCACCCTTCTGAATTTTACCGGACTTCATTCCAGCCTCTATCCTCTCCCCAGTCAGAATAAGATCAGTGAACCATGCAGACGAATTACCGATAAGATGATTGAAAAATGGCCCATATAGGGTCCCCAAGAACATATCCACCAGCTCACGGTCTGTTAACGGAGGCTGCACCCTGCCAGCCAGATCCCTCCACTTCTGTGCATACTCTTTAAAACCTTCGCTTGATCCTAGCGACATACCCTGGAGTTGGGTACGTGTAGGAGCAAGGTCGGAATTATATTGATACTGCTTATAAAAAGCAGTAGCCAACTCCTCCCAGTTACGAACCTTGGTCCCATCCAGCTGATAGAACCATTCGAGATGAGTCTCTGAAAGACTCTCCTGGAAGAAGTGGATCCACAAGTTCTTGTCCACTGTGTACGGTTGAATCTTCCGCACATAAGATATGAGGTGTAGCTTGGGGCAAGACGCCCCGTCATACTTGGTGAAAGATGGTGCCTTGAACTTGTGAGGGATGATCACACCAGTAGATAAGCCCAAGTCTCCGAAATCCAGACCAGGCACTTGTTGGATCTCCATGGCGTTCAGTCTGTCTTCCAACTGCTTGTATCTGTGTTCAGCCGGAGGATACTGTTCCTCATTGAAGTCAGTCTCGTTGTCAGAGACTACCGGACTAGGACCTTTTCCACCTTGGGGACTGCTCTTTCCTACAGAAGAACCAGCTTCCTCATTCTGCAGAGTGTTGCCAAACCTTCGGCCCGTGTTGAAAAGAACAGTTCTCTTCTTCTTCTTTTCCTTCTTCAGGAGTAAAGCCTTCAGCTCTTCTTGGCCTTGAGCCAAACCCATGATCAGCTCCTGAAATTACGCGTTCTGCGCCTGAAGGGCCTTGATAGACATCTCGGTTGATGATGAGTCAGGGTTCATGATGCTGAAATAAACAGCGAAGAACAGTAAGCAACCTGAAAAGAAGAATACCTGCTATGCACATGATGAATGGAATGCGTATGATTTATGTTTTCAAAGACAATCGGGAATCAACTTTGTAAACAAAAAGGAACACACTTCATTAGATTCAACTTTGAAACTTAAATTGTTCAATAGATTGCCCTTAGGCGTTACATAAAAGGGAAATACTGAAAAGGGAAATAAAACTGTAAAAAAACATCCAGAGCTCCTCATTGATCCCATGGTCTCCTCTTCTCAGTGCGGATGTAGTCATTCAGGGCTCGCTCATTCTCCAACTGCTTTGTCAGCTTCTGGATCTTCAATTCCTGCTCATTGAATTTTTCCCGATACGAATCCCGTTCTTCTCGCAGTTGCGACCAAGACCTCTTTAATGTCTCATAATCAATAGGTATCTGAGGATGGAGGACAGTTGGAAGAGCCCCATCTTTGTCAGTATACTCAAGGATGACGGGTCTGACGGCTTCATATGGCATACCTAACTTCTGAGCACGGATGCGAACCCATTTGTAGTAGGCTTCCATAGGTAAAGAAGTCTTTGGCCCCAACTCTTGTGGGTCAGCTTTATGAACTCTGCCCCAAGCCTTAATGAACCTACGACGCAGCTCGTCACTATCCACCTGAAACTCAAAACTGATGTGAGGCACCAACATCTCATGAGGCCCTGCTCTTCTGGCCCTTCCAAACTGACGGAGCGCTAGACATGGATTGTAAGAGATCCCTCCTTGAGTACCAATCAAAGGAACATTAGGATATTCCCCGCAACGATCAATAACAGCTATCTCATCCAAACCTCTGAAAGTCCAAATGATGTCCTTATCAGCGAGAGACATTAACCTGTGAGCCCAACCTCTTCCTTCTTGGTTCTTCAGCACGAACTTAGGGAGGTGTGAAATAAACCACCTCACCAACAAAGGGATACAACACCACAGAGTTCCTCGTCTTCGGATAGTACGAGCATAAAGTTGTTGCAGGATGTCACCCAAGAGAGTGGGCACAGGATTCAAAGACATGAAGATCCTTATGGCAGTGACATTGATGAAGTTGTCAGGATTAGGAAACAAGACTAGCCCATAGATTAAGAGAGCCAAGATGTCTTCATATGCCCTAAAGTCCAAGTCATTCCAGAAACTGTTAGCTTTACAAATTAGAAACTTGGCCAAGAAACCCTTAACTCCGCTTCTAGTCACCCAGTTGTCCATTACTTCTTGGTGGGTCAAGGGGAGAGCTGCAGCATCCTCCTCAAGCCTGAGGGTCTTTTCCCAACCAGTGAAGGGAGTCTGATCCAAGATAGGGATACCAAGCAAATCAGAGAACTCTTCTAGGGTAGGGACCAGCTGGAAGTCTTGAAAGGTGAAGCACTGGTATAGAGGGTCATAGAATTGGGTCAGGACACTCATCAATTGTTGATCCCGCTTTGCAGTGACTAAACTGAGAAGAGAACCATGCCTCTGGATGAAGGAAGTGGTATTTGGAATCCTGCTAACCAACTCTTCAAGCAACTCAGGTGGGTGAACAAAGTCGAACTGGATAGTATTCCTTCGCATAGGCATCATGATGTCCTACAAAACAGAGCAAAGGTGAAACCCTCTTGTCTTTGAAATGGTCAGTCCTGATGTAGGATGCATGCAATGCTCATGATGTTATGATGTTATGATAAAACACACCACAAATATTTACAAAAGCAAACATGGTAAGGCACACAAGTCACACAAGTCACACAAGACAAGCCCTTAAAGTTTAGGCCAGCATGAGGTCTAGGTATTACCCTCTTTCAGTTTGTTGGTTCATACCTGTCCTATCAAAAGTAACCGGGTTCTTAGAGGATCCCAATATCATTGACTACCCTCAATCGGTCATAACTCCAGCATCGCAATCTTTTCTTGCGGCCAGAACCATCACGAGAGTTTAGCCTCAATGGGCGTAGCATACTGCTACTGTTCTAATGGCCAAGTTGTGTCATTTAAGGTTCTAAGGTCTGTTGGTGCTTAATGACTCCTCAGAAGACCCATATTCTCCTCGTTGTGACACAAGGGATATCGGTACAGACCAAGGCGCCACACCAACGTAGCCACTGCTTCACCCGTGTCGGTCTACGCCGGACAGGTCCCTCACAGCTTATGCTACCTAAAGAGGGTATCCCCAGATCCGGGTTAGGATCTATGTAACTCCCATGCAACCCAAAATTTTAAAGCAAACAAGTCAAAACAATTGAAAACACAGTTATGAACTAATCCTAAGGTACACCTCACTTATAAGATAGTCCCCAGCAGAGTCGCCAGTTCTGTGATCGGTGGATCTGGAACTGACTGTTTAACGATGGTTCGTGAAATGTCGCGGAAGCAAGAGTCGCCACCGTCTTTTATTTTCTCCAAATGGAAAGGACAAAAGCACAGAAAAATTCCTTATTGAGATTAGTTCTCGGTTCGGGAGGTAGATTTATAGAAAGGGAAGGTGTTAGCACCCTTTCTATCCATGGTTATCCATGGGCTCTTAGATACTTGCTCATTTGTGTTTTCAAAATGTTTGTTTGCTTTTCAAGTGTGAGTGGGTTTGAAAAAGTTTCGTTTAAAGATTTCAGTTCGACTCTTGTATTAGTCCTCAAGAGTGTTTGAAAAGTTATTTTTGAAAGCTTTTTGAAAAGTGTCGGTGTGAAAAGAAGTTTTTGATTTGCTTTGAATTAGAGCAAGTATCTACGAGTCATCTACCTACCCTAAGGAATTAGTCTGTGTAAATGTCCTTAAGGTAGTGCCATCCCACCATTGAGAGGTAGGTAGCACCACCGTTGGAGGTGTTCGGGTCAATTCGAGGGTTCGGGACAGTGTGGTCACCAGAGCATTAGGAAGACACCTTAGAAGCTACCCCCCATGCCATGTTCATGGACATGAGGACTTACTAAAACGTCCTCTACTCGACGACCACGTTTCGAGGGGCAAGGCAACAGTGAGACGTACCCTAGGGGTGGTGTGTGAATCGTGTGTCATTTTCAATTATGTTTATCTTGTCATGCATTGGTGATCTACGCTTTGTTTTTATTTTTGGCATTCATTCTTTCATGCAAATTATTAACAGTTAAAAGGTGCGGGAAGATAAAAGTCCTACGCTATTACAAAGGCGCGGGTCTACATCGCCAAATTAAACCAAGACCCGATTTGAAATAAATAAAATGCGGAAAGTAAATATCCTAATTATCTATTACAAAGCTTTGGGGCAATTACATGAAATTTAAAAAAAGGAAATAAAAGTAAATGTGCGAAAAGAAATAAAAATCGAGAATGCGAGGGCGTTGGACCCTTTTAAAGAAATTAAATCGAAATCATAAATTAATTAAATTAAATAAAAGAAAGAACCCTTTTTTTTGGAGTTTTTGTGTTTATGGAATTAAGGAGAATTAAATTGGAATTAAAAGTTAATTAAAACCCTAGTTCTAAATTGTTTTTAATTTATTAGAAAATATTTTAGTTTGACCTAATTTACATTAATTATTTAAATGGCATATTTATTTACAAAAATAATTAATAATTAATAATGGTAAAAAAGGGAAACAAGAATAGAAGTATTAAAACCCTAATTTCTACATTTTTTAGTTTATTAAAAAAAACATTAAAATTAAACCTAAAATTAAAACTAAGTTAATTATTAAATTTATTTACAAAATAAAACATTGAATTAAATAATAAACATATTTATTTTTTGACTTTCTGATTTTTTTGTATTTTTGTGTTATAAAAATTAATTTGTGGAATTAAATGAAACAAATAATATAATTAAAATAAATAAAAGAAAAGAAAAAAAATAGAGAAAGAAAGGCAAACATGGGGGGTGCTGACCCAATTTTGGAGGTATGACTGAAGCAATTTGGCCCAAGAAGCATAGAACACGTTTGACTTTTCCAGATTGCGTGTGGGATTACTGACTAACGTACATGGTGAACTGCGTTATCTGGCCATTGGATTGGGGCCTCTGGCCACTTGGCAGGAGAGTACGTATGCCTGCATGGTGGACTTCAAGTGGAGCGCTGCAGGGAAATATGTTAAGCAAAATAATATTGAGGAAGGGAGGGGACCTGGGAATTGAACCCAGGTCCCAAGGCTTGCCAATCAGGTTCCCAACCACCACACCATTCAACGCGTTTGTATGTATCATGAAAAACAAATATTATAAACAATAAGTCACGCTAATGATATTAACACAAAAAAAAGCGCGCTGAAAATTTAAATGATCCAACCATGATAGGACACGCAGGCTTCTTCCTCGTTGTGCCTGTAAACAGAAAATAGATAGCGGGGGTTTTAAACCCCCACTAAATGAAGAACACAAAAATAGCGATTAGGCCCTGGGCTCATATAAATTGAGCGCGAGGTGTGGTTTTGAATCGTTGGAATGTCATGAATGCATTGGTGTTGGTCTTATGGCTCAATTTTTCCCCAGGACGAAGTCCCCAATTTCAAGCTTATGAAAACCTAGAAAATTTCCATGGCAGATTCTCGTACAGGGCACGTTAGTTCAATTAGAAGATACCAACAGCTTTAGAATGCTCATGTTAGTGCAAAACAACAGTTAAAAGACATTAATCATGCATATAAAATGGAATACGATTATCAATTTTTTTCAAGAAAAGTGGACACAGTTATACCAATTCTTGAGGTTAGAGGACGTGATTTTGATTCAGAAAGCTTCCTGGATCTGTAAGCAAGCTATTGGAATGGTTATTTTGCCTTGAAACAAACTCTAGTTGTGTTTTCAGTTTTGAAAAATTTTAGAGAAAAGTGCAAAGTGTATACTCTTCTTGGGCGCAGCTTCTGAGTCCTCTTGATTAGGTTTAGGTTTGTGTATGCATATGGAATGAATTAGGGTAGAAATCCAAGTCCATAAACCTTTGCAATCAATGTTTCAATATTTGATTTTTAATGGTATCTTTTTCAATCTTTTTCATGTGAAGAACATGCCAATCATTGCCAATCACCTTGATTCTTTCCTTATTGAATAGTGCACGAAATCTTGAGTGAATTCTATGCACAAAAAGATTTGAAAAGCATGGATTAGTATTTTTCTTATAATTAATTTTAATTAAATGAATTAAATAGATTAAATATTCAATTAATTAATTAAAAATAGGAAAATAACTCCCCTTTGGGTCAATGGGTCGTGCATAGCTTTTGGGTGATGATTCTTGGAAGAAATTAAGGCCCATTAGCAATTTTGAGGCATTTGAAGCAAAGTTGACTTTTCAAAATTCCCAAAACTTTCCCAACTTCCACAAGGCATATCTTGCTCAATTTTTAAGCTTTGATCATGTTCTTGGACCTTTTGGAAAGGTCTTGAAGTCCTATAACCAATGCCTTTGGTCCCATGTCATTTTGATTTACCAATCTCAAGTTATGGTCTTTGACTTAAAGTCCCTTTTTGTTGACTTTTGAAAATGACCTATAATGTTGAGATTGATAACTTTTTGTGAGAGCACTTCTTGGACTTGAAGTGTGAAGAGGAGTTGTAGAAAATGTCATTCTCTTAAAAATAAGCTTTGGATGGAATTTTTCTGATAAACCATGTGGAAGTTATGCCTTGGTCAAGTTACAGTTGACTTTTTCAACTGTCCAAATATGGAAAGTTTTGCATCTTGAGACTTTTTGAGCCATGCCTTGAGAATCATGATCAAGAATTGATCAAATGATGTTTGTGGCTTCAAAATAAGATGTTGACCAAAAATTTGGACTTTTGACTGTCAAATGACCATTTTGCCCCTGCAGTTGACTGTTGAGCAATTAGGGTTTCTGACTGTGCAATTTTGTGCTGTGAGTCTTGAAACTTAGCATATGGATGCTTGACCATGTATGTAGGCATGTGGGACTTGTTTGGACCCTTGGAAACTTCAATTTCTTTGCCAGAACCAAAACCCTAATTTTTGACTGTTAGGAGGCCATTGAACTGTGCAACTCTTGAGAGGTTGTGAAGCATGCTCTTTGCAAATCTTGAAGAATATGGGAGGGAAAATTTTGGGGTACAACAGTGGGCTACAAGCTAAAAGCCCAATTAAGGCTATAAGCTAAAAGCCTAATTAAGCTTATGGACATCATACCTTATGATGTACCATATATCACTTATCCACGTGGTACCTTACCACTTTCCGTATTACACTTAAGTGCACCGTATCTTACGGTGTTCCTTATTTATTCTATCTCTCATCAACCTGTCCTTATGTGTGTGACACTGTAGGTTTTCGCGACCTTGTCAATTATATTAAATCACACATTTAATATAATAAACAGTTAGTGGTATCTAGCAACACATCACTGTTACCCAAGTCACGAAAATGTCATGTGATCTGACCAAACCTTTTCCGTGATAATATTTGTATTGTACAATTACCCTTTTGCCCTCATGTCTATATTGAACACAAGGCATACACTGTGTCACTCTTGTCCGGTTCAATATTGGGCCCTTAGACATTTATCCTGTTATGCAGGATGAGCAAATTCCATCTAGGTCACTCATGTCCCTTAGCATGCTTTGTGAAGTACCCATCAACCGTCTTTATAGTCATCCAGTTACAGATGACGTTTGATCAGCAATAAAGTACTTGACTCTACATCTAGGGTCCATAGTGGTTTCAGGTCGAAGGGTGGTATACACCATTATCATCATGAGAATAACTTATGACACTTTGCATAACATTCTATGTAGTATTCTCATAGCGGGTCAATCCAGTATAAATATTACTCATAATATTCATACCTATGTCAAGACTTGATAACTCCTTATCTATGATCCATGAGATGTGATCATCAATCTATCTTCATAATAATCTTAATGCTTTAATGTTATCCCACTTCACATTAAAGCTTGACTACGGATACTTTAAGAATAGTGTCTTATGTTTAATGGGATCTCATGATTAAGCCACACTTAACATTTCATTAAACAAATAAACCATTCTAGGGACTTTATTATTTTGGAAAGCAAACATAATAAAGAAATGCCTTTTATTATTAATAAATAATTCGATACAAGTACCAAAATTATTGGCCTCTAGGGCTTACACCAACAATCCATAATTTTTTCTTGACTGTTCTTGCTTTGACATTACAGTCAGTGGGATGCCCCCATTTTTTTCTTAAGTCTCTTTCATAGGTTTTTACTTAGTGGGTTTTTCTTTTGATAGATAACGACTGCCTATGTGATAGGGAACCATCACCATCTTTTTATTCCAGAAGAATGTTTTGATGTCATTCGTTGTATTTACGATATGAGAGTTTGCGGCTAAACGTGCATTTGAATTAACTGAGAGACTACCCTGGCCTAGCTTTTGATTAAAGGTTTCAATTTGTGAAAAAAGGAAAACTTCTACTTCTTTGGCTCGAAGGGGTTGACTAGGGATTATCTTCCTTATAACTCCAGCGTTTAGGATTTGAAAGAACGCATGTACATCGTCAACAAAGTCTGTTCAAAAGCATACCGTATGAGATTATGGCATTATTTTCGTCATCCTCCATCTAAAGGCTTGTAACTTTTAGCAAGAGTTAAATGTCATAAAGAGAGTAAAAAGCATAGTTTAAATATAGTGAAAATGAATGGATGGATTCAAGATAAACATATGCAATGCATTAATGAAACAAAGTTTGACATTAATAGATAATTGTTTGAACAACAAAAGAGATTACAATTCAAAATTCAAATGAACAGAAGCCTCTTTGTCTGAACTTGTCACTTTAGGTTGTGAGCCTTTGAGGGGTGATAAAAAGGCTCCAATTGACCGTCTTTTGTGAAATCCAACGCTCCTTCTTCGATCAAGTTTTGAATTTTATACTTCAACGCCCAACAATCCTTTGTATCATGTCCAGCACCGTCGGAATGATAGGCACACCTGGCATCAGGATTGTAGCTGGGAGAATAAGTTTTGGGATTTTGATGAGGTCTTATTGGTGTAATCAGATCCACCCTCAACATATGTTGCAAAGCTTGAGACAATGGCATGTTGATGTTGGTAAACTATCTTTTGGGCTCGTTTTGCCTTTACTAATTTTCTGGTTGATGTTGACGAGGCCGTTGTTGGACCCGTGACGTGGCGGCAATTCAGAACGGTATGTTTTCCCTTGAACCAACTTCTTGTCTTATGGGCGGATGGATGATGATTTGACCCCCACTTCTAGCTGTTCGCCCCATTTGGTTACATTCGTCTTAATAGAGCTTGCTGATGAGGGTCCTTAGCTCTTCTTGTCCTTGAGCCAAGTTTTGGATGAGAGCCATCTGGCCCAACATTTGGATTCTCATTGCTTCCATCTCAACCTACAGCCACTCAACCTAGTCATCCTTGTTGTTATCAGGATGTTTCTTGGTCAGATTCCCAGCGAGGAGTGCTTTCAATTCTTCCTGCCCCTTGGATAGGTTAAGGAACATTTCCCTGAACTGAGCCTCTTGAGTTTGAATATCTCTGTTGTCTTGTTGGAGAGCCATTGCTGAAATAAACAGCGAGAGCATGAGAGACCTGTACTGGAGACTACCTGTTATGCAATGACGTATATGACATGTAAATGTTTTCAAGGATCTCGCGGGGTAAATATTAGTAGTCACTTACAACTTTGATTGGAGAACTTTGTATTGGTGGATGTCCTTCCACGAGAATTAAGCTCACGATGTCGAGTGGTTCATAGCCTTTGACTCAAGTTGTTGTACTTTGATTTTTGACGGCGTTTGTTTAGAGGAAAATGAATCCTCTTGCCCCTTGATAGACGTCTGGTTCAATGTGACCCTACATTAAAGATCCTTGAGATCCTTGAAATGCTATGGTTCAATGTTATTGAAAAATGATATGGTATGATGTCATGATGTTATGTACAAGTATGCAAAGTAAGCAAGTTTATATACAAAAAATCATATACACACAAAGCAGACAAGTCCTTAGGTTTAGGCTTACATGAAGTTTGTAGGTAAGCACCATCTTGAAGTTTAGTTGGTTCAACCTGTCCTAGTTTATAGTAACCGGGTTCTAAGGGATCTCAATATCACCGACCTTTCCTATAAGCTTCATTCAATATGCGATTGACTCGCAACCAAACAAAACTCAGGAGTCAAGTCCTAATGAGTGTAGCATCGAGTAACAACCAACTTCGAACTGTACCAAAGCCGGTCATCTCACTACGTCCTAATGGACAAGTTGGTCAAGTAAAGGTTCTAAAAGTCAGTTAGTGCTTCATGACATCACTCAGCGGCCCCGTATTCTCCTTAACTACTCAAGGGCTAACGGTACCCACAAATATGTCACACTAACGTAGTTATTGCTTAGACCATGTCGGTATACCCTGCACAATTTCCACAACGTATTTCTACTTACCTATATGGTATCCCAAATTCGGGTAGAGGATTCAAAACAAACAAAGAACCATAATGTAAAGCATACAAGTCAAATAATGAAAGCAAATAAATGTGATCTAACCCTAAGGTAACCCCACTTTTAAAGTTTCCCCAGCAAAGTCGCCAGTTCTGTGATATGATGGGAGAACTGACTTGGTTGTCTTGCGTTTGATCGCAAATGTTGCGGTTAGCAAGAGTCGCCACCGACTTTTCTTTTATCCAAAAGGAAAGGTGAAAAAGCACAGGAAAGACCTTTGCGATTGTTTCTTGAGTTTGGGGGGTAGATTATGAAAGGGGAAGGTATCATCACCCTTTTCATCAATGTTTTTCCATGGGCTCTTAGTTACTTGCTAGATCACTTGCTTTTTGTTTGAAAATGTGCTTTGTGTGGTTTTTGAAAGTATTTTGTAAAGATGCCATCATTTAGGCAAACTTTGTAATGATTCTCGTTTGTAAGAATGTATATGAACTATTTGATCTTTTGAAAATGTTTTCAAGTTTGAAAGATGTTTTTGAAAGTGTTGGTGTTTTTTTTTAATAGAAAGGATGTTTTTGTTTTGAAATTGAGCAAGTAACTAGGAACATTCTACCTACTCAAAAGTCTTTTGTTCATTTCTTCCTTCCTTTGATATTGATATCTTACCATTGATTTGGTAAGAAGCCTTATCTTTGGATGTAAAGGGACAGGCGTGGGTCATCGTATGACCATAATAGCAATGTTGTGAGATATCTTAGCATTTCTCTTTGAGGGACTAAGATCATTTTGAAAGGAAACTTTGAAGCGTCATCAAGGGACTATGATCTTATATTTTTTATTGTTTTTGCTAAGATATCCCACATGCATAACATGACCATCTTTTAGGCAACAAGTGGAGTTAACCTTAGGGGTGCATGTGTGAATATTGTGCTTGATTTGCATGCATTGTTTATCTTGAATTAGGGTTATCTACTTGTTGATTTTTATCTTCCCATACAAACCCTAATTACTAACATTTATATAAAAGCGATAAATTGCGGAAAGTAATTGTTTAGAAAAAAACTAATTGTTTAGAAAAATATTTTTGATGTTTCATTTGAAAACAAAGGTTTTATAATGTTAGGTCATTTCCAAGCAATGCAATATGTCCAAAATAAGCTAAAAAAATATCAAAAATCAAGAAAATTGGTGCCTGAGCTGACAAGGGTCGTGTCAGTGGACACGGGCACCCGTGTCAGGACCTGTCCATGACTTTTCTGCATTTTTTGGTTCCAGCCAATCTGAAACTGCCGTGTCATGTGGCACGGGTGCCCTTGTCAGCCCTTGTCAATCTTTTTTCTGCTTGTGTATGCACCAGTAACATTGACACGGGTCGTGTCGTTTGACACGGGAACCCGTGTCAGCTTCTGTCCCTACATTTTACTATGTTTTTCAACCCAATTAAGTTGACACGGGCTGTGTCGTATAACATGGGCACCCGTGTCAGCCTCTGGTATGGCTTTTTGTTAGTTTTTTCTCTTTGATTCGTCTTGTTATATCTTTTGAGTGCAAAAGCAAATGATGTATGAATAATGATATCACAGTTTGAGAAAGTTTACCTCTCGAAGCGGAAGCTTTAGAACACGTAAAAATGTTTTTGGGTGCAAAGTAGTGACTGATCGAGCTCTTTTGAACCTTCTTGAAGTAGCTCCAACCTTCTTATTGTGCTGAAAATGGTTGAACTGCTCCAACCGAGTCAAGTTGCAATGTATATTTTTTGAATTTAGAAGATGTTGTTAATGATGTTACATAAGTTATTCTTCTGTTTGAACAACTTCTATATGGTGTATATGAAGTGTTTGGATGGTTTGTTTGGAGAAAACTTGCAAGGTATGAGATTCAAAGATTTGGACTTCAAAGCTCAAAAATGGAGGTTTTGTGTACAAATCTGGTTTTTGACAGCAAAAATGATTTTGAGTGTTAGTTTCCCCTCCTATTTTTCTGGCCCTTTTCTCTTGTGATTGGCCTCTCTATTTATAGAGAAGGTTTGAGACTTGAACAAACTCAGATTTTGGATCACATGTTATGGCTAGGTTAGATTGTACATTAAGCAAGCTTGAAGAACATGTTTCCAATGCATGTACCAAGCTATCTAAAGTGGTTGATCACTTTAAAAATGTTTGTTATGACTTGTAGAAGTTGAGTGTAATTAGAACAACAAGTTAGAGGCTCAAGAAATTGACTTTATGATTAAAGTGAACTTTGCAAGAATGGCAATGGTGCCTTTGTGCCAAAAATGGAAAGATGCAATGGATAATACTTGAACCACTTGGATAATGGTTTAATCAATGGTGTAAACATCTGATTATGGATAGATTTGCAAGTGAAGAGGCTTGCAAAGTGAAGATTATGCAGCATGGCTAAGATTTTGGTTCCTTGTTCATCACAAATCTGCCTTGTAAATCAAGAATGAATGTCCAACTTCAGATCCTTGAAATCTCCTAGCTCAAATATGTTAAATTCATGCTCTCTGGTGTTTTGAAAAGCTTGAAACACCCTATACAACTTTCATGTTGACCACTTTTGTTAAATCAAACTGGAACTTGATGAAAATTGGCCAAGAAATTGGGATAAAACCTGACCAAAACTGCTGAAAATTTCTCTAAGTGGTTATTCTAAAATGCCATGACTTCTTGAATTTATAACTTAAAATCCAAGAATTTCTAGAAAAAGTCATGCTCTACATTGTTTTGGATCTCATTGAGATCTATAACTTTCATGTTGGAAGTTTCCCTTGAATCATCTTGCATCTTGGTGAAAAAATGGCATGAAGTAATGAAATTATCATGTGTAAAAACACTTAGAAAATTTCTAAGTCTTGGAAATCTTGACTTTTCAGGTTGACTATTGACTTTCTTAACTTCTTGATGATCAAGCTTGATATTCTTGAATGTCTTGATGAATTTTGATCTTTGGAATGTAATGTTGACCAAAAGGTCAAAGTTTGACTTTTCAGGGTATAGTTGACTTTTTCCAAATACAACTGATTTTAGGTCAACTGATCAACTAATTGAGCAAAAATGTGATCCAAGACTTGAAACTTGACATGAGTAATCTTTGGGATCCAAAATGATCCATGAAAGTCATATGTGGCATTTAAAAGTCCAATTTTCTTTGTGAAAAATTCAAACCCTAATTTTGAATTGTCAGTGTTGAGGAGGTGTCTTAAGCTGATCAAACCTTGTGTAGTCCTGAATCAAATGGAGATCTTATGGCTGATTTCTTGAGAAATGAGAGGAACATTTTTGGGGTACAACACCCACCATGGAAGAATTCTCTCAAATATTGGATATACCTATTCTTGATCAGATGCCTTTCACCGGTTTAGAAGAAGCTCTAAAGCCAGAAGTCATTTTAACGACTTTGCATCTGAAATGATCTGACATTGTATCCAACTAGGAAATAAGAAGCGGAGTTAAGGGTTTTCTAGTCAAATTTCTATTAGAGAAGGCTCAGCTATTTTGGAATGATTTGGATTTCCAAGCTTTTGAGGAGGTTTTGGCCCTTATAATATATGGTTTAGTGATGTTCCCTAATCCAGACTTACTTATAAATGTGAATGCTATCAAGGTTTTCTTCTCTCGTAACCCTGTGCCTACTCTACTCGGAGACATCTTATATACCCTCCACACTCGCACCATGAAGAGAAAAGGTATTCTTATGTGTTGCGTGCCATTACCGTCAAGGTGGTTTATTTCTCACCTCCCTAAATGAGTATCGAAGAATGAACAAGGTTTTGGTTGGTCGCGAAGGATAATTTCACTTTCTCACTCGAATATTTTTTGGTATTCCAGATCCATGGGAGATATTTCTGTCATTAACCTCTATGGGGAATTCCCTAATGTCCCGCTACTTGGCATTAGGGGAGGCATAACTTATAATCCTTCTATGGCTTTGCGATAGTTTGGTTATGCTCGAAGAGATGGTCCCCACGATATGCTTATCCAGGGCATTATGTTTACCTTCGAGGATGATGTTCAAGGGTATCGTCAGAGGTTTATAAGAGCTTAGGGCATGGTAAACAAATTTGATACCAAGACCTTAAGGCCTAAGACTTCCATCCATATGGAACCTTATCTCAAATGGGTACGAGCTTGCTCTCAAAACCTTATAATGCTGTATATAGCCATCTTACCAGTGGTTGTGGAGCCCATCATCGAACGAGATGTTTCTTATACAGTTCTCCATCCTGACATGCCCACTGATCTTGAAGAGCTGCAGAGATCCTGGATTCATTTGAAGAAAGAACATTATACCTTTAGAGATCATTTCTATGTCAATAAGAAGAAAGTGTTGGAGCTCACGAGGCAACTTCATGAAGAAAAAAGTCTTAATGTCTATCTCGGCACGAAGAGGAAGCGCCCATAGGAAACCTGATTTCATGGATTTTAGAATTTCTTTTCAATTGTAAGCCTAAAAGGAAATTATATTTTGAATTCTACTAATAAAATCTTTGTTTCATTTTGGTTCACAAATTTAAATTTTCTGAAGTCCTTGAAAACATCGCATAAGCATGTCATACATTTCATTGCATAAGCAGGTATTTCAAGACAAGATTCTTATTCTTTTCGCTCTTTATTTCAGCAAAAGAAATGGCTCTTGAACAGACAGTGAAGGACCTCCAAACTCAAAACGCTCAGTTTCAGCAGATGTTCCTGGCTCTGGCCCAGGGGCAAGAAGACCTGAAAGCTCTGATCGTTAAATAGAAGACTAAGAAGGAAAAGAAACCAGCTGGTGTCTTGAATTTGGGTTGAAGGTTCAAAGGACCGACTAAGCGAGCTCTAGATTTCATAACCCCATCAAATGAGGGGGTCAATCAAGAAGAGAAGCCAATGGAAGAAAACAATAATCCAGGTCCTGAGGAAGATGAACCTGACTGTTCTGAGGAGCAGTATCCTCCTGCTGATGATAAATAAAAACAACTATAGGATCGACTTAATGCTATGGAGATCCAGAGGATACTCGGGCTGGATTTTGAAGAGCTAGGACTGATCTCAGGGGTGGTCATCCCGCAGAAATTCAAGGTTCCTACATTTGCTAAGTACGACGGTGTCTCCTGTCCTAAGTTGCATTTAAGGTCGTATGTCAGGAAGATTCAACCACACGCTACTAATAGGAATCTTTGGGTACATTTCTTCCAGGAAAGTTTGGCAGGGAATCAGTTGGAATGGTTCTATCAATTGGAAAGAACCAACGTTCGTAATTGGGAAGATCTGGCTACTGCTTTCTACAAGAAGTACCAATATAATGTTGACCTCGCCCCAACTTGTACGCAATTGCAAAGTATGTCTATGAGTTCCGGTGAAGGTTTTAAAGATTATGCCCAAAAGTGGAGAGACCTTGCGGGAAGAGTACAACCTCCGTTGTCTGATAGAGAGTTGGTGGACATGTTCTTGGGCACGTTATCTGGTCCATTCTTTAATACTCTGATTGGAAGCTCGTCTGTTGGGTTCACTTAATTGATCTTGACTGGTGAATGGGTGGAAGCTGGCATCAAAAGTGGTAAAACCCGGAGAGATGCATCCTCCAGTACTGCAAAGAACCTTTCACAGGAAAGAAGGAGGTCAGTGTTGCCTATGGCCAAAGAAATAATGACAAAACTAAACATCGTCTGATAGTAGGAGCTGTTATAATTTCCAATCCTGCCTCAAACCAACAACAAAGCAATCAGTGCAGGCTAGATGCGCCTAGAAGACAGTTCACCTAGATCAACATGACCTTATCCCAGGTCTTACCACATTTGCAAAAGTCTAACTTGGTGACTCTGAAGGAACCTCCTAAGAATCCAAATACGGCATCTCCCCACTACAACCCAAATGCCCGATGTGCCTACCATTCTGAAACTTTGTGGCATGATACAAATGATTGTTGGGCTTTAAAGAATAAGTTACAAGATCTCATCGAGGCGAAGGAGATTGAGTTTAACCTTCCAGAGACACCTAATGTAATAACTGTGCCAATGCCCAAACATGGCCAAGGTGTCAATGTTGTTGATGATGATTGGTTTGTTTCCTCCGTGGATGAGTTAACTAAAAGAACAAGATTAAGTTCTGACCTATCCCAAGTGTTTTGATGATAACTAAATTATATTTAAGATAATTTATGCTGTAATGAATGTGGTTTTGAATGTCTTAGTTAATGTTATGACAAGAAACATTCCAAAGTGCTAAGCAAAGCTTATGAAGAAGTTCTTTAAAAGAACCTTTTATTCAAACGCATCTGCTGACTCTGGTAAGAACACTCATTTGTTAAATGTATCTTCTAACTTCTAGCAGGCTTCTTGATTCTGAAGATAACTTGAAAGCAAGCGCTGTTCAAAGATCTTAGCAAGCAACGCTCTGACCAGAAGTTGAATAAAGCATGTTCTGAGTTAAAGCAAATATTGAAACAACATATTAATCAACATGTCTTGTCAAAGAAAAGGAAACACGTTCTTACATTCTGACGTTTGCTAATTAATGCAAAGACGGCTGAAAACACTCAAGTGCCTACAACTAGTTTCTTGGAGAATGGAATTTTGCAAGGATACACGCAAAGCATTTAATGCTCTTCATTTCCTCTGAAGGCAGCAACGGTCTTATTATTCCTACTATAAGTAGAAGGACATTTATTACAAGCCAACAACAATGTTAAAACAAGAAACTACGTGAAAGATTCAAAAACTTACAAACTCATAGTTCTTACATTATTGTGTATTACATTCTAAGAAAAATCACAGTTATGATATAGCTTGATTAGAAGAAAACTCTATTTCAATTATCTGTAAAGATTATACTTCTGTATTTGTTCCTTGAGAGACCATGTTTGGTCAGATTTCTCAAGCAGACTAGGACTAGATTTAAGTCTTAGTGGTGTTAGTCACTTGTAAGTTTACTTGTGCATTTTTAGTCACAACAGTTGTTGTGTGATTGTAATCAGTATATTATAGTGGATTAAGTCCTTGTTGAGAAAGGCTAAATCACCTTGGCGGGTGGACTGGAGTAGTTTGAGTTCAAACGAACCAGGATAAAAATAATTGTGTTATTCCATTACTGTTTTGAGCTTTGTATTGAAAGAACGAAAAGAGTCACTTATTCAACCCCCCCACCTTCTAAGTGTTTTCTTACCCCTTCAATTGGTATCAGAGCTTGACTCTGAGCTCAACACTTAACCGTGTCAGGAAAAGATCCAAAAGAAAACACAATGGCCGCTGAACAAAACAATAATAGTTATAACAAACCTCCAGTGTTTGATGGAGAAGATTTTGAGTACTGGAAAGATAGGCTAGAAAGTTTCTTTCTAGGTCATGATAGTGATCTTTGGGATATAGTCTTGGATGGTTACAAACATCCTACAGATTCAGAAGGAAACAAAGTGGATAGAAAAAAATATGGATAGACAGCAAAAAGCTGATTTTAAAAATCATCACAGAGCTAGAAATATTTTTTTAAATGCTATCTCTAAAGTAGAATATGAAAAAATCACTAATAGAGATACAACGCATGATATGTTTAAGTCTCTCAAAATGACTCATGAAGGAAACACCCAAGTTAAGGAGTCTAAAGCTCTGGCTTTAGTTCAAAAGTATGAAGCCTTCAAAGTTGAAGAAAGTGAGTCTATAGAAGCAATGTTCTCTAGGTTTCAAACTTTGATCGCTGGTCTGAGAGTTTTGAACAAAGGGTATACCAAAGCAGATCACGTGAAAAAGATCATCAGAAGCTTACCTAGAAGATGGGCACCAATGGTCACTGCGTTCAAGGTGTCAAAAGATCTGAACAATGTGTCTTTAGAGGAACTCATCAGCGCTCTCAGAAGTCATGAGATTGAACTGGATGAACATGAGCCTCAGAAGAAAGGTAAGTCTATAGCCCTTAAATCAATTAAGAAATTTGATATTAACGATTTTCAGGCTGAAGAAGAAAACTCTGAACAATCAGCTTCAGAAGAAGACGGACTATCTTTGATCTCCAAAAGGATCAATCATCTGTGGAAGCACAGACAAAAGAAGTTCAGGAACTTCAAGAAGTCAGAAGATAAACCAGAATCTTCTGGACATAAAAGGTCAAACAGAAGAGAGATCATCTGTTATGAATGCAAAGAACCTGGTCACTTCAAAAATGAATGTCCAAAGCTTCAAAAAGAAAGACCAAAGAAGAGATTTGGAAAGAAGAAAGGAATGATGGAAACCTAGGATGACTCAGATTCTTCTGAAGATGAATCTGGTTATGAAGATGAAAATGCCAACCTAGCTTTAATGGCTATCACAGAAGATGACTCAGAATGTGAGTCAGAACAAAGAGAGGTATTTTCTGAATTTTCTAGAGAAGACCTTGCTGATAGTTTATCAGAACTTCTGGAAAACTACAGTAAGCTCAAAATCAAATACAAGAAACTCAAGAAGAGTCTTGCATCTGATTTTAAGAAACTTGAAACAGAAAAATCTGAACTTTTAGAAAACAATCTTAAACTTAAAAAAGAAATTCAAATTGTTCAAAAGAATTTTAGTTCAGAGTTTGTATCTAGTTCAAAAGATATTCTGAAAGAATATGACTATAGCTTTCAAAATTTTCTTGCTAAAAGCATAGACAGAAGCAAAATGGCTTCAATGATTTATGGAGTTAGTGGGGAAAACAGAAGAGAAATTGGATATGAACCTCCCAAAGGGAAGGAAACATACATTCCAAAACCTGTTGCTAAAATGACCTTCACTTACAAACCTCTGAATAAGCAATTCAAGTTTGGACATTCACATGATATAAAATATACATCACATTCTGGAAACTCTTATGCTAACCCAAAAGGACCCAAAAAGATATGGGTACCTAAGGATAAAATAGTATTTGTTGTAGATGTCCTTAACAGCTCAATTGAAACACCAGTCATGGTACCTGGACTCTGGATGCTCACGACACATGGCGGGAAAAAGGTCTATGTTCCAAAGCCTGGAACTTAAAGCTGGAGGAGATGTGAAGTTTGGAGGTAATCGGAAAGGGAAGATTATTGGTTCTGGAACCATAGGAAACGGTAACTTTCCTTCTATCTCTAATGTTTTATTAGTAGAAGGATTAGCTCATAATCTATTGTCTATAAGTCAATTAAGTGACAATGGCTATGACATTATCTTCAATCAAAACTCCTGCAAAGCTGTAAATCAAAAGTATGGATCAATCCTCTTTTTCTGGTAAGAGAAAGAACAACATTTACAAAATTGATTTATCAGATCTTAAATCTCAAAACGTAAAATGCCTTTTGTCTGTTAGCAATGAGCAATGGGTATGGCACAGAAGATTGGGACATGTCAGTCTTAGAAAAATCTCTCAACTAAATAAATTAAATTTAGTCAGAGGACTTCCCAATCTGAGGTACAACTCAGATGCTATGTGCGAAGCATGTCAAAAAGGAAAATTTTCAAAACCTTCCTTTAAATCTAAAAATGTTGTCTCTTCCTCTAAGACATTAGATTTACTTCATATTGATCTGTTTGGACCAGTGAAAACTGCATCCATCAGAGGCTAGAAGTATGGATTGGTCATCGTTGATGATTTCAGCAGATGGACATGGGTAAAGTTTTTAAAACACAAGGATGAGTCACATTCTGTATTCATTGACTTCTGTATTCAAGTGCAAAATTAAAAAGATTTTAAAATCACAAAAGTTAGAAGTGATCATGGTGGTGAATTTGAAAATCATTATTTTGAAAAATATTTTAAAGAAAATAGTATTGTTCATAACTTTTCTTGTCCTAGAACTCCCCAGCAAAATGGAGTTGTAGAAAGAAAGAATAAAACATTACAAGAGATGGCCAGAACCATGATCAATGAAACAAATATGGCTAAGAATTTTTGGGCAGAAGCTGTGAATACAGCGTGTTATATTCAGAATAGAATCTCTATAAGACCTATTCTTGAAAAGACTCCCTATGAATTGTGGAAAAACAGAAAGCCCAACATTTCTTATTTCCATCCTTTTGGATGTACTTGTTTTATACTAAACACCAAAGAAACTCTGAATAAGTTTGATTCCAAAGCAAAAAAGTGTTTCCTACTTGGATACTCTGAACTCTCAAAAGGCTATAGAGTATACAACACAGAAACTCTGATTGTTGAAGAATCAATCAAAGTTAGGTTTGATGATAAGCTTGGCCAACCACAGCCAAAGCAAATTGATTTTTCTGTAGGTACAGAAGATCATCACTCAAACTCTGAAAGTTCAGAAGCAAAAGAAGACGTAGCAGATCATCCTCTTGACAATGCTCTCAACAATCTCAGAATCTCTGACCAACTCACTCAGAAAAGGTTTCCTAGATTATCTTCAGCTCACAAAGAAGACGTAATTATTGGAAGAAAAGAAGATCCCATCAGAACAAGATCATCTCTCAGAATCAATGAAGAATCTCTGTTTGGTTTAGTCTCTCTGATTGAGCCAACTACCATTGATGAAGCTCTGGAAGATAATGATTGGATCTTAGCAATGCAAGAAGAACTAAATCAATTCTCAAAGAATGATGTATGGAGTCTAGTTCCAAGACCCAAAGGATTCAATGTTATAGGAACCAAATGGGTCTTCAGAAACAAATTGAATGAACAAGGAGAAGTAATCAGAAACAAGGCACGACTAGTTGCACAGGGTTATAATCAACAAGAAGGAATTGATTATAATGAAACCTTTGCCCCAATCGCCACGTTAGAATCAATAAGATTATTAATTTCTTTTGCTGTACAAAATAACATTACATTATATCAAATGGATGTTAAAAGTGCATTTCTAAATGGTTATATTGAAGAAGAAGTATATGTCCATCAACCTCCTGGATTTAATGATTCAAAACAACCAGAACATGTTTTTAAATTGAAAAAGTCTTTGTACGGTTTAAAATAGGCTCCAAGAGCTTGGTATGATCGTCTGAGTAATTTTCTATTAGAAAAATATTTTACCAGAGGGAAAGTGGACACAACTCTCTTCAGAAAAACATTTAAAAATGATATTTTAATTTGTCAAATTTACGTTGATGATATAATTTTTGGAACCTCTAATATATCCCTTGGAAACGAATTTGCTAAGACAATGCAGGCAGAATTTGAAATGAGCATGATGGGTGAATTGAAATTCTTTCTTGGAATTCAAATCAACCAGACTCAAGAAGGTACTTTCATACATCAGACGAAGTATGTTAAAGAACTTCTGAAGAAATTTCAAATGTCAGAAAGTAAAGATGCGAAGACACCTATGCATCCAACCTGCATTCTAGGTAAAGATGAGGTAAGTATGAAAGTAGATCAGAAGCTCTACAGAGGTATGATTGGATCCCTTCTCTATCTGACTGCATCTAGACCTGATATATTATTTAGCGTGTGCTTGTGTGCTAGATTCCAATCAGATCCTATATAATCGCATTTAACAGCTGTTAAGAGAATTCTTAGGTATCTGAAAGGTACTGCTAATCTTGGTTTGTGTTACAGAAGATCACAAGATTATAAACTAGCAGGTTATTGTGATGCTGACTTTGCTGGAGATAGAATTGAAAGAAAAAGCACCTCTGGAAGCTGCCAGTTTTTGGGTGACAATCTTATCTCATGGTACAACAAGAAGCAAGCAACAATTGCTCTATCAACCACAGAAGTTGAATATATATCTGTTGCTGGATGTAGCTCTCAGATGATTTGGATGTAAAGTCAACTAGAAGATTTCAACCTTTATGAAAGTAAGATTCCTATCTTCTGTGACAATACTTCTGCTATTTGTCTTTCTAAAAATCCAATCTTACATTCTAAATCCAAACATATAGAAATTAAATATCATTTCATAAGGGACTATACTCAGAAGGGGATTTTAAACTTGATTTTTGTAAAAACAGACCATCAATGGGATGACATTTTTACTAAACCCCTTTCAGAAGATAGATTTAATTTCATTCTGAAAAATATTTGTATGGAATTATGTCCTGAATAAAATAATATTTATTTTCTGTGACTGGCTTTAGAACTTTCTGAAATGAATGCTCTGATCAACAACTCTTCAGAAGTTAGAATAGAAGTTGTAACAGAAGCTATATGAATCATTCTAACGCTTCATGTCCAAGTGTAGTTCAGAAATTCATTAGAACAAACAGCTGTTACATGCATCCTTCAGGAGATGAACACGTGGTGTGTTTCTGAAAGGTCAAGCGTGCAAAAGCTACTGATGACGTTCTAGGTAACTGTTGATGATTAGCCATAATCTCACGTTTTCCCTCATTTTTAGCAATTCATTAAATGCAGGTAATGATGAGAATCGTTTTTTTTAAATCCGTTTTAATCTTTATTTTAATTTGTCTTAAATACTTCTAATTTAATTCTTAACCTATTCTCTGAAATTAATGCCTATAAATACTCTTTGAAAAACCCTTTCATTCTTTACTGTCTCTTTCAACTCAAGTTTTTATTTTGAACGTTTCTCTTAAAACCCTTTTCGAAAATTTCTCTTTTCATAAAACTTTAATGGCTTCTTCTTCCTCTACCCACTCTGAGCAATACTATATACCTGAAAGGACAACACTCATTCCGGTATAAAGTTTGGAAGTTTTGAGTGAGCTAATGGTAGACTTTGAGAATCTCAAAGAGAATGGATTTGACTTGTTCCCTACTGTGAAGTTTCAAGGCTGGGAAAGCTACTTTGATCGTCTTACTGGTCCAGTATTTCCTCATTTGGTAAAAGAATTCTGGATTCACGCTATTGCAACTCCCAAGGTTATTCTCTCCTTTGTAATGGGCAAGGAAATATCCATTACAGAAAATCTAATCAGAAGGTTGCTGGGATTTAAAGGACTTGGAGTTACAGGAATGTCCACTGGAATAATGGAGATGTCTAGGGTATACACAAAGATTTTTACAAATGGTCAAGGTTCCTCCAAAGTTAGGGATTTTAAATACAAGTATAAGATTTGGGCAAGGATTATTCATGGATGTATTCACTACAGGAAAGACACCAGTTCTCCTGATTACATCAACGTTGATCAACAATATTTGTTGTTTTTCCTTGGAACCAATGTCAAAATTGATTTGCCCTACTTGCTTTTTGAACACCTCTAGAACCATGTCAAAGAAACCAGAGAAGCTGAAAGGATGAAGAATCCCAAATCAAAGAGGAATTGGATTCCCATGGGGAGGTTATTATCAGACATTCTGACTGAGAATGGACTGATTGCTCAGCTAAGAGAAGAAAATCTTCTGGGGGAGCTTGAACCTATCTGTGGTAAGACAATGACTGGAAAGAACCTGCTAAAGAGGAAAATTATTGACAAACTGTTGGTGGAACCCTCTCCATGTCTGTCAACTATTGTGAAGAAAAGAAGAATTCCTATTGCTAATTTTCCTATGTTCAACTCGTTGGAACATTCTCGTATGGTTTTGCACTATCTTGAGACCTGAAGAGAAACAGGATCACCTATTGATCCAGCTTGGCTTCAAGGAAGAAATCAAGCTGCTGCTGATGTTGTTCTCCAAGGATCTGTGAAGAGAAAAGTTGTAGAAGGACCTTCTGACTCTCCTCAGAAGAAAAAGAAGACAGGTAATCATGCTGAAACTATACCTGTTTATAATTCTGAAAATATATCTGCATCTGTTGAATCCTCTCAAACCTCACCATCTGAACCCCTTGCTGACAACCTTAGTAAAAATCAGTTCTCAAAAAATTTAAGTGATTCTAACTCTGATGAACATTCTGACAGCCAATCAGAACCCTCTCATTCAGAACCCCCTGAACCATCTGTTTTTCAACCTATTACTGCTGAACGTTTCTCAAGATCCTCTCCCAGACCTTTATCACCCAGACCCACTGGATGGTATGATGCTAGATCTTGGAGAATTCCTGGGATTAATGAACCTCTAGCAACCATAAAACCACCTTTCAATCTACCAACTGAAAACATTTTTGCTATGAACCAACCACAACCTCAAAATCCCATTCCCACTCCCGGTTATACAATAATAATTTCGCCCGATATCACTCCACCCACCTCACCACAAAATACAACCCCACTCTCAACTCCTCAAATTCCAGAACAACAAATTTTTGAACAAATTGATATTGTTGAACCATTCGTACCTCATGATATATCAGAACCTCATATTTGTGTTAACCAACCTGAACCTGAACCTACATATACTCCTGAAACCAATATCTTTTTAAGAACTATAGTGGACTCTCAATCTCTACAATTCTTGAAAAATAAATCTTACAGCACGGCTATCCCTAAACCTATTCAGCCAGATGTAAATATTTTATTTCAGAATTTTATAACAAATGTTCAAGCATGGTGACAACCGCTGAAAGAAGATTGCCTCAGAAGTGTGAACACCGCATCAACATATCTTCTATGGGAAACTTTCAGAAGAACCTTGGTTGCTGAATCACTGAAGTTACAGGATTTGTGCCACTCACAGGTGTTGGACAACTTTTCCAAACTTCTGCATGTTTTCAAGACAGAAGCTGCTGATACTTGGAATAAGAAGTCTTCGCTACTAATTTCTGATACACCAGCTGATAAGATGGACATATCAGAAGACGAATCTGAAGAATACTCTGAAGATTCAAATCCTCTGGCTATTGTTCTATTTAATCAACCTTCAGTTAAGGATGGACCTGAACTTGTGCCAACTCTTGCAATGGATCTGGGCACTCTGCTCTCCACCTTTGTGAAGTCTGATTCATTAGTTGCTGCTTCTAACCCTGTTTCTACTGAAGCTTCATCATCTTCTGCCCCTACCTCACTCATTATGGACACTCTGAAAGAGATAAAGAGGGAGAATGAAGTCTTGAATAGACGCATGGATAAGCAAGATCAAACAAATTTAGAGTTCAAGAACTGGATGACAATGCAAAGTGAATCTGCCTCTGAGATCAAGAACCTTCTGACGGCTCTTGTCTCTAAGAAATCCTAGTTTCTTTTTGTCTCTTATTTGGATGATTTGTTTGTACTTCTGGATATTTATTATTTTTAACTTTTTATGGAATCTTTCAAAATTTCTCATTTATTACACTTTTTGATTATGCCAAAAAGGGGGAGAAAATGTGCATGTTTTAACTAATCACTGTTTAACAGTTATGGGACTATGTCTCAGACATTCTAACATAATTGCAAGAATTCCCTCTGTGCAAAAGATTTTTTTTGCAGGTATCATTTAACTCTGAAAGAATATTCCAACTAAGATTTATCTTCATGAAGAAGTTCTGAAGAAATTCAAAGAAGGTTGTGTATCACTCTGACTAAATAATCTCAGGATGTCTTATGCATAGATATATTCATTTCAGGGGGAGATTCTTATCTCTTAATATGTTTCTTTTCTTTATCTAAAATAATTTTTTGTCATCATCAAAAAGGGGGAGATTGAAAGAACAAGATTAAGTTCTGACCTATCCCAAGTGTTTTGATGATAACTAAATTATATTTAAGATAATTTATGCTCTAATGAATGTGGTTTTGAATGTCTTAGTTAATGTTCTAACAAGAAACATTCCAAAGTGCTAAGCAAAGATTATGAAGAAGTTCTTTAAAAGAACCTTTTATTCAAACGCATCTGCTGACTCTGGTAAGAACACTCATTTGTTAAATGTATCTTCTAACTTCTAGAAGGCTTCTTGATTCTGAAGATAACTTGAAAGCAAGCGTTGTTCAAAGATCTTAGCAAGCAACGCTCTTACCAGAAGTTGAATAAAGCATGTTCTGAGTTAAAGTAAATACTGAAACAACGTCTTAATCAACGTGTCTTGTCAAAGCAAAGGAAACACGTTCTTACATTCTCACGTTTGCTAATTAATGCAAAGACGGCTGAAAACACTCAAGTGCCTACAACTAGTTTCTTGGAGAATGGAATTTTGCAAGGATACACGAAAAGCATTTAATGCTCTCCATTTCCTCTGAAGGCAGCAACAGTCTTATTATTCCTACTATAAGTAGAAGGACATTTATTGCAAGCCAACAACAATGTTAAAACAAGAAACTACGTGAAAGATTCAAAAACTTACAAACTCATAGTTCTTACATTATTGTGTATTACATTCTAAGAAAAATCACAGTTGTGATATAGCTTTATTAGAAGCAAACTCTATTTCAATTATCTGTAAAGATTATACTTTTGTATTTGTTCCTTGAGAGACCAAGTTTGGTCAGATTTCTCAAGCAGATTAGGACTAGATTTAAGTCTTAGTGGTGTTAGTCACTTGTAAGTTTACTTGTGCATTGTTAGTCACAACAGTTGTTGTGTGATTGTAATCAGTTGATTATAGTGGATTAAGTCCTTGTTGAGAAAGGCGAAATCACCTTGGCGGGTGGACTGGAGTAGTTTGAGTTCAAACTAACCAGGATAATAATAACTGTGTTATTCCATTACTGTTTTGAGCTTTGTATTGAAAGAACGAAAAGAGCCACTTATTCAACCCCCCCCCCCCCCTTCTAAGTGTTTTCTTACCCCTTCATTAACTACTCCTCTTTTGACTGTTAAAGAGAATTTGTTGTGAGCTGGTTTAATTCCGGGCTGTGGTGAAGGTTGCCACTTATGTATGTCTCTACCAGATGGTTGTTGGTTGTTAAAGATGGACGTCCAGCGCCTGATGGTTAACAAAAGAAATTTTGTTCGAGAAAGTTCCCTTTGTAATAAATTCATGTGAAGATGTCTCAATAATCACCATTTCTGAAAATCCTCCCAGGATCTCCACCAAAAGACCCGTCAGGATTACATCTATTCCCAAGTTTGTTCCCTTGATCATCACCCTCCCTGGGCCTATACCATATTCCTCGGATAAAGGTGTTCCCTGGAATTATGGGGCTGACGTCTATTACCATGGTGTCAAGCAAGACCGGTTGGCTATTGAAGACAAAGTTGCTGAAGGTACTGATCTTGACGTCGAAAATATCTTCGGGACCGGTAAAATCACGAGAAGTGGAAGAGTTTTCTCTCCCGACATCTCTCCAAAGACTATTGTTACTCCTGTGATTATTCCTGCTGCTACTCCTGTTGTTATCCCTGTTGTTGTCCCTGTTACTGAGTCGGCCGAGACTCGAGGAAAAGAGGTATTAGTTGAGCCTGTCCAGACGAAGGCGCATCCAGAAGCCATTCCTGAGGCTTCTAAAAAGGATATGGAAGAGATATTAAAGATGATTAAGAAGAGTGATTACAATGTCGTGGAACAATTGGGGAAAACCCCTTCAAAAATTACAATGTTGGTCTTGCTTTTGTGCTCTGAAGCCCATGCTATGGATTTAGTAAAATTCTTGAAGCCTGCCCATGTGCCTCAAGAGACCTCCGCTGATCAATTCGGGAAATATGTTTCCAGCCTGACTGCTGATAATGGACTGGGTTTTTCGATGCTGATTTAACTCCCAAGGGATGGAAACACAATGATGCCCTGCATGTCTCCATTGAGTGCAAGGGAACCACCCTAGCTCATGTTCTGGTGGATACATGTTTGTCTCTGAATGTCTTACCCAAGAATGCTCTGGACATGTTGGATTGGGAAGGACTCACACTGAAGCCCAGTAACATTTTGGTCAGGGCCTTCGATGCTTTTAAAAGAATGGTGCACGGGGAGGTGGACATCCCTATCAAAGTCGGTACTCATACTTTTAATTCCACTTTCTATGTGTTGGACACCCGCCCGTCTTATTCTTGTATATTGGGTCAACCTTGGATCCACGGAGCTGGTGCTGTTACTTCTACCCCGCATCAAATGCTGAAGTACCCAGTCAATGGGAAAATTATCACAGACCATGGGTAGGAGGAATACATGGTGAGCCACATGAACTCTTTCAGGTGCGTTGAAATGGACGGCGAGTTCATTGAGACCCCCTGTCAGAATTTTGAGGAGGTTCCATAGACGGTTGCTGCAACCAAGACTGCTTCCAAGGTCCCGAAGATTACCAGACCTCCATTGAAGATGGCTTCTCTAAAGGATGCCAAGGAAGTAGTCGAAGAAGGTGGGTGTACCATTTGGGGACAACTTCCGGATATTCCCTACAAATCTGACAAATTTGGTTTGGGTTTTACTTCAGGAGCCCAAAGAGTTGTTCGTCCTGCTCACGCTGGGGGACCACCATTACGGATCAGCAATCATGGAGCCAATGCTCTAGAAGACAGTGATAGCGGTGGTGACCTTGACAAGTAGATCTTCCCAACCATCAGCGGTGGACTCATCAATTAGGAGGCTAAAGAATTTATGCCCATTACTTTTATTCAAGAGTAATTTGTCTTTTTGTTTTTGAGGATATGTAATATTTTAACAATTGAAAGTTTAAAGCCTTGTGTCTTACATGAGGGAGGCACAATGGTCTATTTGTGAGGGTCATTGCTTCATTTTCATGTCATTAATAAAACATTGGACGTTTGGCATACATATTTTACACTCTTTGTTTTTATTTTCTTCCTTTCTACTTTATCAAAAAATATACAGTTATGCTCTTACACACACCCACATATCAAACTGCAGATCCACATCCACTCTGGATCCCATTGATAACGGTTCTCCTATTGCCCATTATGACTTTTTAATTCCGATCTACCAAGCTGAGGACGAAGGTGAGGAAGATTGTGAAGTACCAGGAGAACCTTCCAGAATGCTACAATAAGAAGAAAGGGAAATATAGCCTCATGAAGAGCCGGTTGAGACAATGAACTTGGGTATTGAAGAGGACAAGAAAGAAGTTAAGATAGGTACCGATCTGGAGCATAGTGTCAAAGAGCGGTTAATTCAGATGCTACATGACTATGTTGAGGTTTTTTCCTGGTCATATGAGGACATGCCAGGACTTGACACTGATATTTTGGTTCATCGCCTCCCGACAAAAGAGGATTTCGCTCCAGTGAAATAGAAGGTTCGTTGCATGCGGCCTGATATGTCAGAAAAGATCAAGGCTGAAGTCATGAAACATTTCAATACTGGTTTCTTATCCGTCAACTCTTGTCCATAATGGGTTGCTAACATGGTTCCAGTACCTAAGAAGGACAGTAAAGTGCGTATGTGCGTGGATTACAGAGACCTGAATAGGGAAAGCCCCAAGGATGACTTTCCGCTTCCCCATATTGATGTTCTGGTTGAAAAAACGCACATCATAAGGTATTCTCCTTCATGGATGGTTTCTCCGGGTACAATCAGATCAAAATGGCACCTGAAGACATGGAGAAAATGACCTTTGTCACACAGTGGGGAAATTTCTATTATAAAGTTATACCATTTGGGTTAAAGAACACTGGGGCAACCTATCAGCATGCCATGGTAGCTTTGTTCCATGATATGATCCATCAAGAGATAGAGGTTTATGTTGATGATATGATAGCCAGGTCTCAGACTGAAGAGGAGCACCTTGATCACCTACATAAGCTATTTGAAAGATTGAAAAGGTACAAACTGAGGTTGAACCCAAATAAGTGCACCTTCAGAGTAAGATCTGGTAAGCTCTTAGGCTTCATTGTCAGCGGCAAAGGTATTGAGGTAGACCCTTCAAAGGTTAAAGCTATACAAGAAATTCCAACTCCTTGCACTGAGAAGGAGGTTAGGGGATTCTTGGGACGTTTAAACTACATTGCCATGTTCATTTCCCATCTGACCGCTACTTGTGATCCAATCTTCAAACTACTGAAGAAAGATCGAGCAGTGAAGTAGAATGACGACTGCCAAAATTCCTTTGACAGAATTAAAGAATATCTCCAAGAGCCTCCAATCTTGATGTTGTCGGTTGAAGGAAGACCTTTGATCATGTACTTAACAGTATTAGAGAACTCAATGGGGTGTGTGCTGGGGCAGCATGACGAGTCTGGTCAAAAAGAGCATACAATATATTACCTTGGCAAAAAGTTAACCGACTGTGAAATAAGATAATCACTGCTTGAGAAAACTTGTTGCACTTTGGCATGGGCTGCTCACCGTCTAAGACAGTATATGTTGACTCACACTACCTTATTGATATCTAAAATGGATCCTATCAAATACATCTTTGAGAAGCCCGCTCTGTCCGAAAGAATAGCAAGATCGTAAATGATCCTGACCGAATACAACATTCAGTATACAACCCAGAAAGAAATTAAGGGAAGTGTACTAGCTGATCATTTGGCTCATCAGGATGTGGACGAATACCAATCCATGAATTTTGAGTTCCCAGACGAGAACATCATGTTAGTAACTGACTGTGAAGAACCTGGACCAGATGAAGGACCTGAAAAAGGATCCCGATGGACTATGGTTTTTAACGGAGCTTCCAACGCTCTTGGAAATGGCATCAGCGTTGTGATCATATCTTCTGAAGGCTGTCATACTCGTTTCACTGCCAAATTATGTTTCAATCATACCAACAATATGGTTGAGTATGAAGCATGTATTATGGGTCTCAAAGCCGCTATCGACTTGAGGATCAAATTCTTGAGTGTATTTGGAGACTCGGCTTTAGTAATCATTCAGATCAAAGGAGAATATGAGACAAAGCATCATAATGTCATCCCTTACAAAGAGCATGTGTTGACACAGATTTCGCACTTTGAAGAAGTTACTTTTAAGCATTTTCCACGAGAGGAATATCAACTAGTGGACGCGCTAGCTACTATGTCATCCATCTTCAAGGTCAGGTGGGATAACGAAGCTCCCCAGATCACTATTTAGAGAATGGATGAACCCACATACTGTCACGAGATTGATACTGAAGAAGTAATGGAAAAACCTTGGTTCCACGAAGTCAAAAGATATCTTGAAGCCCAAGAGTATCCTGAAGGAGCTTCAGTCAATGATAATAAGTTCCTAAGAAGGTTGTCTGCCAAGTTCTTCCTCAGCAATGGGATCCTCTATAAGCGCAATTGCAATTCTACCTTACTTCGGTGTGTAGACAAGAGTGAGGCAGACAAGATTATGGCTGATTTGCATGAAGGTGCCTATGGCACCAATTCTAGTGGGAACACGATGGATAAAAAGATCCAACAGGAAGGATACTATTGGTCCATTATGGAAGCAGGCTGTTATCAACATTTGCGAACTTGTCATAAATGCTAGATTTATGCTGATAAAGTACATGTGCCTCCGGTTCCTCTAAACGTCTTGACTTCTCCATGGCCATTCGCAATGTGATGCATCAACATGATTGGAGAGATTAGGTAAACAACTTCTAATGGGCACCCCTTCATCCTTGTCTCCATTTATTACTTCACAAAGTGGGTCGAGGCAGCCTCATTTGCTTCTGTTACCAAGAACATTGTGGGTCGATTCATCAGACATAACCTTATCTGTCGGTATGGTATTCCAGAGAGAATCATTACGGATAATGGTACCAATCTCAATAATACTATGATCACCGAGCTCTACATGCAATTCAAGATCCAGCATCATAACTCTTCTCCTTACCGACCGAAGATGAATGGCGCTGTAGAAGCTGCTAATAAAAACAACAAGAAAATCATACAGAAGATGACGGTGTCATACAAAGACTGGCACAGAATGTTACCATTTTCTCTTCATGGTTATCGCACCACAATGCATACATCAACAGGGGAAACTCCATTCCTCTCTGGTATACAATATGGAAGTTTTCCTACCCATTAAAGTACAGATCCCTTCCTTGAGAATCATGGAGGATGTAGGGCTGAGCAAAGACGAATAGATTGAGACTCGGCTTGACCAATTAAATCAGATTGACGAGAAGAGGCTCGCAGTTGTCTGCCATGGTTAGATGTACCAAAAGCGTATGATTAAAGCTTTTAACAAGAAGGTCAGACGTCAAGTATATCAGGCTGGTGATCTGGTAATCAAGTGCATTATACTGCCACAAAGTGATCCCAGGGGAAAATAGACTCCCACATACGAAGGGCCATTTGTGATTAAAAACATATTTTCTGGTGGAGCCATGATCTTAACCACTATGGACGGTGACGATCTTCTGCACCCTGTAAATGCGGACATAGTTAAAAGATACTAAGCATGAACAAAGACCCGCTAGGTTGACTGACCTAGGAAAAATAAGGGCATCCCAACGAACCAAAAGGGTTCGGGAAAAAATTAGGGATATACATGAAAAAAAGACTGTACACCCCACAAGTCAAAAACCTGAAAAGATGACTTGGGCAAAAAAGGGTATCCCGGTGGACTAAAAACCCGGAAGGGAGGTCCAGGAAAAAGTTAGGGATTTAAAGCATATGAATATGTCCCGTTGGATCACCTTACAACCAAACTTCAGTATCAACTATCAAGCTCAAACGGTACTAATCAATACAGTCATCTTCGGACAAGTAGCGAAAGAGATGAGACGCTCAAAGACATAAAGGCAATACCAGAATGGGAACCCAATGGGATTATTTCATATAGCTACTTTCTTTGTTTGCTATTTTGTAAAGTTTTATTCTTACGATGGCATTCTCTTACAAGGATGTTCGTCTCCCTGTACAAAAACGCCTCTTCAAGATAATACAAAGCTATTCCTTTGAAAGTGCAAAACTTCTTCTTTTTTTTATTTTTCTGTTTTGTTTGCGAAAACATATAGTGATTATTTTTGAACATATGCATTTGAATGTGATTACTGCTTACAAATATACGCATAAAAAATAGAAAGACAATTACTAATGACTTTAAGAAACAGGACAATATCTAAGGGCCATTCATAAAATCCCCGCAGATATTTCCTCCAGCAGATACTTTCTCCATCAGGTATAGAGGCAGAGACATCCTACTACAAGGTCACTGCCATATTCTCAGTATGCAACCTAATGGTATCAGGTTCTTATATCCCCACAGAGCAGAATCTACAAATTACTACTCCAACATCTAAAGATCCCCCAGTGAAGTTGCCAAGCTTCTCAGGGTCCCCCATCAGGAGTTCACAAAATCCCCAAGCAGTTCACAAAGTTTTCCTTTCCCCAACATAGTTTATTTCTCTAACAATGGAAATCTGTCTCCTAACATTTCAACTCCAAACCAAATCCGAAGACCTACATTCTTCACCTCCAGCTACAATCAGGGATTTATTTTCCCTAATTCTGCAACGCTGCAATAGAACAGCCGACACGTGCATACATTGCACTCATGAATCATTTTACAAACATCATGGCATATGCAACACAAATGCATATTATGATACGGTGGCAGAGCCGACTGTTAATACTAGTTTGGGTTTTGTATTCACAAATGTCGCGGTAAGCAAGAGTCGCCACCGACTTTTATTTCATCCAACAAAGGAAAAGGAAAAAGAACAGAAAAAACCTTTTTTTGAGATATTTCTGAGTACGGGGGGTAGATTGTAGAAAGGGAAGGTGTTAGAACCCTTTCTATTCATGGTTTTCCACGGGCTCTTAGGTACTTGCTCATTTTGAAATTGCTTGTGTGTATTTTGAAATGTTTTTGTTTAACTTCGTGATAACCCTTGTATATATCCTCAAGAGTGTAACGAAGTTGTTTTTGAAAATTGTTTTGAAAGTGTTTGTGTGAAATTTGTTTGTTGGAGCAAGTACCTAGGAACTATCTACCTACTCGAAAAAAGACTGTTCGTTTTAGTTTTCTTTAGACAATGCTATCCTACTATTAAGGAGTAGGTAGCTCCATCGTTGGATTTATAAAGGGACATTCGAAGGGACGAAATGGTCTCTGAAGGAAACAAGTAAAGATACCTTAGTGTTTCGAAGGGACTATCGTCATAAGATCAATACGTAGGCAACTCGAGGGACAAGTAGGGACTATGATCTTTATGACGATTTTGAATTGCGGGTCATTGCTAAGGTATCCCTACATTCGAGGGACACAACCATTATTTCTGAGGTAACCAAGCGGGGACAAACCCTAGGAGTGAGCATGTGCAAGTGTGTTTTTTCAGTTAATTATCTTTGCATAATTAGGGTTTTCTACTGTATTAATCATTTATCTTTTACATGTAAGCCTATTGTCCATACATCTAGCAGTTAAATTGCAGTAATTTAAAAGTGCAGAAATATAAAACCTAGCTATTACAAGGCTTTGGGGAGGGGATTACATAATCAAAAACCGGGGAATAAACAGTAAATAAAACCCTAATTTGAAACTATTACAAACCATCGACAGTTACATTAATTGAAAAATAATCGTACGAAAAGAAATAAACGCGCGGAGAATTAAGATGGGAATAAATTAGGACCTAAGAAATCTAATTAATTAAAAATGTTTTTGTTTGTATTTTCTTTATTGAAAAATAGTCGCAATTTGCAAATTAATCCTAATTTCTATTAAATTTTAATTACAAGAAAATATTTAAGTTAACCTTATTAAACTAATTAATTAAATGCAAATAAATATTTTATGAAAGTAATTAACTAAACCTAATTATTTGTAATTTTCTGATTTTCTGATTTAATTAAAAAGGATTTTTGTTGTAAAATAATTTAAAAAAATGATTTTTGTAAAATAAATAAAAAACAAAATAAAGAAATAATAAATTAAAAGAGAAATAATAAATTTGGGCCTGTTGCTGGAAGGAAAAGGGGGTGTGCTGCCAAATTTATTGTTAGGCCCAAAGCTGGAGGCCTAGAGTCTGCGCCTGATCCAATGCACCTATCTTCTGATGATTCATGGTGGACCTTCAAGGCTGAAGCATGGGATCTACATGATGATGGATCTCAAGGATGAGATCAGGGGTGTATGGTGGACATCTTTGGATATTGTGTACTGGAACATGTAGGAAATATTAAGAAAAATGGAAAAGCACACGCCTGGGGTCGAACCCAGGACGTGCACTTCATAGAATTTCCCCTTTACAATTGCGATGTTAAGTTATTCGTTTATATAATAACATACAAATAGTAAAAGGGAAACTATCATCAGATCCAGGTCATCAAAAAAATGAACGTGTTGGCAATGCTAGTTAGCCCATCAAAACATGTCAAACTGACACGCGGGTTCCTTGGCAGGAGTCAATATTCAACGATGTCGGAGAGAGTCTCTGGTCATCTTCTCCGGGAAGAAGAAAATCCTAAAACTTGCAAAAACATGGAATTTAAAAGGTGCAAAAGACCCTACTCCTCGTGAAATTTTCCCTGGAATCCAAATATGGGGTTAGTTTGGCCTGAAGGTCCTTAGATTAAACGTTTCGCAAGCTTCAGTTCGTGATGCCCTAACAATGGCATCACGTGATTTAAGCCTTGATACTCTAATGAAAAGATTCCAACCTGTCCTAATGAAGGTCCTGAGTAATAATCAAATCATTAAAACATTCAATAATGCGAAAAAAGAAAGATTAAATTTCCAAAAGTTTACCAAACGGTGATGATCGTGGATGGTGGTTATGGCGTGTGATTGCTTGATTAAAAGGGTGGTACGTGTTCCTGGGAAGCTCTGGGTGTGAATGAGATGCTTAGGTTGGATTGAAAGAGGCTAGAACTTGTTCTTTTTGTTTTCACGATTTAGAGTGATTTTTTCAATTTTTGTTTGAGCACTTAGGGTTGCCTCCTCCTCCTCTCGTGCTTCTGAGTGGGCATACATATATAATGAATCAAAATTAGGTTTAAAAAGTTGAAAGAAATATTTGCTTTCAATGAGAAAATAAAGACTTTTAATAACATGATTTCTTGCATATTTGGACCAAATCAAATCTTGCCCTCTCCACGGATTTTCTTGCCATGCCAACACATCTTGCCCTTTATTTTGATGAGAAAAAGATTTGAAATCAAATCTTACATTATTCCTTTTATTCACCTTATTTAATTTTGCATTCTATTTAATAAAATATCAAAAATAAATAATAAAAATAATAAAATAATGTAAGAAAGGACTCAAAGGTCGTGGGCCATGTTGGAAGTGAGATGTAAGCACAAAAAGTTGGGCCTATTTGCCAAAACGTGCAATTTTGGGCATTGTTGACTTTTGGCAATTCTCCAAAAATGGCCAACTTTGACAATTCACATCTATCTCAATTTTGACTCTAAGGGGGTGTTCTTGGCATTTTTAGAAAGCTTAGGATGTCCCCTAAACAACCTATTTGGTTTCATTTCAATTGGATCTTCCATGTTCATGTAAGGAGCTTTGACCTAAAAAGTGTTTTTGTTGACTTTTTAGAATGACCTACAATGTTTGAATCCATATCTTTTGATGAGTGCATTGTTTGAGCTTGAGGGATGAATATGATTTGTAGGGAATTGGATTATCTTCAAAATAAGCCTTGGATGGGGAATTTCTAATAAAGTATGAGAAAGTTATGCTTGGTCAAAGTTTGGTTGACATTTCCTGAGAAACCCTAATTTAGCAACTTTTGAGTTTTGATGAGTTAGGAGCATTTCTTGAGGAATCATGATAAAAACTTGATAAAATGATGGATATCACTTCAAAATGTTGATGTTGACCTAAAATCTTGAAGTTTGACTACATGTGGACCACACTTGACTTTTGACCTAATACAGTTGATTTTCAAGCATCTGAGCAGCTGACTGAGCAAACTTCTTGTGCAAGGCTTGAAACTTGACATGGAGGGTCTTGAGAACATATTAGCACTATGGAGAGCATATTAGGCCTTTAGAGATAACCCATCTTGATGAAAATGGAAACCCTAGTTGGAGGTTCATTACTTTATGAGAGAGTTTGTCTGGTCAACTCTTGGGCATCTCTGAGCAAGTTGAGGATCTCAATGAACATATGTTGAGTAAAATGGGAGGGAAAATTTTGGGGTACAACACATATATCATAATCTCATTTATTTTGAGAGCATCATTCAATTCATACATCATGACATGGCATGAAACTGACTTTACCTTTCCAGGTTGAGTTCGCAGACAGACAAACACTGTCAAATTATATAGCAGGTCAAAGATTAATGCCCGAAACGAGACGGGGAAACTATCTACACGACCAAGTGGTATGAACTCCCGAAGCAAGACGGGTTTACCAATAAATACAGCAGGCCACAGATTAATTCCCGAAACCAGACGTGGAACTATCTATGTGACCAATATTGCCAAGTCCCAGATTAATACCTGTAACAAGCCAGGAAAACTATCTGTGACGACTGACTGTAGGTTAATACCTGTGACAAGCCAAAAAAACTATCTACATGAACAGATTGAAGATTAACACCTGTAACAACCCAGTAAAATTATATTTCTTTCTCAGGTCAGAGATTAATACCTGAAACCAAACAGGACCACTATCTCGACGACCAACAAAAACAAGTTCAAGAATAATACTTGTAACAAGTCAGGAAAACTATATGTGGATGATTGACTGTAGATTAATACCTGTAACAATCCAGGAAAACTATCTACATGAGTAGATTGAAGATTAATACATGTAACAAGCCAGGAAAACTATCTTTCTTTCTGAGGTCAGAGATTAATACCTGTAACAGGCCAGACAACTATCTCAACAACCGACAATTTTCAAGTTCTAGATTAATACTTGAAACCATACAGGACAATTATCTGTGAATAACTAATCAGATATTAACACCTGAAACCAGACAGGAAGATTATCTACATGACCAGATGAAGTAATCTTACACGGGTTTCTTCTCATGATCTCCAGATGCAGTCAAACACGGACTCATCCTGAAGCAATCTTACATAGGTTTCTTCTTATGATCTCTAGATGCAGCCTAACACTTACTCATCCTGAAGCAGCCCCACACAGGCTCCTTCTCATATATCTCTGGATGCACACTAACACGGACTCATCCTAAAACAGCCCTACACAGGCTCTTTCTAATACCTTTCAAAATAACAGTTAATTCCATTATCCCTAGCAAGTTACTGTGAAGCCTGAATTTTAACCAGAAAACAACAAACTTTTATCTCTTTATAAATAACCCCTCAGTAGAGTCTTGGACAAATGAAACTCCTAGACTCTATTCCCCACAATGTTTTCCTCAAGTGGGAGAATAATATAAACTCACATTCCTCAGCGGAGTCCTCCTCAGATAGCAAGAACAGAATTCCCCATAAAGGTACCATTTGTCAAATCAGCATCTACTTTGGATGGCATCTTTAAGCCCATCTCCGACGACTCTCAGTCATCTTCTCCAAATGGCCTTTGTAAGCCCATTCTCGACATCATCAACCATCAGTGTTACTTAATGCGACTGCCAATCTCTGGGCACTCTAGTGTTCAATCCTCTTCCACCTTCATATCACGAAAGGCAGACAAGCCAATCTAAATCCTCTGGTTTAAGAATTTTGAACAGGGGTAGCTGTTATACCTCAAAATTTTCCCTCCCATTTTTACTCAAGACATGCTTCTAGAGGTCCTCAATTGCTCAAGGTTGACCAAGAATTGACCAGGATGTGTGAGCTCCAAAGGCCTCAAATGTGTTCCATTTCCATAATATTCCTTCAAGATTGTCCATGCCAAGTTTCATGCCTTCCACTACAAGTTTGCTCAGTCAATTGCTAAAATGCTTGGAAATCAACTGTACTAGGTCAAAAGTCAATTGTGGCCCATGTACAGTCAAACTTCAAGATTTTTGGTCAACATCAAAATTTTGAAGTGACATCCATCATTTGATCAAGGGTTGATCATGATTCCTCAAGAAATGCTCATAGTCTATCAAAAGTCAAGAATTGCTAAATTAGGGTTTATATACGAAAAGTCAACTGAACTTTGACCAGGCATAACCTTCACATACTTCATCCATTTTTTCCCCAACCAAAGCTCATTTTTAATAGAATCCAATTCCCTAAAACTTATCTTTTGTCCTCAAGTTCAAGAGATGCACCATTTGAAAATATACAAGCTCATACATTACAGGTCATTTTCAGAAAGTCAACAAAAGACACTTTTTGTCAAGACCATTTACATCAATATAAAATCCTCAAAATTCAATATTGGTCAAAAGAGGGATTGAATTAGACATCTTGGGATTTTCAAAAAGTCTCAGATCATCATCATGGGATAAAAATTGAGCAAGTTATGGCTTAATTTCTAGGACTTCAAACATCTTCCTAACCTTGTAGGGAATCCTTTAATCTCAATTCCAAATTGCCTTACCATTTTTATCGATATTATTTCATATTTATTTTAATTTATTTCAAATAAATATAAAATAAATTGCACAAAATGTATAGAGATGGGCCTTAACCTTTTGGATAGTGTTTTTTGGTCAGCCTTAGGCCCAAGATTTCGTGCAAGGATGTCCAGGTTCATCCAAGTTTGAAAATGGCATGAAAATCTCCATTTTAGGCAATTTTTTTCAAATTTGTAATCATGGCTTTAAACAACATGTTTACTGGCTTGATTCTTTCCTTCTTACCTTGTCCCCTTCATCTCCTCTATATAAGAATCATGCATGCAAGCATTACACACGCATAAGCTACCTAAAAGAGCCACGAAAAAATTGCAAAAATTTCCTTAAAGTTGTCAAACATGAAACCCCTGATCCAGCCAGATTCAAACTCCTTCTAAGAACTCCATCAACATCAACAGGGCTCCCAGATAGTACATACCACTCCTCATTCAAGCTATCACACTCCCATAAGTGCCACAACCGAAAACCACTCATTTTTGTGTAAAAATTTTCAAATTCGTAACTTCAGTTTTTGTGATATATTAATGTCGTTTAACGTTTGTTTCATGTTCAAGGTGATCCATAGGATAGGTTTTGACATAAAACATGTATGCTTAGAGGCTTAGAAGTTAGTTTTTCCATTGATAGGGTTTTGAAGCTGTTAAGCTTCGATCTGGGTGATACAATCACTTTTAGGCTAATCCTAAGGTCAGATTCAAGACCAGGGCGTGATTTTTATGTAGGATAGGGCTTTTGGTTTTGTTTTAAATTGTCTATTTTTTGCAGGAACAAGCTTTGGATCAGTCGGAGAAGGTGATCAAAGGTTTGACTCCGGTCGCTGACTCCGACAGCTTGGATCTCACCCCCTCATTGGTCCATTGAAGCCAGCACGCGTGTTTTTATTTTTTAAAATATATTTGACTTTGTTTTATATATAATACTTTAGTTTTATTTGTATTAACGAATGGTAAAGCAGCTCAGATGTTATGGCGTGTGCATGCGAAGGGAAAGGCCTAGGTTCGATACCCAAGTCTAGATTTTGGTTTTTTCTAACATTTCCTTGCAGGATTCCATGCATTGCATAATCCAGTGCTCAATATATGCCCCCATGATTGGACCATCAGATGCCAACAGATAGAGATCTAACACTCCAAATGCGTAGATCTACCATGTGCCATAAAGGCTTGTCCTCACTAGATCGAGCATGGCCTGGGCTTCTCATCTCATGGGGCCTAGCAAATTTCAAAAACACACCCCCCATTTGCTTATAACATCTGGCCCCAATTGTTCTTTTTTTTTTTGTTTTATTTTTCTCTTAATCTTTCTTTTATAATAATATAAAATCAAAAAAATAATAATAATAATTAGACTTAGGCTTAATTTTAATTTTGTATAATTAATTAATTAATTATTTTTGACTTTATTTTATTAATTTAAAAAATCAATTAGACATAGGTTTTTAATTCAAATTTTTTCTTAACAAAAATACAAAAATAGTAGAGTTAGTTTTTTTCTTTTATCATTAGTTAATTTTAATTTATAATCATTTTTTATTTTATTTAATTAATTAGAAAATCTATTTAGCTCTTTTTTCTCATTTAATTTTAATTTTAAGAATTTTCTTAAAATAATTAAAAAACAACCAAAAAAGATTTTCTCTCTTACTTAGCAATTTTTTAGGGTTTTAGACATTATTTTAAATTCCGCGCGCGTTATTATTTTTGCACCCTTTTTTACTAATGTATCTGCTGACGGTATGCAATAGATTAAAACTAGGACTTGATCGCTTTCTTTATTATTTTCCCTAACTTTTGGACATGTAAATACCCCCTCCCCAAATCCTTGTAATAGCGTAGGATTTAAGATTCCCGAACTTTAATTTCTGTAAAATATTAACTGTTAGTAACTAGGCTTGTATGGAAAGACTGAAAATAAAGCGCTAGCAAACCTAATAACAAAGATAAATGAATCCGAATTGAATCACTTGCACATATACACCTGTAGGGTATGCCCACTTTGTTTGTCGTTCAAAAAAATAAAAACAGGCATGTCCCTCGAAAATGGGGACGCTTTAGCAAAGACCCGTAAAATCAAAAGATCATAGTCCCTCGATGACACCTACCAGTGTTTCCTTTCGGTAAATGATCTCGCCCCTTAAAACAAAATTGCTAAAGCGTCTCCATATGTTGCCTTTATGACTGTACGTCCCTTCGAATGTCCCTCAAATATCCAACGATAAGGCTACCTACTCACTAATTAGTAGGATAGCGCTGTTCTAAAGGATAGGGGAAAAGAACGAACCTTTTCGAGTATAAGTAGATAGTTCTTAAATGCTTGCTCAAAAAAACAAACTTTTTGCAACTTACACAAAACATTTCAAAAAACGCTTTATCAACACTCTTGAGGACTGATACAAGAGTTACCATAAAAGCGAATTGCGGCACTAAGACGCTTTCAAAAATACTTTTCAAAACACACAAAGCACATAAGGTATTTCAAAAAAATGAGCTAAGCATCTAAGAGCCCGTAGAAAACTACAGATGGAAAGGGTGCTAACACCTTCCCTTTCCATAATCTACCCCCCTTACTCAGAAAAATTCTCAAAAAGGTCTTTTTATGTTCTTTTCACCCTTTCCTTAATTTGGATAAAAGAAAAGTCAGTGGCGACTCTTACTTACAGCAACATTAGCGAACAGAAATGCAAAAACCAGTATAAACAGTCGGTTCTGCCACCGTATCACACAGCCCATGCTCGAAAGATTACCCTGGATAGTTCGACCAGTTCTCCCCACACTAGCGAACCTTAACACTAACGGGAAAATCCCCTAAAAACTTTTAAATAAAACAAACGTCTCAGGAAGACGAGCGTACAAACATGCAAAACAATCAATAGTATTAGACAATAAAACATACACAAATAACCTATAATAATCAAACAATGTATAGTAAAGAAAAATGACCACCACGGTAGAAACATCAAAAGACGATCATGAAGGCCGTAAATTGTCAAAAAATTACATAAAGGGAGCACAAAGCCCCCATCCAAAATATGAGCAAGTGGCCACGAGGACTCATAATTATTTGGAAATTACATCAACAGTTAGAGCCTCCAAAACAAATTATAACAAAAACGGCACGCAGTCCAAACAAAACAAAGAAATAACAAACTCCAATACGACTGGTGGGTGAGGCTGCTCTTCAGGATGAGGGAGAACTCTACTATCAGGCTACAGCTACAAAGGTTACTTTTGGGGAATTGACCGCGATGAACTTTCATATGCCAATAGGAAGCTGTGGGATAACCATTCAACCATCCACTACGCAATGAAGAAAAGCAAGTCTCTATCAAAGCAAGATCGAATCCCTGGTTCACCTTGTGAATCTGGGCAACCGCATTCTTGAAACCATCCTCGGCAGCCACAAGAGCATCTTCGGACGGCCTGCTGAATACGAAGTGACCAGCTCAGCCCTAGTCGTCACCCCTTTTGGACATCCTCCGGCTCCTCCTCGATAAGGGGCCATGGGGGACTTGAGCCCTTGCACCTCCTCCTTAAGGTTTTTTCTTCTTGGCCACCCCAAGCGCCTTTCTCCTCGACCAGGGCTTTCCTCGCCTTCGCCTCTTCCTCGAGTTCGGACCTCACAATTCCTCAACTTGCCCTCAAGAGTCTTGTTTTCCTTACGGGGTTTCCTCAACTCCAGTTCCATCGTGCTGCTCCCCTCCTTAGTACAGATCATCACCACATCTAGGATATGCATGAGAGTGGAAGTGTCTTGAGCCAGCAGGGCCCTCTTGCTCCAAATGATCCATTTCCCCGTACAACAAGGACTATGCCTAGTGGGACCTCCAAGGAGCCTCCTTTGAAGAGAAGTTCTTTTGTGGAAGCATGGGGGTACCTTGAACTATCGCCAGGACCAGACTCCCCAGTCAGATCTATCAGGTCGTCTAAACAGGGACTCTACCTAAACCTTGAGCTCACAGGAAGATGAGAGGCCTGCCCAGCAGTAGTAGGCCCCCGACGAAAGAGGTCCCCGACCCTAGTCAGAAGCATGCCTAGTCCACCAGCAACACCTAAAATGCTCTTGGAAATCCCTTTTTGTGCTTTCTTGGCCTTGGTTGCAGCATTCTCAAAGCAATGCGCTCCTTAGGAGTATACATTTTCTCTGCAACCAAACAAGCAAGGATTAGAAAAAACATGGACATCAAGTCAACAGCAAGTCAAAAATAAAAATCGACTACCTAAATACTTCGTAGGGTCCTCGCACTTGAGGAGCTCCTAACATTTATAAGTCCTAGTTCAAACACAAAGCTTACCATCTTCGTCAACAATAGGCCTTCCCCCCTTTGACCATACGTTGCACATGAAGTATCCCTGTGACAAAGGCTAATAGACGATCATAGCCAGTCTGGTCTCTCAGGTTAAGCTTCTCCCCCTTCACGATGTAATGGTAGGTCCCATGATCAAAAATGCTCCATGTTCCAGTGATAATTGAACCTCTGCACCAACTTCATTCTCGGTTCCCCCTCCTTAGTCAGCAACGACTCCCCGTCTTCACCCAGCTGAGGGGACACTCATGAAAAAATTTAGAACCCACCTTTCTTTGACACAGTCTGGACCAACATGTACCTACTCTCTTGAAATCACGAACGGTATTCGAGGTAGGATTTAAAAGAGCTTCCCGTTAGCCTTCTTCAAGCATGCCCATTTCGAAACTGACCACCAACAGTGCCCCACTAAAGGGTAAAACAAGTAGAAAAATAGAGGGACAATTACCCCAATCTTCGATATAATCACACACAACCTCAAAAGCCCGTAGAAATGCTATCGAGAGTTAGGATGAAGTTGGA